>CM053784.1:507700933-508020933 GCA_028749045.1 Cupressus sempervirens
TTATATTTTAATTGGGCTGGTTGTATTCATTTAGCATCTATATTTACATTTCCTAAGAGATTAGTTCAATTTCACATTCACATTATCCTATTAAGGGCCTAAGAGTGTATTTCTTTGTATTGCATTCCTCTTTAAAACTCAGATTTAGTATTAGGACCCCTTTCCTTTGGGTCCTAGTTAATCTAATTCAGATCATAAGTGGAATGATACTTAGAAATTTCTCTCTTTCCCTCACACACATATTTGAATGGCTTAGTGTCCTTGTAAAGTGTGTTAGGACTCAAAATTGAAGCACAAGTTTTAAGTACCATTATGAAAATTGAGTCTAATTAAGCCTCTATAAGAGCTTTTCATGCACATGTAAGCAACCATCATTTTGAGACCTATATTGTGTTTCATGTGTTTAGCACCTTTCATTCAGCATATGCATGAATCCTATGGTGATAAGTTTTCATTTTGAACCATTTTGTGAAGTGTCATTTTGAGCATTGATCAAATCTTCATTTTTGCCCAGGTGTCAAACAATGACAAGAAGCCTATTTTCCATTCGAATATCTAGTACCCAGTAAATTTTATGCTCACCACTTTTGGAGTTTCTAGTATGCATATCAAAGAACCTCTATTTCATATTTCAAATCATTTCAATTTTTTTTGACCAAGTCTTAAATCCCTCAAAGTTTGTTGTTTACTGTTGTCATGTTGATGCATATTGTTCAAAATTGTGAGAAGCCATGTTTGACTAGTTATAACTTTGACCCAATTTACCCTATTGAGAAATTTCTTATTGAGTTACATCCTATGGGTCAAAGACATGCTATATTCAAAATTTTAGCCTACCACAAATCTATTTGATTAGTTTTCAAATGTGATTCCAAATGCAATTTCTAAAGTTTTATTGGTATCTAAAAGTATAGATTGATCAGAAGGACATTTCAGGATGTTATAACTTTGAAACTACAAAATATGAAGCTAAGAGGATTTCACCATTATGATCTACTCTAAAAATACTTCAAGTGTTCCAATTTCCATGTTTTAACGAATATGTTTGCATACTTTCTTAGGTCCATTTCGTTTGCAAAGAATCATTGTTTTGACAAGTTTTCCAATTTTGCAAATATCAAAAGCTAACTTTTCTTGCCTACAAATTTTCCTATTTATTTTTCATATGCCAAAACTACATACTTGTATTCTCCATATAGGAAAAAACTAGTACCATAAGTCTCATCTCCCCAAGTGATCATTTTGTTGACATTATAATCATGTTTGTTATTGGTGACACACACTTATCAAGAAAAATAGTATCTACCAAGCTTATTGTACAGTTAATAATGTTAACAAGGAATTTTAGGCTTTACCGAGTTTTACAATTTCTACCAAGTTCAAGGAGCAATATTCAATTTGTGTTGAGCAGTTTCTACTATAATGGTAATCAACAGTATAAACAGAGCTTCATAAGGTTTTTGGAGTTCCTCAATGCAAACTGAGTTGTGCAATACTTATCGAGTTCACAGTTGTAGTTATGTGAATCCAATACTGGCAGAGCCACTCAATGTTAACTAAGCGATTCAGTTTATATCGAGCTCATTGTGATAGCATTAAATGAAGCTATGAAGTATGAAAGTGATTCAGTTTATATGCCAAGTTTCATAGTATTCACCGAGTCACCAGTGCAAACCAAGTTCAGATTACTTGGAAGTGATTAGTATGGACCAAGCTTCTATTTCTACAAAATGCATCATGATTCCAAGCAATGGTAGTGGATGTTGAGTATCAAAACCTCACTGAGTTAGTCCTCAGAACCTAAGTTCCTACAGTTGGGCCAACTTTGTGTATTTTGTGTAAACTTGTATTGTAGCCGACTTTGTTGATTTGTAATTTCGATTGGTATATATGTAATGTATTGTATCACATCCAATGAGAAGTAAGTATGGAATGTAACTATAAAAGAAGAGCATAAGTGTGAAATACAAATGCCATAGCAGTATAAGGAGTAGCAAAGATTTATCTATCATAGGAAGGTGATCATTACAATCAAAGGAATCTCACTCAACAAACCAAGTTGCAGATAAGAGATTAGCCATTGTTTCATCCTAATAGGTGGATCAATTAAATCCTTTCACAAGATAGACTTAACAATATTTTTGTAAATCTCTTTACAAAGTGCATACTTTATTGTATGTTTGTAAATCTGTTTGCAAGGTGGACCTGGCAGTCCTTATTGCTCCTAATAGGGCAGATTGTCAGAAGTGATCATTGTAAGCCTTAATAAGCCGAATTTATATGGTAGTACTAAAGCTTATGGGTATAATCCCCACTTCATATTTACTTTCTATTTGGAAGGTTTTTTGATCACCATATTGTTTTTCAAAGCATTACAAATGTTTTAATGCTCTTAGTTTCTTATGCATGGAATTAGATCATAATTCACATGAAGGATTAATTGGCAAATAAAGATTAAGTTTTATTAGTTACTAATTCACCCCTCCCCTCTTAGTAAATTAGCCTATCATATTTATTTCCAACATGTTTGACCTATTTTCAAAGCCATAACCAAATGCAATTTTATGTTTCTAACATGTTTGCAAGAGCAATTTGAAAAGGAAAAAGTTTTCAATCAATATCTTTTGACTGAGTGATCATCATGAGGAAAAAAATGGTAGACTGATAGTGTTTGTGATAGAGAGCATCTGTGCAAAGTTGTAGGGTTACTTTAGATGTTTTCATTAGATTTTGAGGTAGATCTTGGAGCCTCCAGGCATAGAATTAACACGTGTTAGAAAGAGTGAAATTAAATTTAAGTGTCTAGTTAGTTTTCCAAACTCCTTCCAATCAGTAATAAAATGGTTTTTAAGGCATGATTATGAAGTTAATCATCTGAGTTTGAAAAACAATTTAGTCATACCCACTTTGGGTGACTGACTAATGATACCAAACTCACAATACATCACTTGGAAAATGAGGAGGCTCAACTCAACTATGATGAATATGGTTACTAAATTTTCAATGCACATATCATCATTAAAGATCAAATAGGTGTATGAATTTATATGCATAGGATACAAATAGCCCAGGAATCAAACATACCAAAGAGACCCCAAGGTTCACATCTATTAGAGTTTATTTCCTACAATGGTTTTCCCATCAAATTATTGCCCAAGGATTTTTCATTAGCTAATGTGGCAAGAGATTTATATTCCTTTGATATAAAAAGAGGAACCCCTTGCCAATTTTTTTGCCTATATTACCTTTGCCTGACTGGATATGTCATTTGTGGAAATAGTATATTAAAAGTTAACAGAGGCACGAAATTCATTGGAAGCCCATTTTACTCTAAAATGATGAATACATGGGCTTAATGGCAACATCATTAAAGATTACTTAAAGTTTTTAGAGGTCTTTAGAGGTTGATAACTAGGTATGAAAGGTATAAGTTTTGGATTAAATAGGAGTCTTAGAATATGAAAAGGGCAACTCACATAATTATATAAACCTAAGAGTAAAAATCATCATGAAGCGTTATTGGATGTTATATTAAAAAAATGCATAGATCATTATTTGAGACCAAAGAGGTGCCTAGATTATGAATGCAATGAACAAAAAATTAAGGGTAATTGTACACCTTTTGTCAAGAGATGGGAACCAAAACACATACCCTCAAAATAATATGGTGCTAACACATAAGCTAATGCACCTGATGTCTCATGGCATGCATTTTAACATCCGAGAAGCAACTTTTACATAAAAACATTGACCAATTTTGAATATCCACAAAAGAGGCTAAATGAATCTACATATAACATATTCGGCTCTAATTGATGTGGGGAATGCTACTCCATGTGTTAGTTTGTGGTGGCTGATTAGGGAAGTATTGTACATACTCCATAATTCCTTGATGGGGCTATTTTATTGACATTTTATGGCCAACATGTTGTAACTAATTTTAACCCTAAAGCGGAAAAAATACCTATATAAAAGGGCTTAGGGTTAGGAATTGTTTCATTATGTGTGATGTGAAAATTGCTTCTTGCAGTGGTATTGAGTTGTAAGGGATAACAAATTATAATCAGGTTGTAATCACTAGATTGTAATAATATTGGAATTGTTGTTTGGTGGACATAGCCCAGGGTTTGGGTGAACCACATTAAATCTTGTTGTCTTGTGTTCTCTTCTATGCGATTTATTATTTTCTAATATTGTTTATATTTGTATGTAATTGCTATTTCTATTTATAGTTAATCCTAACATCATGCACAAGCGTATAACATGTCCCCTCTACCACTGAAGAAAGAAATTCCCAAGTAGAAAGGTCCTCCAAGTGCACACTCACTTGTGTGAAGTCTGATATTCAAATCATGGGAGGAGATGATTTGAATCCTTTGTCAAAAAGTGATGTGCAATGAGGCACAAAGGAAACCATTAGTATTATATACAACATCATAAGCATTGGTGAACCAACAAAAAACATTGATTGCTAATAAAGACATTAATACATGAATCCATCAAATCCAAGGCACACATATGTCAAAATTTAGTCTAGAAATTATACATTGAGGGGTTTGATATGCAAGCATGCATAGAAGTTGGAGAATAAATTCCAATCCTTTCTATTGGCATATTTCTTTTTGTGTAAGCAATATGGGAAATAAATTATAAAAGAGCATTTTTTCCAAGCACGAATCGGTGAAATGAAGAATGAAAGTGTTTTTAGTTGGAGCGAACAATTTAAGGAAGTATTTGGAGGATTTTTTTTAGTACAAAGATTGTCCTTCTTGTGGTCTTTTATTCTCAAGGTACCTTGCACAAGTGCACAGAGCCCAAGATTATACCATGAACATTTTCTTAGTGGAGTGAAATCTAAATCAAGGTGTAGATGAATTGTATTGCCAATCTAAAATGTTTCCCTCACCATGTGCATTGACAAGTTTTGCAATGGGTTATACTAAAGTGATTGGAGATTGAATGGAGAGGTATAAGTAGCATAATCAAATATCACTACTTGTAAGTGGAGATTATTAAAATGACTTTAATCATAGAAGTATTATAGGGCCTATCATGCATTGATCAAGATTATATCATATAGAAAGGGTGTTTCATCATGCCAACTTATAGAGAAAGGCTAAATGTATTTTATCTCACATTGGTTGTGGGTTGTTACACTTTAGTGGTTTCATACACCAGTGCATTATATGTAAGTGTCTAAAAAGAAATGCCCTTTTGAGATACAATTCTCATGCATTGGGCCCTCAACTAACTAGCACAATGAAAAAGGAGAATTTTGACCAAATAAGATGATGTGGATGGAGGGTTGTAAGCCAACTAGCACAGTGACAGAGGAGAATTTTGACCAAACAAGATGGCACAGATGGCTAATAGCATCTAGATAGAACAATGAGGACATGCCATGTGGCATAAATTCCAAGGAGGTTTACTAAACTAGTCAAGCACATAGTGAAGTGTCTAATTCTTGTAGATGATGTGGCAATCAATGAATCAACACATGATAAAGCGATAGGCCACCATGTTTTTGGGGTGTTGAGGTGGCATAGATGATGTGGTGTGCAACCTAAGGTGATGACATGGACTGATGTGCCATGTGTCACATTCTCATTCTTGCATTCTTGCAATGACATGGCATAAAGATGACTGGACGTGACAAAATGACATGTTGACACATGGTGATGGATGTTGATAGGGAAGGTTTCAAATGGATGCACCAAATTGTGCCACCTGGCAGAGATCAAAGGCTGTCACATAGTCACCATGGGAAGTTGCTCACCAGATAAGAGATGTGACATGGTAACAACCAATAGGAGGCTGACATGTGATAGCATGTCAAAGGTGATATGGAAACCTATGGGTGAATCAAAAGGTTCCACATGGTGCCTAGGTGGAAAGGTATTGAGAAGGAAGTTGACAAGATTGGTGATTGGACAAAAAGGACCAATGGCATATTGTCATGTGCTAAGGCTAGTTAAACAAGTTTGACCTAGATTCAAAATATGAGGGGAAATTTTTAACTCTAAAAATAATTATTGTTTATTCCATTCCATTAGAATGAATGCGTAGGTATTTTAAATAAAACATGATTCATATTATAAATTCCATACTTTATCATAAAGTTATTTTTTTCAAAAATAAAGCTTTGTAGATCAGTCATGGACCTGGAGTTTCAAATGGATACCCTGGGCATGTCTTTTAAGCCAATATAGGTGTTAGAGTTTTACGTGACTCTACAACACCCCCAAGATCAAATGAAAGACCAAGATAACTTCCAAAAGAGAATGGCAAGACAATTGCATGAAGTTGCAAAAATTCTATTATTGATAATGGACTTGATTGACATCCAATTGATTGATTTGAAATGTACATAATAGGTCTCCTTATATAGGAGAGGTGATAAGAGATAATAATAAGAAGAAGATAAGCTATCACCCACATAAGGTGGAATCACATGTCCACCAAAGGTGGACCATCCTCCATTATGCAATGAAGTATGTGCAATGATGAAGATGATAATGTGATAAGTGCACTAAAGATGGAATGAGATAACAACTATGACCACCCAGAGTGGAATTCTTCTACACCGTGTGTTTAATGAGGTGCGAACTCCCAAATGTCTCAACATAAACTACTATTCAATGCATTATCCTAAGTAAGCTTAAGTAATTGTAATTAGTGAATATTTAATTACACCAACACCCCCCCTTAAGTGCAACTTAGGGGAATGCACTTAAACTCACAATGCAAGATGGGTCCTAGCTACTAGGACATTTTAGGTACCGATGTACAACACGCAATGCAATACATGAAATGTAATCTCTCATAAAGTGGAGAAAAAGAGAAAACCTCATGAGAAAAACCCTCCCCCAAAAAGAGATTTGAAAACAAGATGCATGGATGGATGGAGTACACAAGACCCCCCAAAAGTTTCATACATGATGTATATACCAGGAATGATCCCCCCATAGGAAGGAAATAAGGAGACATGATATCTCCCTCATAATGAAGAAGCTCCAATGTATATGAAGAGTACCTACAAGAAAAATATAATCCAATGCCTACAAGAAACATGTCTCTCCTTAGAAAGAGATAAATACATTAAAAGATGAAGAATCCACTCAACGTAAAATGTGAGGAAAGAGGAAGAAGTTCTCCATGTATACATATCTGAAGATTGAGTAGGTGTCTCCAAGCTCAAAGATTCTGTCACACCATCAAGCTAACCTATGAGATGTGAAAAATCAAGACAACATGAAGAGTTGGGAAATCCAATCTCCAAAGAAGGTAAAGAATTATCTCAAAGAGAAACCTCCTCGGATGTATTAACCAAATCTACATTATGAAACTCATCTGAAAGAGCATCTAGGAATTCATCCCACACTACAAGATATAAAGCATAAAGATCATCCTACTGAATAGTAGAACTCATGTCTAAAGAAGAAAGAGGTTGAGGAGTACGAAGTTCAACACTCATCTCAAGAATAAAATGATTCAAGGGTCCAATGTTCTCCTCACATGAATTATTCACCCTTGATAAAGGGTTAGGTACATCATGAATATCATCATCATCATCAACAAAATATGCAAAAGAATACAAGCATGATGTATGATCAACAACTCCCATAGCTATGACATCTCTAGTCTCCATGTCCCTAATATAGACATAATCATGAGTGCACTCAAAAATTTTACCTTGTGGCCCATCAGTAATTTGGTAAATGGAAAGGATATTAGTGGTCAAGGATGGCACACAAAGAAAATCATTAAATGTACCCTCTCCCATGGGAATAGAACCTTTCCCACAAACCTTCATGTATGTATTATTACCCATCAATATAGGTAGAAAACATATCCATAAAAGATGTCATATGATGTGATGCACCTAAATCAAGAAACCATTTACATTTCTCAAGATGTGTGGAAGCAATGAGTGCTTGTCCTTTGCCTCTAGATGATGATGTAGATGTAGCAGCTACCTGATAATAGGAAAAGGAGAAGACAATGATGATGACAACAATATATTGTTCTTTTGAAGAATGTGAGTAAGCTCATCAATCTTCTTATGGAAACATTTATGCTCGTCATGTCCTAACTTTTTGAAATAAACACATTTATCTCTCTTTCTTCTAGATGATTCCTCTCTTGAAGAGGATTTAGATTCAATATTATGTTGTGAAGGAGAGTCATCACCTCTTTCATGTTGCTTAGGATCATTGTGTTGTTTCTTTTCCTTTCCTCTAGGAGCCTTTGGAGAGGAGTCATTTGCAACCAATACTTGATGCTTTAAAGGCTTTAATTGACCCATGTGTACTAACTTTGCTTTTTCCCTTGTGAGCTAAGTTGCAAATTCATCAAGAGAAGGCATTTTGTATGCACTACCAAGAGCATCCATAGTGGCATAGAATGTGGAAACAAAGATTGAATATTTAAGACCTAACTTGGAAAGAATAGATAATATCAATTGCTCATCTTCTTTAGTAATGCCACTATTAGAAAGCTCCAATCTAATAGAATTGAACTTAGAGAAAAAGTCTTGAATATTATCAAAATCACATGGACTTAGACCTATAAGCTTATTCTCCAATTTGAATTTTCTTATTCTATCAGGTTTACCTATCCCTTCTATGAAACCATTTCCTTCTTTTTGCAACACCTATAGCTAATTCTAGATCCTGTCTAAGAATCATTCTAAGCAATCCAATACTCATAAGCTAATTAGAAACTGCTTGTTTCCTTTCATGATAGTTATATGGACTAAGTCATGGAGCTTTTAAAAAATCCATAATGAAATCAAATGATGACTGAAATCAATTGATAACTCCTTCAAATTACTGACTCAATTAAGAAAATTTCAATCCAAGTATTCACCAAGTGAAAATATAGCCAAAAAAGGCCTATTTCTAAAAGTGATATGCTCACTCCAAAGTATTAAAATCTGATTACAAATCTAGAAAGTAGAGTAAAAATCATATAGTTTCAAAAAAAAAAATTGCACCTTAAAATGTTATTGAATGTTCCCAAATAGAGCCTTGAAAGTTTTAGAAAATGGGATTTTTCAATTTTCAAACAAATTCAGAGATAGAGATCCAAAATCACCTGCACCACTATGTAGATTGTGAAATTCTCACCCAAATAAAAAAAATTGCTGGAAAAAAGGAGTCTGTATGAGAGAGATCACTGTTTGAAAATTGCCTTTGAATTTATTTTTTCTAAATAGATGCCACCGCACCTTCAAAAATTAAATGGCTTTAGGTTTGGCCTCAAATGCCTAATTTAGATGAAACAATATTCAATTTAGGTTTTTTTTGACCTCCTCTATATGATGAAAACCTTTGATTTGCACTAGCAAGCTCCAATTTTCACCTACAATAGAAGGTCATGAAATACAACTCCTAAAATCTCCTCCAAATTGTGATGTCTAAATTTCCAAATGTTGCACCAACAATGAGTCAAGCAGGGATTTCACTTCTTAAAAAGAGATCTTCACACCATGAGAGCTTGAATACCATGTTGGAGTTTTAGGTGACTCTACAACACCCCCAAGATCAAATGAAAGACCAAAATAACTTCCACAAGAGAATGGAAAGACAACTGCATGTAGATGCAAGAATTCTATTATTGATAATGGACTTGATTGACATCCTATGGATTGATTTGAAATGTATATAATAGGCCTCCTTATATAGGAGAGGAAATAAGAGACAATGATAAGAAGTAGATAAGCTATCACCCACACAATGTGGAATCACATGTCCACCAAAGGTGGACCATCCTGCATTATGCAATGAAGTATGTGCAATTATGAGGATGATAATGTGATAAGTGCACTAAAGGTGGAATGAGATAACAACTATGACCACCTAGAGTGGAATTATCCTACACCATGTGTTTAATTAAGGTGAAAACTCCCAAGTGTCTCAATCAAAAATTACTATGCAATGCATTATCCTAAGTAAGCTTAAGTAAGTGTAATTAGTGAATATTTAGTTACACCAACAATAGGAATAATATATATTTTCAAAAGTCTCTCAGAGTCTATTTTCTAGATCTATGATCAATTTTTTTACATGTATCAGTAAGTAAAAGTTATATTAGGTTTTCTCCACTACGCTCTCTATTCAACTACATTCTGGTATGGGTACTTCAGAATCAGTTTGTAGCCAAACAGTGAAATGGGCATGCACAAAATTTGAAAAGGGTCTTAGTAGTTATAGTATTTTTCCCTCCAAAGTAATTCAATGCAGATTTTGGCAACATTTTATACCAGATCTAATAGTTTATTAGAAAGGGGCTTTTCTCATCATTCTTGAAAGATATTTGTGAGCTTGTTAGGCACAATGATGGGATTTGATGTAGTTTTCAATTCTAGAGAGAAGAAAGAGACTTTACAACAAAAATGGAGGAAGATTCAAGTGGAAAAGTGTTGATTCCATATTATGTAGGGCCCATTTGTCATTGCACCAAAAGCCATGACTGTTAGTGAACATGGAACACCACATAATTAACCACCTGTGGATAGGGGACCGCGTCGCATCACCCAACAATCTCCCCCTCGACGTGCATACCAGGTGCTTACATGGGTCGGGAAGGCACCGGGGAGATTTGAACCCATGACCAAAGCCAAAACCAGGCTCTGATACCAATTGTAGGGCCCATTTTCCGTTGCACCAAAAGCCATGACTGTTAGTGAACATGGAACACCACATAATTAACCACCTGTGGGCAGGGGACCGCGTCGCATCACCCAACATATTAGATATAGGATTCCTTTCTCTTCTATATCTTTCTTTCTTCTCTTATTGTACAAGGTTGGTTCCAAACTTTTGTACAACTTCCATAGCTGTGATTCCACCATTCTCTCAGCATTTCTCTCTTGTATGAAAAAAATTAATGGAGATTTCTAAGTGTCCTCTTTTGGTCTAATATTTATTTTATGAGATTTTTCATACATCTTTCATGTAATTTTGGGTTTGTGGACAAAGAGCATAGATCCAGTTGTAATTTGTTTTAGGTTGTATGTATGGATGTGTTTTTCTTTTGATTCAAAAGATCATGTAAATGTGTGATATATCTTTGCATGGTTGTTGATTTCATGAGAAGGATACTATGAACATGAGATTCAATTTGAACATAGATGTTTGATTCACAAAGTGAGAAGATAGATCATTAATACCTAATGTAAGTTATGATTTGTGGAAGACCCAATGGATAGGGCATTGGTCAGTCATATGATCTACTCCTTTCTTGTTGTTGCATATTTGGGTTTTGATGATATCAATCAACTAAACAATATCCATTTGGCTTTCATGTTGTAGAGCTGAAAAGGATAACCCACACTTATCTTGTCAATTTCATAGGTCATGTTACTAGCTATTTCATACCTTTGTCATTTGCATATGCATAGAATATTTGGGGTTCTATCTGCTTGTCCAGATTCAAATGTATGTTTTGGCAACTAGCACCATATTAACAAATCTGAGGTCTACCCACCTAGGTTTTGTAGAGCCTTAAGGAGAAGGAGTGTAGTCTTATAGTTGGCTTGGGTTCCATAAAAATTGTGTCCATCATAGGAGACCTTCGCTTAGATGCAAATTTGTCTTGGTTACCTAGTAGTTGAAATCTTTGTTAAATTAGGGGCCAACAAAGTGGAAGTGTACAGTCTTATTAAAGTGCTTCCATTTTACCACTAAACATTTTGGTGAACGAAACCCTATCAACTCTTTCTTTTGTGGTGTTAGATCACTTCTTTTCATTTAATTACGTCTTTAGCTTCTTTTTGTGAACCTATCCTTCTTACCCTTTTTCATAGAGTTAGATTTGGCTATCTTTTGTATGGTTAGATCTCTCATTTATGCTCTTTATTTTTGCATGGTTAGATATCATTAGGGTTTCCTTTTTTGATCTCCCTTTTTATAAGCATAATTACATGAAGCCCAACCTATAGGATTCCTATTAGGTGAAGTCATAGACTCATGGGCTCCTTTGATCATGATTCATCTTTTCTTCCTAGGACTCATGATATCACTCACATCTTTTCTCATGATCTTAATGCTATCATGGAGCATAACTCTTCTCACTTATCTCATGATGATGATAATGCTTTAAGAGTTCCTCCTTTGCAAGTAAAGAAGCTTTCTAGTGAATTTGATAAATTGGAAATGTGGATTGCTCAAGAAAATTAGAATCTCAATAGTGTTTTTGTTGTTGAAGCTCTTAAAAATCTTATTAATAATTATGACAATAATCTTTCTCGTTTGTGTCGTATATCTTAGCTTTTCTAAATCTTTGATAGAATGTGCTTGAGAGTTAGGATATACTCCTTCTTCGACAACTGTTGAACCCTATATCCCAATTTTTACCACTCTTTGGAGCATACTTTCCTATGCTCCACTTTTTATGACTACTTCTACACTAGTGTCCAATCATTTAAGTGTTGGTCTTCCTAGGCTTTCACTTCTAATGATTGTTCCTCCTACTTCCTTCCCTTCTTCATTACCTTCATTTAATGTAGTTCCTTTTACCCATTCGAACCTTTACCTACTACTTCTCATCCTTTGTTGACATCTTTACATATTCCTCCCACTTCTTATGCATTTCCTAATTCATCTATCACACCTATGCCTACTAGCATATCTTTCGATTCTACCATTAGTACCTTGGTTCAAACCATCTCTTCTTTACAATAACAACTGGCTCAACTCACTCAATCTAACTATAATATTCCTACATGTGAAGGTGCTAATCCCCTTTCCTTAGATATCCTTCATGTTGTTATTTTGCAACATGTTGAGGTACCTCATCTTGAGACTTATAATGGTAAGGGAGATCTCCTGATTCATGTTAATACTTTCTAGACTATATGTAGTGATTTCTCACATGGCTATTGGCTTATGGATAAGTTTTTTCCACACCCCTTTAGGGATAGAGCCTTGCAATGGTATTTCTTTCTACCTCCTTATTTTATTGATTCTTTTCAAATTCTAGCTAATTCTCTCATTCAATAGCTTCAGAGTAATATTGATCCACAAGTTTCTTTAACTAATTTAACGCATTGTAAGCATAATGTTAAAGAGAAAGTTACTGAATTTATTGGTAGATTTAAACATTTCTATGGTCATATTTCTTATCAGGTTCTTGATCATGATATTTAGCGTATCTTTATTTCTAAATTACAAAAATACATTATAGATAATATCCTCTGTATTGAGTATACCTCCTTTTAACATTTATGTGCATTGCTTCACTATTACCAGTTACAAGTGAGTCAAATCAAGAGCTCTACTTTGATGGCTCCTATTACTAGTGATAAGAGTGATCCACCAAAAATTCAGCAAAGTTTTCTAAACTTAACAATTTCATTAAAATCAATTCTACGAATATAGTTGATGATCAAGTGGCTACTATGTCTTGAGGTACAACTACTTTTTCCTTTGTATATCATCATAATCATTAGTATACTCAACTATTTGAGTCTTTTTCTAAGGTGACGACTAGATTTATTCGTGCTCAATCCCTTAATCTTCCTCCTATTCATCCTATTAATCCTAGTAAACCTTTACCTAAGTCTTTTGATTTTAATTTTTTTTTTGTCAATATCATCATCAACTAGGTCATCATACTCAAAATTTTTATGGTTTGAAGAATTTTATTCAAGGCTTTATTAATTCTAAGGCTATTTTTATTGATGCTCAAGTTAATAACATGAACAAGTGTGTTGTGCCACCTAAAAGAAAAATTTAGATTTATACTAATCCTTTATCTTCACACTTAGTGAATGTTATATTAATCAACCTTCATCTTCTGATCGCCCTATTGATTATGATGAGAAGATAGAAGAACTAAATCATGTGGTTAATCATGTTGAGTTATATTCTTAACCTTTGATTTCTTCTCTATCCGATCCTAAAAAATATTGCCAATTATTAGCTTTATAAGTCAGTTTGATATGTTTAACGTACCTAATGGTCATCTTTACATCATTACTAGAGTTTCTTATATTCCTTCTCCTGGTACTTTGGTTGATCCTTCCTCTAGTGTGAACATTATCACTAAAGAACACCTTTTTAATAGATGATTGCATAGAGACACTTATGATTCAAATCGTGTGTGGATTTAAACTTGTTAAATTTATTGCTCTTGTTAAGGCATTTTTAATTTCTTTAATGTGGGAGCATAGACTCCACTCATTCCTTTTTCCCATGGAATACAATTATGTATTTTGTATATAGTTTGGAGTACTTCAACCTTTAGTGCTTGGTATGATTTCTAAGGTATACCCAAATCTATGCATTTTTATTTCATTATTTGCCTCACTCTTCTGCTTTTTGCTTTCTAGTTTCTAGGAACTATGGAGAGTTCTTGGGGGTTTGGTCTCTTTTTGGATCTCTCACTAAACTATTGATAGTTTTGGAGGCCCAATCTTTTTTTCAACCCTTGTTTTGACTATTAACAATCTAGGAAGCCCGATCTTGTTTTGATCCCATAACCTCACACAAATTTTTATGGCCAAATCACTTTTGATTATTACTTTTGGGACATGTAGTTCCCTTGAAGTTCAATCCCTTGATAGACTAACTAGCATGCCACATACACTTGCTATACCATTTGGTTCATCTTTTTATGGGTTGACTAGCATGTCACATACAATTGTCAGACTATTCAATGTCATCCCCTTTTGCAGAGATATTTTCTGCCTAGATAAGTGCACCAAGTTGTGGTGCCAAAAAGATGACACCCTTTTTTTTCTAGCTTTAGAAAGCATGTACATGCTATAACACACATGTGCTATGGCTTGGGATACACAAGCCATAGCGTGTATGCGCTATAGCATGTATGCACTTTTCAAAAGCAAATTTTTTTTATAAATGAGCTAAAACCCTCAACCCATTCATTTTTACCTCATTTTACAACTTCTTCTCCTCACAGTGCATATGAAAATTGAAGATTTTCACCACCTACCTCCTCAATATGCCTCCTCCTCGTCGAATTTTGAGATCGCGATCATGTTGTATGTTGTCTAGCCTTCTTTTTGCATTGTTTTATATATATTTGTGTTGTTTTGTACATTTTTTTCAATTTTTCTTTAAATTTTTTTATTTATTTAGATTGCAATTGGTTTCTTATCGAGAAATATGAATAATGAACTGACAAATCCCCAAAAAGATCAAAACCAATACCCTCAACAAGATCCAAATGAAAACCCTCCACAACAAGAACAAGAAATTTTGCAACCTGCACCGATTGGAAGACCTTCTCCTAGGACACAAAACAACATAATAAATGAAATAGAAAGAGGAAAAAATGAATTAGAAGTAGTAATTGGTAGGTTGAAAGCTTGTGGACAAACCAATCCAATGAGAACTCAATTGGCATCCTTCCTCGAGTCCATTATGACCCATGTAGCTTCTGTTAGTGGTCAATCGGTTATTTGGCAAGTTAAGAGGGATGAACGAAAAAGATATTATGCAAAAAAATTATCATATCAAGATGTAAAAATAAATTAAAAAATCAAAAGGTAGCATTTGTGCATTGTTTAGAAAGCTTGGTTTACAAAATACTATTAGAGAGACAACTAAATGGTTCCCCATCCATTGGTACATACACGATGATATTAGAAATGATTTTTGGGATAGATGGTGGATGGTTCTTGATGCCCTTCCTTGCAATAATCACGAGGTCGTAATGTATTTCATAAAGAAATTGTATTGTGCGTTTGTCCTTGGGGAGATCCCCAATTATTTTTATATATTAGAATATCAGGGTAGAGGTGGGGGTCATCATTTGAGAGGTTGGGGGCACGTCATGACCCTAATGTAGTTAGGGCACTTGTTGTCAATCCATAGGGTGAGTATGTGACTATTCCTTCAGTTGTGAAGGAACATGTAGAGGCTAGCACTCTAGGGACTATTAATGCTTTGACATAGACCCTCATTCATTGCACAATTCCATTAGTTAAGGAGGAGCCTTCTATGCATCGAAGTCACATGTGCACATCATGTAGATCCTTATGCATATTTGGCAGTCATGCTGGAGATAGTGTGGATGATGGGCTAGTCACTAGTTAGTTCCTGAATGAGACATTTGGCATTGACATATATGTAAATTACAATTATAATAAACTAATTTGATCACATTTCATATGTATAATGAATGACTAATTAATTAGCATGTATTGACATTGTTCAAAATTCAAGGTCAAAGTGTTGGTGGCCCTAGTAGCGATCTCCCGACACCATTTTTTGTCCCATCGATGAGTCCAAAGGTTTGTATTGATTTAATCATTTAAATTAATACATATATTTATTAAGTAATCATATGAAGGATTGACAAAAAAAATTATCCATGTGCATAACTTCTCTATAGGACCATGGACATTCACTAGGGACTCCGAGCCTAGACATGATATGAGCTTTGTAGAGGTACATTTGTTTCATGCTAATTTAATTCATTTGATTATATTTTTTTCATGTTTCATGTTACATGTAATGTGTATTGTATGACATGCAACTCTTGATATCTGAGACTCATCCTCATCTTTGACAATCCATCGATCATGGAGTGGCTATAGCTATGGCTACTTCAGAGCCATTGACTAAGGTATGAAAGTATTTTCTTGGTTTTAGTTGTTGCTTATAATAGTTGGTATTAAAATTTATAATGTTATTTATAACTGATTATATTGATTTAATTGTTGTAGGGTCTTGTTACACCTAATCATCTGCAAGCCTTTAAGGTGGACTTGCAGAGTGACTATTTGATGATGATAAGAAAATAAATAATTTTGTGTGTACATATATTTGATTTCAATGTGTAATAATTATTGAATCATATCTACCTTGTTTGTATCAGTTTGAGTTCGAGAAGAGCCTAAACAAGAGGACAAGTGAGCATGTGAGGAAGACCCCATCATCCCCATCATTTCCCTCTACACGATAACCAAAGACCTCTAAAGATTTGTTTCCTTCTCCTCATGGGAAGGAGAAGATATAGTTGATAGACACACATGCAAAGGCATCAGTAGACATTTATGTTGGATTTTATGTCAGTGGACATATTCGACATACATTTAATGTATAGATGACATTATATGTTTGATTTATGACATTTGTTTGATGTATGACATTATTGGCTATCATAATATATTATATGTTCCTTCACGTATGATATTATTGGTTAACATAATATATTATATGTTTATTCATGTATGACATTATTGGTTATCATAATATATTATGTGTTTGTTTATGTATGACATTATTGGTTATCATAATATATTATGAGGTTGCATGGGTACTTGTACCCACACCCCTGGTACTCATACCCACATACCCAAGTCCTAGGTACATGTATGCCAAGTATCAGGTACTCAGTGGAGAGCATCATAGCTAAGGACCTTGATTGAGATTTCAGATTTTTTTTTTGGTTTTGTGTTTGTGTATCAGCTCATTGTTTATCAATCTTAATTCAATACCTAATCAGTTTGAAACTTTGATAGAATATTGATTAACAATAAACTTTATCACTCTTCAAGCATAAGTTTATCATTTCCAATATGTCATCATCATATGATTTATGATCTTTTTCATGTTTAAAGTTTTCCTTCTCTGTTATTTGTTTATCAAGCTTAATTCAATACCTAATCAGTTTGAAACAATATTGATCAACAATAAAATTTGTCAGTGTTAAAGCCAAAAATTTATCATTTGCAATATGTCATTATCATATGATTTATGATCTTCTTGTTCATGTTTAAAACCTTCCTTCCATGTTATGTATCTAAAAATTTATCATAAATTATTATTACAAACATATAACAAATCTAAAACTGAAAACAATACATTACATTCGCAAACTTTATCATTGTTCTTGATTTGAAAAATCATTGCCATGACTCATAAATTCAGGTTATCTATAAATATAAAAGTATAATTAAAAATAAATTTTGACATACCCAAGTACCCCTGTCCCCTAGTATAAAAAATAGTTGTACTCATACCTATACCCGTACCCTTACTCTAAGTACCCCAAGTACCCTTGTCCATGTGCAACCTTGTATATTATATGTGGATATTGGTGTTTTCTCTACACCTATGACATCTATAGGATCTCTTTCTACTTAGAACATCCCTTGACCTTGCCCAACCTCCTCACCAGGTTAACTGATCCAAACTTGCAGCATCACTCCCTTACTCTTCTAGGAACACTATCCCTCCAAAGGTTTTATAGGTTTACTAGGATATCATAACACTCCCTAGTCCAACCAACATTTCCATGATCTCCTAAGGTGTTATTGGAATACTTTTACTATGCTTGAATGGATAACAACAATGGGTTTGTACCTGACTTCAAGATTTCTTCACAAAAGGGCTACAAGGAGAGCCCCTAATTAGGCCTCCACCTAGATTTCTAGGGCCAATAGCTCCTTTGTCTTAGAGTTTCAACCCCTTTGGAGTCAATAAAAATTGATACATAGGACCCATTCTCAAGGATGTTTAGGGTCTCAGGGTGCCTACAGGATGTACAACAAGAATAGCAAAATTGAGGGTTTGGTAAGGTTTTGTTGGCTACTTGCTATCCCCACTTTTAAGAGACCTTCCACACTTCATCAAGATTACTCCTCCACAAGCTAGAACCTCCTCATACCCCTCTTCAATCCCTCAAAATGGTAAGTCTTCATTCTTAAATATTTTCTTTCGAGAGCTCTTTCTTTATTGATAGTCCCTAGCTGAGCATTGCCTAGCTCACCTAGGGCTTGGTCAAAGAATTCTTTGCACTCACTTTTAGGGCCCTTGCTTGCATAATATAATACATTAGGATTTGTAGGCTTGAAATGTGTTGCCAACGTTTGATTAGGGTTCCTCAAAGCATAAATGGGTTGCTTCTTGGGTTAGAGGTAGGTTCTAGAGCTTTTTCAAAGCTTCTTTACGAAGTAGGTCTTTTAGCAACATTTCAAAAAAGTTGCTCAAAAACTTTTTAAAATTGCAAGCAATTTTGGGGAAATTTTTATTGCTTGGGTAGTCTTGTTTTTACTCACATTTCAAGACCATGCTATGCCTTCCCAAAACATCCTTGGGAGTGAAAATTTCACTATCTTGCTTCACCTAAGAATACCAAAATTCTTAATAACATCCCTTCCATAAGGTGGTAGATTTACATAATATTGCATTGTTCATGCACTTTGGTCTTCTAAACAAGTAGTCCACCTTGGAAGGTTCTTTTAATGTACACACATGCCTAAAAATGCAATAAAAACCCCTAAATCAACCTTCTCCCAACAAACAGCTAAGAAGGATACCAACCCAATTCAAGGTACCATTCTCAATAGAGACCAAAGAGGAAACTTTAAGACCTATCCTAGCTTGGACACACAAACATGAGCTAAATGTCCTTATTGTATTTACATACTTCTTCAGAGAAGTTCATCACACCAAAAATGATATGATGGGAGCCTTGAAAGGGTGCTCCTGCACCACCTTCCAAGAGATTCTGCAACATCTTATGAGTGAAAACAATCTTCCAACATCCTATGACTATATTTTCTTTGCAACAACAATTAATTTCTTGATTTTTAGACAACTCTTCACAAAGGGAAGTGGTTATGTTTCAAACACATGAAATGACTATTAAGACAACCAAGAATATCATTAACATCTTCCACTAACTCCATTCAATGATAACATGTAGCTTTATAAGATGTAATGACTCTCAAAACAATTATTGAGTCAAAATATTAACAAAAACAAAAAAAAAAGGAAAATTGTTAGGACTAAGGCAATTTGGGTTTATAGGTGACCTCAAGTTCCTTGACCTTACAAACAAGGATTACCTTATTACCATAAAAAAAATAACATGTTCAAAATGATGTGTATGATCACACATTTATTTTCTATCATGAGTCTCCATCATTGGATGAGATGACATATCCAGTTACCATAGTCAAAGATCGCTGCCCTGCCCTATCACATTTAGTGACTCTTAGGGATGATTCAATTGGGCATGCCTGAGAATGTTCAAGTGCTCAATGGGATGGCATGAGCTTGGGGCTAGTGTTTACCTAGCCACCTAGAGCTGATAGAATAGACAATTCAATCCCATGATGAAAGGTGAGAAATTTGGTAGTTGGCAACTTTGTACTGGCCAACACTGCAAGTTTTAGCATCACCCAAGATGGAATCATAAAATAAAAATGGATTAAGATAACCACAGAGAGAGAGAGAGAGGTTATTGTAGGTCTCCAAAACATTGTCCTACAAAACCTAGAATCACATCCATACCTCACATGAGCTCTGAGATATGCCCTGTCAAAGATCACTGCCCTATGGCATTTAGTGACCCTTAGGGATGCTTCAATTTGGCGTGCCTCAGAATGTTCAAGTGCTCAATAGGATAGAATGAGCTTGGGACTAGGGTTTATCTAGCTACCTAGAGCTAAAAAAATAAATAGTTTGATCCCACAACGAACAGTGAGGGAGATTTAGTGGTTGGCAACTTTGTACTAGCCAACACTGCAAGTTTCAACATCACCCAAGATGGCATTGCAAAATCAAAATGGAGTAAGATCTCCAAAAAGTGAGAGAGGTTAGTGTAGGTCTCTGAAAAATGGTTCTATATGACCTAGAATCACATCCATACCTTACAGGACCTCTGAGATATGCCTCATCAAAGATTTTTCCCTATGGCATTTAGTGACCCTTAGGGATGTTTCAGTTCAGCATGCTCGAGAATGTTTGATCACTCAATGAGATGGGACAAGCTTGGGGCTAGGGTTTACTTGGCTTCTCAGAGCTAATAGAATAGATAGTTTGATCCCACAATGAATGGTGAGGGAGATTTGGTAGTTAGCAAATTTGTATTGGCTAACACTACGAGTTTTAGCATCACTTGATATGGCATCACAAAATCAAAATAGAGTAAGACCTCCAAAAAGTGAGAGAGGTTATTGTAGGTCTCTATAACACGGTCCTATAGGACTTGAAATTGCATCCATACCTTACACGAACTTCAAGATATGCCCTATCAAAGATTGCTTCCCTATGGCACTTAGTGACCCTTAGTGACATTTCGATTTGGCATGCCCAAGAATGTTCAAGCACTCAATGGGATGGGATGAACTTGGAGCTAAGGTTTACTTGGCCACTTGGAGCTAACAAAATAGATAGTTCAATCCCAAAATGAATGGTGAGGGAGATTTGGCAGTTGACAACTTTGTACTGACCAATACTATGAGTTTTAGCATCACCCGAAATGGCATCACAAAATCAAAATAGAGTAAGATCTCCAAAAAAAAAAAGAGAGATTATTTTAGGTCTCTACAACATAGTTCTATAGGACCTAGAATCACATCCATACCTTACACAAGCTCTGAGATATGCCCCGTCAAAGATCCCTGCACTATGGAATTTAGTGACCCTTAGGGACATTTCAGTTCGGCATGCTTGAGAATGTTTGAGTACTCAACAGGATGGGACAAGCTAGGGCTAGGGTTTCCCCAACTACCTAAAGTTAACAGAATAGACAGTTTTATCCCACGAGGAACAGTGAGGGAGATTTGGCAATTGGCAACTTTGTATTGGCCAACACTATGAGTTTCAGCATCACCCAACATGGCATTGCAAAATCAAAATAGATTAAGATCTCAAAAAAGTGAGAGAGGTTATTGTAGGTATCTACAACATGGTCCTATAAAACCTATAATTGCATCCATACCTTGCATGAGCTCTGAGAAATGCCTCGTAAAAGATCTATGCCCTATGGCATTTAATGACCCTAAGGGATGTTTTAGTTTGACATGCACGAGAACATTTGAGCACTCAATGGGATGGGATGAGCTTTGGGCTAGGGTTTACTTGGCCACCTAGAGCTAACAAAATAGATAGTTCAATGCCATGATGAACGGTGAGGGAGATTTGGAAGTTGGCAACTTTGTACTGGCCAACACTACGAATTTTAGCATTACCCAAGATGGCGTCACAAAATCAAAATGGAGTAAGATCTTCAAAAAGAGAGAGAGTTTATTGTAGTTCTCTATAGCATGGTCCTATAAGACCTAGAATCACATCCATATCTCGCACAAGCTCTGAGAAATGCCCCGTCAAAGATCGCTGCCCTATGGCATTTAGTGACCCTTGGGGACATTTTGGTTTGGCATGCCTGAGAATGTTCGAGCACTCAACAAGATAGGACAAGATTGGGGATAGGGTTTACCCAGCCACTTGTAGCTAATGAAATAGATAGTTTGATCCCATAATGAATGGTGAGGGAGATTTGGCAATTGGGAACTTTGTACTGGCCAACACTATGAGTTTCAGCATCACCGGAGATGGTGTTACAAAATTAAAAGAGTAAGATCTCCAAAAAGTGGGAGATTTTATTATAGGTCTTTGCAACACGGTCCTATAGGACTTAAAATTGTATCCATACCTCGCACGAGCTCTGAGATATGCCCCATCAAAGATTCCTGCCTTATGGCATTTAGTGACCCTGAGGGATGTTTCAATTTGGCGTGCTTGAGAATGTTTGAGCACTCAACAGGATGGGATGAGCTTGGGGCTAGGGTTTACCTAGCCAACCAGAGCTAGCAAAATAGATAGTTTGATCCCATAATGAATGGTGAGGGAGATTTGGCAATTGACAACTTTGTATTGGCCAACACTACGAGTTTCAACATCACCTAAGATGGTGTCACAAAATCAAAATGAAGTAAGATCTTTAAAAATTTGAGAAAGGTTATTGTAGGTATCCACAACATGTTCCTATAGGACCTAGAATTGTATCCATACCTTGCACAAGCTTCAAGATATGCCCCGTCAAATATCGATGCCCTATGGCATTTAGTGACCCTTAGGGATGTTTTAGTTTGACATGCCCAATAATGTTCAAGTGCTCAACAGGATAGGACAGCTTGGGATTATGGTTTACCCAACCACTTGGAGCTAACAGAATAGACGGTTCAATCCCATGATGAACGGAGAGGGAGATTTAGCAGTTGACAACTTTGTACAGGCCAATACTATGAGTTTCAACATCATCTGAGATGACATCACAAAATCAAAATGGATTAAGATATCCAAAAAGTGAGAGAGGTTATTGTAGGTCTCCTCAACATGGTCCTATTGAACCTAGAATTGCATCCATACCTCGCACAAGCTCCGAGATATGCCCCATCAAAGATCACTACCCTATGGCATTTAGTGACCATTAGGGATACTTTAGTTTGGTGTGCCCAAGAAAATTTGAGCACTCAATGAGATGGGATGAGCTTGAGACTAAGGTTTACTCAGCCACCCAGATCTAACAAAATAGACAATTCGATCCCACGACCCTTTTCCCACTAAGTTGCAAATTTGAACAATTTTTACAACTTTCAGCAATGCAACTTTGCACAAAAAGTGCAATTTTTACATTTTTCATTTGATTCAATTTCTAAAACTTGGAAAGGGTTTGGAAACACTAAAATAACTTATTTCCAAATGCCCATCCCTTCACCAATTCCCAAACTCCTGCCATTCACAAATCAACACACTACAAGAGGTCAAATCCTTCATGGTACTTGACCTAGGGCTTGATTGGAAAAATCACAAAACACATCCTCCAATATTGAAACCATAGAATCTTAAAAAGTACCCTAATAAATACCATCTTCCAAGTGGGCATGAAATTCAAACCAGGAAAATTGTAGTTAGATGCCCATTTTTGCTGTGTGCCCCAAAATGTTGTCCTAAAAACCTAGTTTCACTAAAAATGCAATAACTTGAGTTAGAAAACACAAAGAATGATGAGACCAGAAGCAAAAGAAAGCTAATTCAAATTTCTATCTCAAAAATCAATCACATCTGGTCTAAGAGTCTATAAATTTTGTGCAGCATGTAAACAACAGTAAAAATGACTCAAAAATTGAATTTCTTTCTTTGCAACATCTTCCAATCCGTATATTAATGCCCTCTAGACCTCAAAAATGAGGTACATATATATCTTCTATGTATATTTTAAAGGTTAGAACCAATATTTTAATAGTTATAACCCTTTTCCCACTAAGTTGCAAATTTGAGCAACTTTTACAACTTTCAACAATGCAACTTTCAACAAAAAGTGCAATTTTTACATTTTTCACTGGATTCCACTTCTAGGACTTGGAAAAGGTTCCAACATACCTAAAACCAACTAAAAACAACTTAGTCCTAGGATTTCTTGACCAAAAAAATTAAAAAATCTTGAATTTTTCTAATGAGCAACTTTTGCTTATAAATTGCATAAAGTGCCTTAAGCGTAACAAATGGAGGGAACATTGCATCTACTAATCCTATTTATCATTATGATGGTGTATATTAGCATGTATATCTTTAGACTATTATGTATTTTAGACTTGATAATACCCTTGGTCATATCAATTGCATCATATGAATAATGTACACCATTTTTTCCACCAACTAATCTCAAAACTCTGATTAGAGACTTCTACATTTGTGCAATTCTTGCTCATATGAATAAAGATCTCACAAAGTATATAAATATACCTTAAATAATGTGCATATGAGATCCTAAAACTAATCTTCCATATGAAATTCTAAAACTTGTCTTCCATTAACCACATAATCTAATAGAGCGAAAAGTGTATGTTTTGATATGGGCCTATGTAATGCATCTATAGATTTCATGAAAATTTGTGCTAGGATTTTTTTTTTATCATGTCAGTCATTTTAGATGATATGATAACCTATAATATCCCACTCTTTATAGTGTTTAGCAAGTACATATATTGCATCTTGAATTGCATCCCTCAATATTCTTTTTCAAAAAATATCATGCAAGGGAGATTTAAACCCAAGATATGCAACTATAATTGCATCTACTATTTCTTTTCAATATAGAGACCTAGAAAAATTATATGGTAGACTAGAATTAAATAATATAAATAGTTTGTGTAGTTTATACATGAACATTAAGTTCCACTCTATACTCTAAAGATAGGTGTGAACCAAGTTCAGTAAGAGGTGTCAACAAAACAATGTTTATGTCTCCTTTGTTAGGTCTATTTGATATACAAGAATACAAACAAATTTGGAAAAGCTAGGACTTGACCAAATGACCCTAAGGACTATTAAGACCTTCTAAGGATCACGAAAATCCTATTTGCATTGAAAAGCCACCAAAATTGCTCATTCTTGATGCATTGGTAAAATTTGGCACGCTGGCTTATAATGCAACCTAGAACCCAATTGACCTTACATTTTGGTCTTATTACAACATTCTTATTAATGTTCCAAATCCAAAACTAGGACCACTATCCATTTGCCTTAGTGCCCTGCACCAATTTCCTTCAAGCAAAATGATGTAACCATCCCCTTTCTATTCTAACTGTGACTTGGGGATGGATTATTAACATGTATCATATGTAATTATGTAGACTAATGCAACGAACAGTTAGAGGATGTGGATGATTGATGCAAAATCTATAGCCTTAATCCACCAAAACCTTCTGAAGTACCTAATAGCACCCAACTCACTACAAGATGCCAAACAAGGTTTCTAGCCTTTACCCAATGCTTACCTCTATCTCTTTAAGTGGACTTCACTTATCCAAGTTCTTACCCTTTCCCTAGGGTTCTTACCAAACTTGGGCCAAAATAAGGCTTTAGGGACACTAGCACTCAACTACGCCAAATAGGGAAAATTAGAAAAAATTCTTTCAAGGGTTCAAAAAAAGACTTTTTTTTTCCATACTTAGTCCTATCACACTAGAATTCATCCACTTTTAGGGTTCCCACACCACCAATAGACCTATTTCTCAAATCTAGGCCTATAAATCCTATTAGGTCTATTTTTAGTTTTCCAAGGTTAACTCCCAAACTACCCAAACAATGTGGCAAAAAAACATCTTTTTGGATACCCTTTTCTAGAATCTTGAAGATTCCAAAGACTCATGGGCTGATCCTACTCCATCATGATAGAATACACCCTTAAATTGCTTCCCACCAAATGGCATCAAGATCCCATTGTTGGATTGCAAGTTAGAGGGCCATAAGTGCAATCTAGTCAATTTACAGGCTTACCCAGGCAACCCTCAGTAAAATGGCAATATCTTACACAAATGAATAGATCAAAACCTCAAACCAAATGAAAATGAAAGATACTTCAAATACCTATCTAAAAATATCAATTTTTCACATGTTCCAATCCATACCTGTCTATACAATAGCAAGAAACAAGAAAATTGGCAGAAAATCAGGTTTTTATTGCTACTAAAGACATCAAATCCATACAACCATCACCCACTGAGGCCTATAAAATTATCTCAGACATACAGGCTTCTATTCCAATGGTTATAGCTACATTTCAAATGGTTTTTGTAACATACACTTGGTTTTTTAACAAAATTGCAAAGTTGTTAGCATTTTTGCAATTTTGCTTAACAACTTTTGCAATTTTTGACATCTTAACTCCTAGACACCTAAAACTTAACTCAATGACTCCAAGGACCTTTATAACCTACTAATCAATATAAAAATCCTTTTTTTCTTGAAAAATCACCTATATTGCTCATTTTTAACCCCTTGGTTCAATTTGGCACTCTAGCTCATAATGGCACCTAGAGTCCAATTGACCTTACATCTTGGGTATTATTACATAATTTTACAACCTTGTTCCTAATTCACAAACTAGTATGACACCTATCTACTTTCCTTAGTTCCGTACACCAATGATCATCCAACTAGACAAGATTGGAGTGCTTGGGTGCATGAAAATGCATTAAATTTGATGCCATAGGTATGGCAGTGGGAGATTTGTCAAAAGGAGGCCATGATTTTATGTAAATAAGTAAAATTAATTCTCATAAACATGTTGTAGGATCAACTAACAGGTCTTGGAAGTGATTTCTTGGTCAAATTTGAAGAGGCCCTAGTTTTTGGCCTTGTTTGGTGAGGGTTTCATAAAAAGCACATATAGAGAGTTTATGGGTTCAATACAATTGAATAATCCTCACTTTAGTATCATATTAAGATACTTTAGCAAGTTTTATGGTTGGGTGATAATTATTCCATATAGTTCCTTTGTAAATGGAGGGTGTTTTATGCCTAAAAAGTGGCCCATAGTGTAACAGCAGAGACTTGGTCGAAAACAACCATACCTCATCTTTTGATATGTTATAGAGAAGAAAAATGAGTATCCTAATATTTAATTTATTTTCTTTATGTTGTGAAAAAATGTGGAGAAAAATGCAACATGACAACATTTGAGGGCTAATTGGGGCTTGTAGGCCTAATAGACTAGGATGATTGGTTTTCCTTAGAGATAAGCTCTTGGCATTTGGTAGACTAGTTATTTGGGGTGTATTAGGGTATTAAAAACCATTATATTACTAATAAGTCTTTGGATAAGTCATTTACCTAATTTGGGAAACTTAAGCCTTAAGGTTGCATTTGGAAACCTTTGGGAAGACACTATTCAGAGAATTTTCTCATAAAACTTGGAAGGGCCCATCTTTCTTTGTATCAATTTTCCTACAAGTGTCTATAAAGAAGATATGTAATAATACCCTAAAGAATTGATTTCAAGTGTAGAAGAGATACAATATGTAATTGGGTCCTAGAGCTACATTACAAGTTGTAAGTTCAATACATGTTGATATGTAGTCAAGTCTCAAATACTTAGCTATGATTGTGTTAAAAGGGTGATATGAAATTAAGTCTTTAAGAATAGATTTTATGGATGCAAGACTTAACCCAATGACATATGAAGATGCTTAAAGAGCTTGCAATCAATTCCTAGAGACTTGATTACAATACATGCCTATCAACATAGAAGGATGAGATTCAAATATCGACCTATATACTAGTAACTATGAGGATAATACAAGGGCATTTAAAGACATAAAAAAAGGGCCTAAGTAATTCAAGTGGCAGGGTACTAACAAGGTAGATTGGGAGATTACAACCTACAAGAACAAACTAATAAGGTTTGACAACCAAATAAGGCTCAAGACCCCACACTTGCACCTTGACAACAACTATTTCTTAATACAAGAAACCTACACCAGACATGGAACCAAGAACTTAGACTCAAGTAATGATGTTCTTACATTAGAATAGGCATATTGACTGGAATTGAAGACCCCAAATTGAGAAAAGGACATAGTTCCTTCATTAACCTCTTGGATTCCTAATAGCCCAAGGAATGAGACTTAGGTCTGCAACTTGTACACTTAGCATAAAAAGAAAAGACTAACACCAAGATTCCTTCCTATTTTTTATGTACTATCATATTCCAAAGTGGAGAGACCCCATTAGCAAGCAAATTGTCAAAACCCGTGGGGATAGCATTTAGACACAAGGGCTAATTAGACCACATTTACAAAGGAGGTACCATTTAAACACATGCTAAAAACATAAGACCAATTGGAGATGTTGAGGAATGATCCAAATATGTTGATTACCAAGTCACAAACCATAATATGGAGTTTTGAGGAATTAAAATGCTAGGACAATCGGTTTATGTATTGATGCGTACAAGGTATATGCATCTAGGGCATCATGTTTCATCCTTCTCCCTGCATCTTATCACCTAAAAACAAAAGCATATTAAAGTGTATTAAAAATAAAAGGATTCAACCAAAGGCCATAATTTTCCTATGGTGGAATCTCACATTATATCTTGGTTTCAATCAAAACCCTTCAAACCCTTGAATTTCAAATAGTCGGCACTAAAATAGGAATAACTTGAGTTCTATAATGTTTGAAGACCTCAAACCAATCGCATTATAAATTTTATTCAAATATATATCAAACCATACCAAGCATAGATCCCTAGGCATCTATAAATGACTATACCATGCAAAAAAATAGCCCAAAATGTAGAAAACAAGGTTCTTTTTATTGATTTCAATGCCAAAAATGTACATTGTACCTTCCACCCACCTAAAATGGCTATATGAAGGTCTTCCCCAACTGATCCAACCATATTTGAAAGGTTTTAACCATTGGAGGAAAGATTAGAAGAATTTTTGCTTAGTTATGCAAAAAGTTGCAAAGTTGCATAGCAACTTTTGTACTTTTAATGCATTTTTTACATTTTAGTGCATAAAAGGCATTTTAACCATTCAAATAAGTCTAGATTGACCCAAAACAACTATTGGACCCTAGATTATAAGTATATGAATTCAAATTACATAAATTTTTCCCTTGTGACCTCATTGAGCAACGAGTTCATAATATACCCAAATTGCTAATGGGCCACACAAAAGGGTTAAAGGTGAACCTAAGAGGCCCAAACACCCTTATTTCATCATTCCATGTGATAGTGCTCCTACACCACTAAGAGACATGAACCACAATGCAAATGGATTTTTTTGTAGATTTATACTTAATTCTTACCAAGCAAAAATCAAGAGCAACATATTGAAAGATTATGGTAAACAAAAATAATGTTGATGATGACCTTCAATCTACATTTGAACCCTTTTAAAGAAAGGTAGATCTCAATATACTTCATTATTTAAGATGAAACAATATGTTCTTTACTCTTTTCTATCCCCACCTATATAATTCAAACTTCTACTACATCCAAAATACGTTCTAACACTTCCAACTTGTTAAATGGGCTATCCCTTAGCAATTCCATGCTAGGGACCCTTCCCTAAGCTAGATACTTATCCCTTAAGTTACTCATTTCCATATTGTAAGTTATGCCTTGACTTTTAGGCCAATTAGTGACTCTTCTAAATTGTGACTTCCTACACCCTAGCTATCACACTTAGGTCTAATGACCCTTATTGATGCAGAGCACACAACCTACTTTTGCCACTTGGTTCTTAAACCTCTAAGGGTACCCAAACCCACTTCAAGATGATGTCTTAATTACCAACCTTTTCCAAATGATGACCTTTACTTTTCCAAGTGGACTCCACTCTCCTAAGGTCCTTTCCTTTTCCTAGGGCTCTTGGAAAACTTGGATCAAAATATGGCTTTAGGGACACTTGCCCTCAACTAGGCCAATTAAGGCAAAACAAGTAAAAATGTTTCAAGACTTAAAAATTAGACTTGATTCAACATTTCTAGGACTAAACCACTAGGATTCATGCACTTTCAAGGCCCCAACACCTTCACTGGATCAATATCCCTAACTTAGGCCTAGAAATCCTAGTAGGTCAAAATTTAGTTTTCCTTGGCAAACTTCCAAACTTTCCAAAGGACAAGGCCAACTTATCACCTTTAGAAAAATTTTTACCTAGTTCTTGAAGACTCAATGAATTCTCAATTATCTTTGGATTAAAATATTACACAAATGTAAAAAATGTTAGATTTTTATGATAGATATCAACTTTAAACAACACATAAAATGGCACTAGCTTTTTATGTAGAATTACTCATCTCAAATGAAAAAAAACAAATAAGTTCTACCCAAAGAACAAACACATGAGATATCTAAACAAATTATAACATAAAATATACTATTTAGATGAAACCATGAATGATGATAATGTACCTAAATTGACATGTACGTCATCATCAACTTTAACATAGAAATCAACATCTTGTTTAGCGAGTGTTGTAGAGATGTAGCTCTTAGTCTTTGCTTAGAGATGATGGTAGCCTTCAATATTTTTGAGTCTAAGGAATTAATTATGCTCTACATCTTCTTCTTCAATTGCATGATCCAAAATGCCACCTAGTGTAGCATTGTGCCCAATCACAAACCTTATCACTATCCCCTTCTCCTCCTCCAACTTCTTTAGCTTTGCCACTGCCATTCTCATTTCCCATTTCCAATTTTATTCATGGGCTTCAAACAAGACATAGTAATATTAAAATTTAAAAACTTACAATTGTTACAAGTTTTTTAATTGAGTATAGTTGTTGACCTTGTGGCATCCAAGTGTGTTAGACAGAATCATGTCGTTTTCTACTGCTAAAAGTAGTGTTGATTCCCACCACAACAAATGCTTTTTTGAAAAAAGATTTATTTTCTTTCTCCACTCCATTCATCTTCATTCCACTTACAACTCTTGCTTCTCCTAATTCCATTTCTAGTGAAGATATTGTTTTGTTTAATGACCTGCATCATTCGTGCCCCTTTATATTCTTCAAATGAATCTTAAAACTATCCATTACAATACCACTTATCCCAATAGATTCAGCTAATTTAAACTTCTCATATATTTATATATATCTTAGATGATAAGAAATCAAAATTCAATCTAGCATTATAAGATGGGTTTTATAAGTTTATGATTCGAAAATAAAAAAATTTTGGAGTTTATCTGAAATAATTACAAATGACAAAAAAATAAAAGATAAAAGCATGTTAGTCATAATATCATTATTGGTAAAAATGTTTCAAATGAAAAGAATTATTTGTTTGAGCTTCTAGCAATGATCAAGCAACTTACTAAATGGCTTGATGAGTCTTGGAAACTTCTCCCATTATATCCTTGCTTTCACTAGTTTCAAGTTTATGGTTACATGCACACAATCATAACTTTAAATCACAAAGCATTCACATTCTAAAAAAATTCATGTTCTTTTGTTACATTTTGATCTAAACAAAAAATTCTAAACTTTCACTTATTCAAATGACTAAACTGAAAATGGGTCCCATTAAAGAATCTAATATAAATTCAAATAATGTATCTAGATTCTAAACAAATCAAAACATAAAATCTATGATTTAAACTTATCTCATCACTTACACATAATAGCAATACCCACCTTGTCATGTGGGTAGTATTGGAGGAGAGGTTGCAACATTATATTTGGATCCAATTGATCACTCTTTCTCTCTCTCCCTCTCTCCCTATTCAATCTAATGAACCAACTGAATTTTCTCTACATTTTAATGTCTCAAGTATTGCCTCATGGTCTCACTCACAAAATTTCCAAAGAATCTTATTATGTGGTTTTCCACCATATTTTATCAAGTGGACATTTGATGTGACAACAAGGTTCAAATAATGAAGAATCTTCCTCTTTGTTTTCCAATCCTCGAATAACTACAAATTAGGGTTCTTCATAGAATATCATCTAAGCCATGTGCTGGTTACAACTACCTCACTGATATGGTACTCTAAACCTTCACCATCTATAACCAAGTGATCCAATTTTTGTTTGGCTCGGACACAATGATACAAATAATAATTTGTCCCTTCTTCGTTGTCTTCAAGTGCAATAACAACAAAAAATGGCTTGTAGTGACAAATGTTCAAAATACGGTCATTAATTCATAAAATACTTAGGTAAAAGTTATAAAGTTACATATTGAAATTACAAAGATATAAAAATATATATATTACCAAGTTGCACTAGATCAGACAAGCGGTCAAAGTCAATAGACGAATCCATCTCTACCATTTCCAGTGCTTGTGAGGGATGATAGGTGTCAATTGGGTCCAAAACCCATATATCCCATTTGTCCACCCATTCAGTTGACCCACAGTCATCCCAATTTTTCTCTACACATGATGGACAATAGCATGCCATTTTTTGTGTGTGGATACTCCATGAACCTACATCAAAGCTTCTAAAAGAGTACAACTCACTTGATTCTATTAGTGTACAAAAATTCTCATATGGTGCAATGTTAGTATTATCTATCAACCAAAAAAAATCTATGAACCGTAGACTCACCTTCCTTACCTAGACCCATTATAGCAGAACACCATTGGATGATAGATTTTGCATCTGTCAATATTGCTCCATCTTTTTACTTTAGTTCTTCACAAGCTAAGGCTCTTTTGATGCATGCGCATGCACCATCGTGCTCTCCCTTTCCATGACCAACCTCTATGAAATTCCACATATATTGAATTCTACACAACCTATGCATCCTACTCAACCAATAGAACATTTGTGCATTCTTGAATTGAGATGCGCAATTGTCTGACCAAATAATGTGTTGATGATATGTTATGCCCCTCTTAGCCAAATCTCTATGAATAGTTGAAAATAATCATATACAAACTCTGTAGAATGTGATCGATCATCACTGATGTAAAAATGGTACTCCTTCAAAATCTTCTTGTCATCCTTTGTACTTATAGATGAATGCATGAATGTTATGTGAACAAATATAAAAACCTGTTGAGAAGTATAATACTTTACTTGCACCTCATTTTATGGTTGTAGTTTGTAATTCTCTGTGAAGTCTACAACCAAAACAATGGTATCTAGTGGAAACATATCCTGGAACAACTTGAATTGTAAATCCAGCCATCAAGCTCTATGTGTATGCCTTGCAAAATTGTAAATAATATTTTCACAAAAAATCTTCATGAACTCATACACTAGAATATTTTCAATGCCTAAATCACATCTTTTACCCTATTTCCCATCGTTTAGAGCATATGTCACTATCTTAAATTTTTTGCAATCTATTATTTTATTTCCAATTGCATGTGTACTATCCATATGTTCACAAGTTGATAAAAGTTACAAAAAACTACAAAATAAGCATGTACCATCCAAGCATTATGTCTTGTAAAATTGTTGGCCATCCCCTATCTCACATAAAATGTTGGAAATGAATTCCCTTGAGGATCTTGGTGGTTCATTCATGTCACAATCCTTCAAAACAAACTTAGAATGCAAAAACACACATATATGCCTAAAAATATCAAAATGGTTAGAAAATTTAATATGTATCCTACAACTACAAGTTGTGCGTGTGTGATTTATCTTCACGTAAAAAGGTTTACCCATCTCAAAAAATCTTTGACTTATTCAAATTTGAGGATACATACCAATAAATTTTGTAAAAAATTGTGTCTAAGTTGAGTCCAAAAATTTATTTGCATGTGGGTCACGATTTTGGCTACCAATCCTCTTTACAACATCTCTTTCATTAGGGGAAACACATGTTATTTTTCCAAAAATCTTCAATCAATGATTTTAAAGCTTCATTAATTTATTTATCCTTTCACAGTAGTCTACTGCTAAATGTCCATAACTCATTTTTTGTTGGATCTTCCAATCTCTCATGCCTTAGCAAGGCTCTCCTTAGAGTACCTCTACCAATTTTCAATGTTTTTTTTATCTTTCTCATGAGTCAAGCTTTCTTCATTTGGGTACTTACTATTGTCGATGTAAGTAGTTGTCTTGTGATATTACTATCTTTAGTGTGTAATTTAGAATTCACTTTGTCATAAGCACTCATTAGATTCTTTACCAATATTTTTTCATTTGAATCATCCATCTTTCTTAGCCCAAGAATCTTCATGATAGGCCTAAATTTCAAATTCCTCATCATTTCAACAAATAATTGGCATTGACTTGTAATATTTAATTCTTCAAAGAATAATCTCCACATATGATTAACTTTTGTTTGACAAGTACACTTGCTAATCTTGTCAGTCATTGATTTCAAAATGTTAGTATCAATATCAATCAAATATTTTGGTCTTCTAAAATGGATTCTAGAAGGTGTTATAATCTCTTCCATTCTCTCAAAATTTTGAACATCAACATAAGGTTGAGTATTTTTTGTACCTTGAACCGAAGATGATGTGCCTTGGCAATAAGATGCAAAAGATGGAATATCACCTACTTGTTATGTTGATGTTGTGCCTTCAACATGACATGATGGAGTGTGTACATCGTCGGATCTACAAATTAGTGTCTCTTCAACATGAGAGGATGATATGACTCCAACATTGGAAGATGGTGTAGTTTCACAATTCAATTGTCTTCTTGAGTGTAATAGTCTCATTCATTCTCTTTGTCTTTCTAATTATTCCTCTTTGTTTATTTGTATTAATAGTTTTTGTTCCTCTTCAAAAGTCAATTCTTCATCATTTCTTTGCAATTTTCTTTGTTCATGTAGTAGTTTCATTTTATCTCTTTTAATTTCCAAATTTGCCTCCCTCTCTTCCTTTGTTTGAGTTTTTGATTTCTTCCTTGGCATGATGATGATTTCTATATGTCAAATTATTCAAACATCTGAATTACTTACAATTTGTGAATTACAAGTCATTCAAATACATATAAAATTTACAATTATTTCAATGAATACACAATATATATCAAATAACTTGCCAAATTTCTAACCATTTCCAAATAACAAATTCATTCAGACATACAAATTTCAATGAATTCATTATATATTAAACAACATGTCAAATTATAATCAAATTTGTCTCTATATATTAACAAACAATATTTAAAAAGGACTACAAGTTAACCTTTTCTATAGAAATAATATTCAAAAAGCATTAAAATAGTGTATCCAATGATTGAATTTGGTGTTTGCTAGCTTCATAAAGTCTTCAAATAGTGTTTTCTAACTTTCGATAGCTTGAAACCCATGTTTTTTTGTTGGAGCAACAGAATGCACAATAGACAAAAAGTAAAATATGGATCAAAAGGGACCCAAACTTGCTTTATGACCATCTTTTGGTGATTTCACATAGCACGTATGCACTATACCGCATACGCACTATGTGAAAATAAATCTCTCCCTATCCCACCATCCACCATCCCCTACTCTCTCTCTCCCTACTCTCTCCCCCCTCTCCCATCCCCTACTATCTCTCTCTCTCACTCTCCCTCTCCTACCACCTACTCCCTCTCTCCCATCCCCTACTCTCTCACCCTCTCTCCTCTCCCATCCCCTACTCTCTCTCTCTCACTCCCATCCCCCCTCTCTCTCTCCTTCTCCCACCACCTACTCTCTTTCCCATTTCCTACTCTCTCTTCCATCCCCTAGTCTCTCTTGCTCTCCCTCTCCTACTCCCTCTCTCACCACCTACTCTCTCTCTCTCTCACTTTCTCTCTCATATCCCCTACTCTCTCTCTCTCACTCCCAAGTCTCCCATCCCCTACTCTCTCTCACTCTCTCTCCCCTCCCATCCCCTACTCTCTCTCTCTCACTCTCTCTCTCTTCTCTCATCCCCTACTCTCTCTCTTGCTCTTCCTCTTTTACTCCCTTTCCCACTTCCTACTCTCTCTCTCCCATCCCCTAATCTCTCTCTCTCTCTCTCTCTCAAGATACTCTCTCTCTCCCCCCTCTCTAATCCCCTACTCTCTCTCTCACTTACACACTCTCATCCTCCTCTCTCTCTTTCTCTCCCTCTCCCACTCCCTCTCCCACTGCCTACTCTCTCTCCCATCCCCTACTCTCTCTCACACTCTCTCCCATCCCTTATTTTCACTCTCTCTCCCATCCTATTCTCTCTCTCTATCAACCCGCTACTCTCTCTCACACTCTCACACTCTCTCCCATCCCCTTCTCTCTCTTACACACATTCCCATCTCCCCTCTCTCTCTCTCCCTCTCCCTCTCCCAGTCCCTCTCCCACCACCTACTCTCTCTCCCATCTTCTACTCTCTCTCCCCTCTCCCATCCCCTACTCTCTCTCTTTCACAAACACACTCCCACCCCCCTCTCTCTCCTCTCTCATCCCCTACTCTCTAAATCTTATGCACACTCCCATCCTCCCTCTCTCCCCCTCTCCCACTCCCTCTCCCACCACCTACTATCTCTCTCTCTTTCCCTCTCTACCCTCTCTCTCTCATCCCCTACTCTCACTCTCTCTCTCCCATCCCCTACTCTCTCTCATGGTCTCTCCCATCCCTACTCTCACTCTCTCTCTCATCTCGTACTCTCTCTACCACCCCTACTCTCTCTCACACTCTCACACTCTCTCCCATCCCCTACTCTCTCTTACACACATCCCCATTCCCCCCCTCTCTCTCCCACTCCCTCTCCCACTGCCTACTCTCTCTCCCATCCCCTACTCTCTCTCACACTCTCTCCCATCCCTACTCTCACTCTCTCTCCCATCTCATACTCTCTCTACCACCCCTACTCTCTCTCACACTCTTACACTCTCTCCCATCCCCTACTCTCTCTCTTACACACATTCCCATTGCCCCCTCTCTCTCTCCCACTCCCTCTCCCACTGCCTACTCTCTCTCCCATCCCCTACTCTCTCTCTCCCCTCTCTCATCCCCTACTCTCTCTCTCTCCCTCTCTACTCTCTCTCTCCCATCCACTACTCTCACTCTCTCTCCCATCCCCTACTCTCTCTCTGCCACCCCTACTCTCTCACACTCTCTCCCATCCCCTACTCTCTCTCTCTTACACACACTCCCATCCCCCCTCTCTCTCCCTCTCCCACTCCCTCTCCCACCACCTACTCTCTCTCCCATCCCCTACTCTCTCTCTTTCACACACACACACCCATCCTCCTTCTTTCTCCTCTCCCCACCCCCTACTCTATCTCTCACTCCCTCTCCCTCTCCCTCTCCCTCTCTAACTGCCTACTCTCTCTCTCTCACACACTCTCACTCTCTCCCTCTCTACTCTCTCTCTTCCACCCCCACTCTCTCTCACATTTTCACACTCTCTCCTATCCCCTACTCTCTCTCTCCCTCTCTCTCTCTCTCTCACACACACACACACACATTTCCATCCCCCTATCTATCTCCCTCCCTCCCCCATCCCCTATTCTCTCTCTCTCCCCTCTCCCATCCCATACTCTCTCTCTTTCACATACAAACACACACACTCCCATCCCCCTCTCTCTCCTCTCCTATCTCCTACTCTCTCTCCCCTCTCCCACCCCTACTCTCTCTCTCTCTCACTCTCATCCTCCTCTCTCTCTTTCTCTCCCACTCCCTCTCCCACCACCTACTCTCTCTCCCATCCCCTACTCTCTCTTTGCCACCCCCTACTCTCTCTCTCACTCTCACACTCTCTCCCATCCCCTACTCTCACTCTCTCTCTCCCATCCCATACTCTCTCTGCCACCCCCTACTCTCTCTCCCATCCCCTGCTCTCTCTCTTACACACACTCCCATCCCCCCTCTCTCTCTCCCTCTCCCACTCCCTCTCCCACCACCTACTCTCTCTCACTCTCTCTCTCCCATCCCCTACTCTCTCTCTGTGCCACCCCTATTGTCTCTCACACTCTCTCTCTCTAATGCCCTACTCTCTCTTACACATGACAATCCCATCCCCCCTCTCTCTCCCACTCCCACTCCCTCTCCCACCACCTACTCTCTCTTAGGCTACTCTCTCTCTCTCTCTCTCTCTCTCTCTCTCTCTCTCTCTCTCTCTCTCTCTCTCTCTCTCTCTCTCTCTCTCTCTCTCTCTCTCCCCTCTCCCATCCCCTACTCTCTCTTTCACACACCCACACAATCCCATCCCCCCTCTCTCTCTCCCCTCTCCCATACCCTACTCTCTCTCTCACACACACATGCACTCCCATCCTCCTCTCTCTATCACTCTTCCTCTCCCACTATGTCTCCCACTGCCTACTCTCTCTCCCCCATCTCATAATCTCAATTTATCTCTTCTATCCTGTACTCTCTCTCTCTCTCTACCGCCCCTACTCTCTCTCTCTCTAACTTCCTCTCTCCCATCCCCTACTTTCTCTCTCTACCACCCCTACTCTCTCTCTCGTACTCCCTCCCATGCCCTACTTTCTCTCTCACACACACTTCATCCTCCTCTCTCTCCCTCTCCCACTGCATACTCTCTCTCAGCCATCCCCTACTCTCAATCTCTCTCTCTTCCATCCTGTACTCTCTCTCTTCCACCCCAACTCTCTCTCTCACACTTCCTCTCTCCCATCCCCTACTCTCAATCTCTCTCTCCCATCTCATACTCTCTCTTTGCCACTCCTACTCTCTCTCACACTTTCTCTCTCTCCCATTCCATACTCTCTCTACCACCCCTACTCTCTCTCTCTCTCTCTCTCTCTCTCTCTCTCCCTCCCTCCCATATCATACTCTCTCTTTTCCACTCCTACTCTCTCTCACACTTTCTCTCTCTCCCATCCCATACTCTCTCTGCCACCCCTACTCTCTCTCACTTCCTCTCTCTCCCATCCCCTACTCTCTCTCTCTCCCCTCTCCCATCTCTCTCTCTCTCTCTCTCTCTCTCTCTCTCTCTCTCTCTCTCTCTCTCTCACACACACACACACACACCCATCCCCCCTCTCTCTCTCTCACTCTCGCTATGCCTCTCTTCTTCCCTCTTTATGCACTATTTAGGTCTCAATAGTTCATGTGCACTACACCATGCACGCGTTTTTAATACTCAAATTTAAAAAGCTCTAAATAGCACGTACGTGCTATAGCATGCACACACTATTCAAAACTTTACATTCTACCAAGTCTAAGGCTTGGTTTTTCCTTGGGGATCCAACCCAAAGGTTTGGAGTCTGTAAACTAGTCTAAGATGTGTTTTACTACAAACATGCAAAAAATGATTGATTTTTCTTGTGTGCTCTCCCTCAAGATTCCTCATGGTTGACCATTCATAAGATCAGGTTACATGACATTGTAGGTCTTTGTTTTAGCTATATAACCATATAATTTATTTTTTATTTGAACTATTTCGAGCCTTTCATCTATAATTTTTTTTGAATGTATGTCCATTTTTTGTCAAAAGCCAACATGTATTAATTGGGCTGTAGATCTTAGCTCGTTCATCAAATTTTACAACAACTTAGTTTTTTAGAACCTAGACTCCATTCTACACACTTTGAAAAAAAAAAAGTTTTGATTTTAGATTAGTTTTCAATCATTCTAGGGGGAGCACATAGATATTTCACATTTTTGGGATTTGCCTAGTTTTAAAAATTATTTTAAAAAATACACATTATAAAATTACCCAAAAAATCTGGGATAAACTACATAGTGTTAAGTAACTTTTGACTAGAGCAATTAAAGAATTTCAAAAAAAAAGTTAAAATTTTAGGGGGGCCACACTTTGTACCGTGTTATGTTTTTTTAGAATAAATAGTACCACTTTCTATGGCCCCCTCTTTTCAGGACCTAAAACTAAACCATTTTGACAAAAAATTAGTAGTTTAGAAACTAGATTCAAATGAATACTACTTTTGTTTTTGTCATATCCTGAAATTTTGAGCGTAACTATCTTCAAATTCTTGTTGAAGTTTAGAAATTACTGATTTCAGAAAAAAGGTGTCCATTTATACCCCGCTTTTGGCACCACAACTTGGTGCACTTACCCCCCTAGTTCTTTCTTTTTTCTTGTATGGTTCACAATAAGACACACAAACCTTATTGGGCAAGCAACTATGCCTCTTTTTTGTATCGCTTATCTCTCTTATTATAATTTTAGATGTGACAAAGACTCAAATTTTTTGGGGGCTTGATGATATATTTTCCTCCTTAGTCATGATAATATTTTCTCTTTTTCTCTAATTTACCGTGATTTTGAGGAAACTCATACTCCCACTAAAGTGGGGGCTAAATGTACAATCTTAAAATGGACACACTTTTTAATACCTTTTAGCTCCCTCCTCTTCATGATTTCTTCCTTGGACCATGGATGCCTATGCTCAATCTTCTTTTCTCCTTTTCCTCTTTTCATTTTTTCCTCTTTTCTCTTCCATATTTCAACCCTACCTTTCTAGCATCTTCCCTAGATCTTTATGGAACCCAGGACCTATCCTCCTAGACTAGGTCAACCTAGTCCTCCCAAGTTGACATAGTCCTAAACTAGGTCAACCCAATCCCCAACAGTTTTAGATCTCGAGGCCAAAAGTCCTCAGGATTTTAATTAGTTTATTATCATTATCTAGTTGGCCTATATTGTTTTGTTGCCCAAAAAATCGTATATAAGGAGACTTGGAGGCTTCATTTTCATATCTCAAGAATATCATTCATATCCCATCCGAAGTGATTCAATATATTTCTCTCTAGTGAACATTTATGCATTTTTCATTCAAGGAGTTCAAGTATTCAAGCCTTTTTTAAGCATTCAAGCAAAGATTTTTCTATCTAGCATTGAAGAATTCTTTGTGAGCATCTCCTCTTCAAGATCTAGCATATTATTGACCATCAATGGAGGAGATCTGCATTGAAGCATTCATCTTCTTCTTCTTCTTCATTGATGCATATTCATATCAACGGTAGATAATCCTAACAATTATCTTATTCTTTATAGTCATTTACATTTATATTTCTCATTTGTGATTAATTCAATAACCTAGGGCATGACCAAGGCAAGCTCTCATAAAACTCCAACCCCCAAACCTTTCTTTTTTGTGTTGATTTGTAGGTGAGGAGTGAAAAGAATCATAGATCTAGAACCTATAGCTCGTAAGCTTTTTGGAGTCATTGGTTTCATAGTCATGGACTACATCAACCTAGTTATAGGAAGTCCTTCCAAGTTGACCTATTCCTTTAGTCTCAAATTTTGGGGAGATTCTTGGGGTTTTTTCCTTTCATCATTTGATTCCAAGATCCATGGATGAAAGTTCAGAAAAGATTCAGATATGAAAGTTCTTGATCAAAAATACATTTTCTTCTACACATTTCAAGGTTTTTCTTTCATATTTCATTTCCTTTCATGGGCTTAAGAGAGTGTATTTATTTTTATTGCATTTCTCTTTACAACCCAAATTTAGTATTAGCACGCATTTTCCTTTGGATCCTAGTTAATCTAATTCAGATCATAAGTGGAATCATAATTAGAAATTCCCCTCTTCCCCTCACACACATATTTGAATGCATTAGTGTCCCTATAAAGTGGAAGTTTGCAGTCTTATTACAATGCTTCTATTTTGCCACTAAACACTAACTTCGGTAGACTTTCTTCATAGCTACTTCATCTAGGATATCCAATATCCATTTTTGATCCTAGCATAACCATGTTAGAGGATTTAATCACCTTGCTAGGAGTGACCTTGCTAGAGGTCTTTACAACAATTCAACTAAATTGTCCACCTTGTTAGAGGATTTACAAAATGGCTATTAAACCAACTCTATTAAGAGATTTAGGAAATATTGTTACAATGGTGGGAAAGTAACAATAAGTGACCTGAATGAGATGCAACAAAACTTTGTTGATACAGATCTCTACTTTGCTTCAATAGATCCTCATTGATTCAATACAACTCTGCTTCTCCTCAAGGATATTCTATCCTTCTTCAAAATTGGCTTGCACTACCTCTTTACACAATCAGCTCATTGCATACTTGTTACTTACAATTAGAATCTACAACTTGACCTTTTATTTATACATTACAAATTGTCAACTTAACTCAATTACAAGTTACATTTACCAATAAACCATACATCAGTTGGCTACAAATATTACATTAAACAAATAAACTTTAATTCCCAAAACAATAAAATCCTTCATTGGTTAACCCTGCTCAGTAAACACTACTCTAAAAATAATTTCCTAAGTTAACCATCTCAACTTGGTTAACACTACAAATTCTATGAAATCCTTTGGCGGCCGAGTGAACTTGATAAGAACTGAATTTCCTTTGTTGATCGTGACAGCTCGATAAGAACTATTTTCTGCCACATTTTCCTTTGATGATTGAGTAAGCTCAATAGACACTAAATTTCCTTTTCTAACCTTGAAAGCTCAGTAACAATTATATGTACAAGGTAAAGTCTGAGAACGCTTGGTAGACATTGTAAATCTTCTTTGCTAACCTTCCAAGCTTGGTAGACTCTATCTTTTTCCTTGTTGACCAACTGATCTCAGTAGACTCTGACTAATAACTGATATGAGATTTGTGTAACATCAAAGACAACACACAATTGAATAATTGTATCCAACAATCTCCCTCTTTTGCATTAATGGCAACACAATATGTTATAGTATAATAAAATTTGAAAATAAGTCTTTTCTAATAGAATGCTTCTCCATCTTATATTTCATTCCCTCTTTCTTAGTAATCTCTCCCTCTTACATACACTCTCTTTTTCTTACAAATTTTAGAAAGATATGACAATAAACTCTTCCTCTTTGACAACACATGCCAAACACAACACAACTCAAAATGAATTTCAATGTACCCTAAGTATTGATTCATATGCAATGTCTTCATTACTTTGCTGCATCAATTGATAGATCTTCAATTCTGTTCCTGTTGATGCATCACTAAAACTTGTATTTTAGTGAGCTTCTAATAGGGGAATGACCCCTAAGTTACCTCTTAGGTACAAGAATGCATCCTTAAGTAAAGGCTTTGTAAATATGTCAACAATTTGTTCTTTTGTATGGACATATTCTAATCTGATCTCCTTATCCTGCACCAATTTTCTAACAAAGTGATACTTTATAGCAATATGCTTGATTTTTCAATGCATCACTAGATTTTTGGATATGTTAATTGCACTTGTATTGTCACAAAACATGACAACTGATTATTTAATATCTACCTTCATGCCTTCCAATAATTGTTTAAACCAAAAATTGTTCAAACAATTTACTATTGCTGCAACATATTTTGCTTCTGTTGTGGACTAGGATGTACAATTTTGCTTTTTACTTGTCCAAGAAACCAACCTCTTTCCAAGAAAGAAAGCTCCTCCACTTGTACTTTTTTTGTCATCAACATTTCTTGCCCAATCTGTATCAACAAACACTTTTAAATCCAAATTTCTTCCAAGTTTATACCATAATCCATAATCTTCAGTGCCTTTCAAATATCTCATGATCCTTTTGATTACCATCATGTGATTTTCTCTTAGTTTTTCTAAAAATCTTGCTACAATACCAACTGCAAGGGCAATACTAGGTCTTGTATGCACTATATACTGTAACTTTCCAATCATAGATCCATACAATGTCTAATCCACTTCCTTTGATTCATCATCTTTGATAAGTTTCAATCTAGTACACATAGGAGTCCCAACTGGTTTGCATTCTTTCATACCAAACTTTCATTATCTCCTTGATGTATTTAGATTGAGTGATGTAGATGTCATTCTTATTCTTCTGAATTTGAAGACCAACAAAGAATTTAATCTCACCAAACATTGACATTTCAAATTCCTTATTCATTTGTTCTAAAAATTCTTTGCAAAGATCCTCATTTCCTATGAACAATGTATCATCTACAAATATTTCTGTCAAAACAATCTTATTATCTAGTCTTTCCTTGATATACAAGCTACTATTATCATTAGTTCTCTGAAAACCAATCTGAATAAGATAGTTATGCAATCTCTCATACCATGCTCTAGAGGCTTGCTTTAGACCATACAATGCTTTATGTAATTTGCAGACCATGTCCTTCTTTTCTAGATCAACAAAACCTTTAGGTTATTCAATGTAAACCTCTTCATCTAGTATACCATTGAGAAATGCTAACTTGACATCCATCTGATAAACTTTGAATCCTTTGTATGTAGCATATGCAAGTAAGGTTCTAACACCTTCCAATCTTGCAATAGGTGAAAAAGTTTCTCCATAGTCTATACCTTCTTCTTGAGAGTATCATTTGCATACTAATCTAACTTTGTTTCTTGACACCTTACCATTTTCATTTAGCTTATTTTTGAATACCCACTTAGTTCCAATAACATTTTTGTATTTAGGCCTGGGTACAAGAGTCCATGTTTTATTTTTCTCTATCTGCTCTATCTCTTTATTCATAGTCTCAATCCAGCTTTCATTTTCTAATGCATCTTTGACACTTCTAGGTTCAAAATTAGCAAGTAAACAAGTACCTTTCAACTTACTTCTTGTAATAGTTCTTTCAGATTTTTTTCCAATGATCTGATCTGGTGCATGATGCCTCCTAACATACTTGGCTATCACAAGCTCCTTGCCTTTTGAATGACTTGTATTGTTAACTTCTTGTGTTTCAACTTCTGGTTCTAGTTGCTCGGGCTCCATAGCTATTGATTTGGTAGCTTATGTTTGCAACTCGAGTCCTTGTAACTCAGTAGGAATTAGCCCAGTTTGAACTTCCTACAACTCAGTTTGAACTTTCTGCAACTCAGTTACTGAAGACTCTGGAGTAGAAGATTTTTGATAGATAGGTGTACCTAGCACTATATTAGGTTAAATGAAAAAAAATCTCCTGTAGTCTTCTAATTCCATTTCCCTTTCTTCTTCAGTTCTTTCTGCAAACTCATCAACCTTCACATGTGCACTTTCTATGACTTTGTGAGTAGACAAATTCAAACATCTATATGCTTTACTCTTGCAAGAATATCCCAAAAATATTCTTTCATCACCTTTCACATCAAATTTACCTTTTCTAGATTCTTTCAAAATATAACATTTTCTTCCAAATACTTTTAGGTAAATTACATTGGGTTTGTAGCCATACCATAACTCATAGGGGGTTTTGAATGAGTCCTTATTCAGCTGTACTTGGTTCAAGGTATGAACTACAGTGCTGATAGATTCCTTCTAGTATTTCATAGCAATGCTCTTTTTAATCATTAGGGTTCTTGTACAGTCCATGATAGATCTATTCCTTCTTTTAGTTATTCCATTTTTCTCAGGAGTTCCAGGTGTTGAGACATGTCTTTTGATTGCCCTTTCAATGCAAAAGTTATTGAACTCATGTGAAATGAATTCACCACCTTTGTTTGACCTCAAGAATTTTAGTCTTTTACCTATTTCCTTCTCTATTCTGGCCAAATACCATTTGAACTTCTCAAATACTTCTAATTTCTATCTTAGGTACATGATAGTCATCATTCTTGAGTAATCATCAACAAAAAGAATGAAGAATTTTTCACCAGTATAGCTTTCAATTTCAATAGGTCCACACAAATCAGTATGCACAATTTCTAAAACTTCTTCAAACTGATAGTTCTTACTTTTAAAACTATTCTTTCCCATCTTGCCAATTTGACAATTCTTGCATAAACCAACCTCAAGTTTCTTTATGTTAGGAATGCCTCTTACTTTCCTGAATTTACTTATTTTCACCAAGTTATCAAAGTTCACATGACACAACTTTCTATGCCATAAGCAAATTTCTTCTGCTTGAGTAATAAAGCATGAACATTCATCAAGTTCAAGATAAAACAAGTTACCTTTTGTTTGAGTGCTTGATCCTATCAACTTTCCTTTGCCATCCAGCAGTCTTGCTTTTCCATGCATGAATTCCACTTTGAATCATTATTAAGTAGTTGTGCCACACTCAAAAAATTGTGTTTAAGTCCTTCTACCCAATATGCATTATCACATACAAGTTCTCTGGTTAGTGAGATTCTTCCTTTTCCTTTTATGCAACAAGGTTCATTATTACCAAACCTGACACTGTCACCATCATAGTCTTCAAAAAGTTCAAACTTAGTTTTATCACCAGGCATGTAATGAGAACAACCACTATCTATAGTCCATGGATTACTTTTTCTCACATAAGAAATAAGTACCATTTCCTCATCATTATTAGACTCATCCTTTATAGCAATGTAAACAATTTCTTCTTCTTTGTCATCATCAGAATCATTAGAATTATTAGCCATGAAACATCTTTCTTACCTTTGTCCTTAAATGATTTGAAGTCTTTCTTGTCATTACACTTGTGACCTTTTTTATCATCCTTGTTCTACTTATTTGGGCACCTAGCTATAATATGTCCAATTTCTTCACAAGAAAAATAGATTAGAGGAACCTTACCTTTGTATTTCCCTTTGCCTCTTGAATATTTCCTTACTAGCAGAGCTTCAACCACCTCAAGATCACTATCTGAACTATGTTCTGATTCTTCTTCATTATCTGATTGAGAATCCTTTATCTTCTTGCCTTTCTCTTTGAGTAAAATATTGGCTTCAAATGTTGATTCAATGTTTTTGGTGGCTGGAACATAATTATCATAGTTATCTAGCTCGAATGCAATCAATCTTCCAACTATGGCCTCTAAATTTATCTTATGATTTGCTTCACATCTTCTTTCTTGAATTGCAGAAACTCTGATTGCATAAATGGGAAGTAGTGTTCTAAGAACTTTACTTATAACTGTTTCCTCTTTGATATCTCCTCCAGAAGCTTTGATTGCACTAACACTTGCTTTGACTCTTTCAACATATTTTGTAATGTTTTCATCTTCTCTCATCCTCATCTCATCAAATTGACCTCTTAAACTTTCTGCTTTGGCTCTTCTTAAATCATCATCACCTCCATAGATTTCCTTTAGCCTGTTCCACATTTCAAAAGTAGTTTTACAATCCTTGATATTATCAAATTCTTCATAAATTAGGGCAAATGCAATATCTATCATCACATTGTTGTGAGTCTTCTTTTTAGCAATATCATTGACAAATAATGTGCCAGTAGGTTCTACATATGCTTCATCAAGATATTTCAGTCTTGTATCTCCAATGGAAGCCAGATGAAGTCTCATCAGTCCCTACCATGCTGAGAAGTTGTCCCTATTAAGTCTTGGAATTTCTCTCTTGTAATACATCTTGATCTTTAGCTTAGATCCTGGAAATTTTTTCCTGCAAGCACTAAAAGCTCTGATACCAATTGTTGGAAATGTAGATGGACTAACTAAGAGGGGGGGTGAATCAGTTACCACAAAAACAAATCCACAGATCCCATAGATGTCAAACAAGTTACTTGCTACTATCACTCGGTAAACATTCACAAAAATGTTGAAACTTGATAGATTGACTTGTTACTAATTTTAAAGCATTCACAATTATTAACATGCATGCAAAAGTAAATAACATGAACACAAGAGACATCAGATTTAACGTGGGAACCCAATATGGGAAAAACCACCAAGTAACTAGCTACCAATATTCACTCTTCTGAAGTGAGCCCTGTTAGGAGCCAACCCTATTAAAAGTTACAAAGCACATTTTTAGGTGTGACCCTACTAGAGGATTTAATCACCCTACTAGGAATGGCCTTGCTAGAGGTCTTTAGAACAATTCAACTAAACTGTCCACCTTGTTAGAGGATTTACAAAATGGCTGTTAAACCAACTCTATTAAGAGAATTAGGAAATATTGTTACAATAGTGAGAAAGTAACAATAAGTGGTTTGAATGAGATGCAACTGAACTTTGTTGATACAAATCTCTGCTTTGCTTCAATAGATCCTCACTGATTGAAGACAACTCTGCTTCTCCTCAAGGATATCTTATCCTTCTTCAAAATTCACTGACAGTGCCTCTTCATACAATCAACTCATTGCATACTCATTACTTACAATTAGAATCCATAACTTGACCTTTTATTTATACATTAAAAATTGTCAAGTCAGCTCAATTGTAAGTTACATTTACCAATAAACCATACATCAGTTGGCTACAAATATTACATCAAACAAATAAACTTTATTTCCCAAAACAATGAAATCCTTCATTGGTTGACCCTGCTAGGTAAACACTGCTCCAGAAACAATTTCCTAAGTTAACAATCTCAACTCAATTAACACTGCACATTCTATGAAATCCTTTGGCTTCCAAGTGAACTTAGTAAGAACTAAATTTCCTTTTTTGACCATGAGATCTTGGTAAGAACTATTTTCTACCACATTTTCCTTTGATGACCGAGTAAGCTCGGTAGACATTGAATTTCCTTTGCTAACCTTGAAAACTTGGTAACAACTATCTACATAAGGTAAAGTCTAAGAATGCTCGGTAGACGTTGTAAATCTTCTTTTCTAACCTTCTGAGCTCAATAGACTCTATCTTTTTCCTTCCTGACCAATCAAGCTTGGTAGACTCTGACTAATAACTGATATGACATTTGTGTAACATCAAAGACAATACACAATATAACAATTGTATCCAACAATCTTATATGTTGGATGGATGAATCCAATTGATACAAAATTTGGCCTAGAGCTATAGTTCATCTTATATTGAATTATCTTTCTTATTACTCTAATATTTGTCTACCTTATTGTGTCCAATTTCATTTGTCCTTGTCCCAAATTACTTTGATGTTAGCCTCAATTAACTTCTTAACTTGTTTCTTAGCAATAGGAACAATGTCATCATCACATAGTCTAGTTAATTGGTGAATTAGGTCATTTGTGATCATTATGCGTTGATCAATAATCCAAAGCATATTATCATGAAATCTACTTAATATGATCCTTATCCATTCTTGATGATCAAATTATTCATAAAATATGTATTGGGTGATGTTCAACTATCCTAAATGCCCAAACCCTTTCTTATAGAACTTATCATTATTATAAACTGTATCTAGATATTCAAAGGTATCATTATCTTATATAGTTTCAAACTTGTGATGAATATATGCATAGATATCTTCCACATGCAAAAATCCATCCGCAATTTGCAAGAAGGTTGGTGCTGGATCATCTCCCAAAGAAATGAAAGGATATTTCTTAAATTCATACCTTGGACATTCCCTTACATCACATACTACTAGAGTTGTCATAACTTCAAATATAGTTCAAATGAAATGCTTAAATCAGCCTTGCGGACAAGATAAATACCTTTACTATTCACGATTAGGGCATCAAAAAATTCATCTCTAAACTCTTCAATTCTCCTTGAATCCTTCTTGCTACCTTTAGCTCTTACTAAATATCCAAATGGTGATGAATTTTTTTTATTTTAACCCTTGAATTATCAAAAAATTGGATATGAAATTAATTCATCCAAGCTCATACAACCAAAAAGATGTTCTAATTAAATACCAGAGCTCTTGAAGTATTTGTAGGCCTTGCATATGTGCTTATAAAATTCTACAACCTTAGACTTAGATTCTTCATCATCATTCCATGTTGCATGTAACTATATAGAATATAATTCCATCTTTTACGGATCTGTCAAATTTCTAGTGCAATATCCCCTATTTAAGCTTTAAATGGTAATAATTCATGTAGAGGTGGAGGGTTCAAAACTTGGTACTATTCACATTGTGTTCTCCAATGATTCATTTGTCTTCTCTACCCATACCTTTATGTTTTCTGGTGTTCCTTAATTTACAAATGTTTTATAAATGCTTTCTATTTGCTTCTTATTCACATTTGGATCTCTTCTTACATTGTCCATGTTTCCTCTTGTATTGGCTGATCTCAAATTTGATGTTCTCATATTTCTATTGAAACCATTATATCTATAAATCTTGTAAGTTATTACAAATGTGACATGACATAACCATATTTCTATATCTTAGTCTAAATTGAATAATTAGTAGTCATAAATCTCTTGCAATATGTTGAAAAGTGTTACACTTATAACACATAACTCCATTTGTAATGATGTTACTCATTCCCAAAGGTCTACCAGTTGCATTGTTAGTCTTTTTATTCATTCTTACATTGATTTTTTATTAGGTTTTCTATATTCACTAGATCTATGTCCATAAATAAAGCAATTAAAATAATAACCATAAAAGGGTTTAGAATACTTACCTATGAAATCTCTTTGAATGTGTCCAACTATGTTGCATGCAAAGCATATTTCATATTATTGTATTCTTTGATCTTTGGCTTGCTCAAATTGATTTGGTACTTGATTGATCTAATCTTCTTTTTGATGAGGTTTTTGTACAAGTTCTTGTTCCTTTGTGATTTTAGATCCTTTAGATGATTCACCTTCAACATAGCCAGTTCCATTCATATCTCCTATAGGTATTTGTGCCATAATCTATTCATCAAGTTTTTCTATTCTTATATATAACTTTTCAATATGTTTCTTGGTTTGCGTAAGTTCTCATCTCATTGTGCAATTATATTTCTCAAGTTCTTCATATCTTAATTTAATGCCTTCATGTTAGATGTCACTTTTGTAAGCTCTAATCTCATATCTACACTGTCGAGTCTTTGTTTCTTTTATTAATCTTCCATTATGCTCATCTTTAGTGCTATGATTTCTAATTCATGTTTTAAAATTTTAGTCACTTTCTTAAGCTTTGTACCTAGCTCATATTCCTTGATTTTTTAGATAAGTCATTTTTTTTGGATCTTGAGATTTTAATATAATCTTTCAATTTTTGAATAAAGTTGTGTACATCTCTAAGTTTGATCTTTATCTTGTTCCTTTCACTATTAACTAGATCTAATTCCTCAAGAGTTTCTTTAATGTTCCTTTGCAAATCCACTGAATCCATAGTGATCTCCCTCTAGTTGTTAGGCTCCTTTTGAGTAACTAAGTTCTGGTATCAATTGTTAGAAATTAAAGTCCACTAATATAATTGAGGAGGGGGGTTGTTTTTTGTTATACACTTCAAACAATTTCTCCGCAACTACGAAAATCATTTACAAATCGTAAACTTGCATATGTGAGTAAGTGAAAAGTAACTCATAGCACCATATGTTGTTAACTAGGGAAACCTTCACCAAGGGAAAACCTCAATGGGGATGGTACTCACAAAATGATTAACATATCAAAGGTATCTTGTGAAAGATATTTACCCTATTAGCAATCTATTACATGCATATAGTGTATATGTCCTTGTTAGCGGACTAGGCTTTGTTAGAAGCCTCAAACCCATTAAGAGTTGTAATTACAATAAAAAATACAAGTATACACAACATAAAGAAACTCATAGCACCATATTTTTTTAACTAGGGAAACCTTCACCAAGGGAAAACCTTAGTGGGGATGGTACTCACAAAATGATAAACTAATCAAACGTATCTTGTGAAAGATATTTACCCTATTAGGAGTCTATTACATGCATATAGTGTATATGTCCTTGTTAGCAGACTAGGCTTTGTTAGAAGCCTCAAACCCATTAGGAGTTGTAATTACAATAAAAAATACAAGCTAAGTATACTACCCAAACATGCATATACAAAGCTACAAGTTATGCAAATACATAACAAAACCTTGATTATGTCGATATCTTCTAATATCTTATTGGTCCTTTGAAGTTCTTCTTATCAAAACATCCATATCTCTGATCTTCTCTATTATAACCATCAAATTCACACATCTTCAGTATCATCACAGTGCACATAAGTCAATCATATTATTACAATACAATTGGCAAGTTCTTCCTTTATACCAAGATATTTACTCTATTGACCTTACTCCCCTTTATATGTTACCAAAAATAAATATTGCTTTTTTTCACAGAAGGGTTAACATCTAGGATGTTGTCCCTACCTTTTCAAGTTTTTTTTTGACAAGTCAAAACTATACCGTGACCAAAAAGCCAATATTGTGCTATGTACTTTGTATCTACGATGTTAAACCATTTATTGGAAAACTTATTGAAACATATCACAAACATAATATGAAGTTTAATGACCTTAATGATAACATCTATGGTGTCTAAACTATCTTCCTTTAAGCTCTCATATTGTTAGTTATCTTCTTTGAAGCTCACTGAACAAAATACTTTATTTGTACCCTATAATCCCTTCTTATACTTGTACAATTTTCTAAGTACCCTTATCCAAAACTTAAGTCTTAACTTTGGTGGCCTCAATACTGCATTATGTTTCTATTAATGAAAATACATAACATACTACCTTAGCCAAACTTCTTCCCCCTCTTAACACCTCTTCCCATTTAAACTCATATTGGAAATGCAAGCTTCAACAAGGTAAATTGAATAAAATCAGCTAGAGAATTTGGAAATCAAAAGTTGATTCCTAACCTCAATAATTGGCCTAGAGGAACCCTCATTTGAAGCTTCCTATTGGTATCCATCTCACATTCACTCATCATCCTCTATCTTGTTTGTTTTGCACCCACCCTGAATTCATTAAGCATGTTTTTTGGTTTTTCTATCATTCTAAATAATTGTGACATTTTCTTTTCTCAACCTTCCCCACTCTTTTTTATTTTAAATGGTCATGTAAAAGTGCTTTGTCAGGGTCCTCTAAACCCCATTTATATTTGTAAAAATAAAAGTTACATTAATATACAAAGATGAATATTTGTGTGCCTAATTTCTCTCACATTGATCTCTCCAAGAACACTTGATTTTTTGTGATATTGCTATCAGGATTTAACTGTGTGATTTTTGAGTCAAACTCATTGACCCAAGTCAAACTCATTGATCCATCTCTCATGAGAATAAATGGAACACTTAGCACTCATTTGACTTGCTGTGGAAATTATCTCCTACTTATCACCTGATTTTTTGTTGCACTAATATCGCTAATATAAAAAATATGATTTTTTTTTTGAATAAGTTTTATCAATGTGTCCTCTAGAAAATTTTCCTTTCAAGGAATGATAAAATTGTATATTAAGGGGTCATGCCTAGCATGAGTAACTAACTTCCCAAGTCTTGTAAATTCAAGGGCATTGATGGATAGACATTTCTAATTGAAATATGTGTGTTGTTGGAATGGTGGTGTAGGAGCACCCTAGGCTCACACTATTCAAACTTCAAATATTGTTTAGTCTTATGCTTTTTCATGCCAATAACGTCCTTTTGATCCATTAATGATCATTTGGAACCATTTTTCCAAAATAAGAGATCAATAGGGTAAAAGATGAAAAAATGGTCAAGATTTTATTTAGGGGTTTGATATTCCATCCATTACTTGATATATATTACCATTAAATGTTATGAGGCACATGTTTCATACCATGAAGGTATGGGGGTTACTACAATGTGCTTTAGAATATCCAACTTATCTTAGCTTCTCATAGATATGTATAAAATATATAAATATTTACTAAATACATTTTTTAAGAATTTCACTTATTAATATACAATTGTACATTAATATTATTTCATTATTATGTTTTAGTTTTACTAGAGATGCACAAATTGATTAATGTATTTTTATTATCATATCTTAGCATTTATGCTTGAATGGTTAATCCATTTTTGAATAAACATATAAAATAAATTATAAATAGTTTTTTTGATTAAAAAAAAAATGTCTTCTTTAAATGTTTGAAATTAAATTAAACTACAATAATCTTACCACTTTTGACAACATTCATTTTTTCAATGTGAAATAAAATCAACAAATTGAATAGATCTTGGAATTTTTTGTGTATAACAATGCCTAATAAAATTAGATGTTGAAATTTTAAATCTAAAAAATTAAATCTATGTTTTACCTCATTTTTATAGTCAATGCTATAAAACCAAATATTTATGTGAGTAACTAACAATATGTATAGGTCAAAGATTAAATTAAAGAAGTGTTACATAATGGCTAAGTTCTTGTCTTTAGTGTAGAAATAATTTAATATTTATCTGAAATATAATTCTTATTTTTTTATTTTTTTTAGGAAAAAGTGGCAAGCCACTATATTATATTAATAAATCCGGTTCAAAAAAAGTCAACTAGGAAAGAACCAGTAAGAAACCTAGCATTGTCCCTTATATTTACTTCAATCATAGCTTTTGAATTTACAATTTTGACTCCAAAATAGGAGCAGAAGTTTTTACAAAGTGGAGAATACATTGTCCCCCTTGAGAAAATATCCCAAAAATGAATTTGAATTTGGTAAGCATATACCAATTTTAGCAACATTTCAAAATTTAAAAAAATCAAAATAATCAAAACATTCACTTTCACTGACTATTCCACCATGGCGTCGCTTCCCTTTAAACCCCTATTTTCAGCACCTTCAAAATCATTGCAACCGGAAACAATTAGACCTTCTCAAACACTGGTCATGACATCACACCCCTAGCCAACATGCTCAAATTGCTTCTTATATAGAGACCATCCAAAACCTCTTTGAGCTTGTGAGGAAGATGGTTGCAATTTTTAATTTGGCCCCTGACCCCAAACATTCCACTATGCAACTCTAAACGGTTGAGTTTTCTCGACAAGAGATCCTTTTGTACATGGTATCTATATGGACATCTTCCTGACATATAATAGGCTACTTATTCACTTCATCTTTCATCATTGTGACATCAAACTTTGGCAATCAGATGATGCCTCCAGCAGAAAATTGAAACCCAATCAATGTCTTGCATTGAATTCCTGAAGCAAGTACTAGCTGACTCTCATGTGTGTGCACATACTAGCTAACATTGATTCTTTTTGTCTCAATGAACTTAAGGCCATTTTTTTCAACTTTTCATGATTACAAATCAAGTCCACTTGTCGTTACAATTACTATATCAGAGCTTGGTCAATCTGTCCAGAACAAGCCGAGTATACATTTAGAATCTATCGTGCACCAGTGGCTAAATGAACTAAATGTTTCTTGATTTATGAACTCAACATATTGTTGTGATCACTAAACTCCTAAAAAAATTTGATCCAAAGAATATTTAATAGAAAAAATAGATCCTTCATTTATCATAACAATAGTGGGAAAATCCATTGGCATAAATTGGTCTGCTTGCCATGAGAATATCTGATTGGATGTTGGTACAAGTACTAACTTGTTTCTATCATCATAGCGCAGTCCCACAACTCCTAGAACACTACATCTTCAAGGTGGGTATTGAATAAAAACATGAGACAAAGCACCAGATCCAGCTAAAGCTACTCTAGACCAAGACCCAAATCTACCTTGTGACTGAAACATATTATTAACTTACTTCTCTCAAATAGAAGAATGTGCCACAGAGAAAAACTGAACTTGATTTTTCTTCAAACAATAACTTTAAGATCAATCTTGTGAGACCTAATAAAAATCTAGTTTTAATTTGCCAATTGAGAAGCAAATTCTTTAGAATCTACGTGTTATCAGCCCTTGCTTTTCAGCACATTTTGCATACACGCCTTCAATTGCAAAAATGCCTTTAAGAACATGTCACGCTCAACTACTGGAACTTTATAAGCCATGTGAATGTCAAAGAATAAATGTCCTATCTATCGCCTACCAAATGTACTTTCAATCCTCCACACATTTGAACTTAAATCTTATGCGATGAACATCATGTTACCACAGTACTTTTTTTTGCAATAATGCAGACAAAATCGTCCTTAAATGAAATCATGCATCATAATATGGCATGGCTTTTATTATTTTTTATTTATACCAATAATCTTGTTTAAGTCCTCATACTTTTCAAAGATTCATCATGGATTGAGAGATGAGAAATGTACCCCATCACACCCCAAATTGGAGAGATGATCTGCCACATGATTGCCTTCCCAAAAGATATGTGAGATACATATATCTTGAAACTCATCTAATTGCTTCCATACTTAGTGTATTTTAATTTCCATGAATATTTGTTTCTATGTATGCAAGCATTAATTATAACTGTCAAATCTCCTTCAATGTGTAATCTTTGATATTTCCCTTGCTTTGCAAGAATAAGACCAACTAAGAGGGCTTGCAATTCTACCATGTTATTAGTTCCAGATGGTAAAGGAGAAGCAATAATAGCCACTACGACACCTTGTGAATCTTGAATGCATGCACCCAATCCAGAAGGACCTAGATTTCCTCATGAAGTCCCATCAAAATTTAGTTTCCAGAAGCCTCCCAAAGGATATGTCTAGTGAATTGTAGATTGAGGAACCAAAGAGTGGTTTGGCTGTATAATTTTCCAACCATTAGGAATGAACAACTTCTTCCATTGTTGAATGATTTTAGAGTCCCATGTTGTAATAGATGGATTAAATTTTGAATGATGCAAACTCAAATTTGTTACTTCTGATATTGATCTCTCAAGCCCCTCCAAGATTTTTTCAACTATAGAAGCCGCTTTCTTGAAAATATGTTTGTTCCTTTCCTACCAAATAGCCCACATAACTAATGTTGGGATATATTTCCAAATGTTTGCAAATAATGAATCTGGATATAGGACAGTCCAATCTTGAATAAAATCCCAAAGATTTTTTTGAATTAGAGTAGTATAATTTAGTTTGTTCAGCATGAAAGTCGAGCATGTATTAGAAAAAGAACATGTAAGGAGTAGATGATCCATAGTCTCTTCACATTTTTTTCAAAATAGACAATTAAATGATGATGCTATGTGTAGCCTACTAAGTCTATCACTAGTCAAGATCATATGCTTTAGTGCTAGCCATGCAAAACTGCCTGCTTTTAGAATTACAACATTATTCTAGCAAAATAAGAAAGCTCTACATGGGGCTTTATTAGAATGATTTTGAAGTAAGATTCTATAACCATCCTTAATTGTGTAATTTTCATCCTTAGCTGGTGCCCAAATTATCTTATCAAATGATCCTAATAACAATACTTGTTTAGATTCCAACAAAGCCTTAAATTGACTGATTTCCTGAGAAGATAATGGCAACTCCTCTGGATTTTTCCATTCAACTTTACCTGATACTGCATACACACTACCTACAAATTGATTGAGCTGAGTGCCCCAATAATTCTCTGAAACATTGATGATTCTTTGGGAAATTGAATGAATTAATGAAGGATGTCCACTCCATGAGTCCCTCTAGAAGTTGACCATACTTCCATTATTGACCTCCCAAGTGACATAATCTAATACAATGTCTCTCAAAGATATCATGAAATCCCAAATAATAGATCCTTTTGGTGCATTTGAGATTGTTAAAACTCTTAAAGAATCGGTGTTATCCAAATATTTATGTTGCATAATCTTGAACCATGTAGAATGTGGCTTATGGTACATCTGCCACACCAATTTTCCACCAAATGCTTCATTTCTCTTGGCTAAATCATGAACTCCTACCCCTCCAGCTGCTTGAAAATTAGCCATCTCTTGAAGAGAAATAAGCAGTAGTTTTTTTTCATCATTCATATTACTTGTCCAAAGGAAACCCCTAATCATCTTTTGAATATGCTGAAGAACTTTAGCAGGGGCTTTTACAAATGCTAAGAAGTAATTAGTAATTGCTAGCAGTACTTATTTTATGAGCAATATTTTGCCTGACAATGATTACCATCTAGTTTTCCAAGCAGCTATTCTACTTTGAATGCGTTGAACAATTAAAGACTAATATGAACTTTTATTCGTGCCCATAAAAAAAGGAATTCCTAAATACTTAGAAGGGAGGAAGTCCATAGTAAATCCTAATATTTTTACAATCTTATCTAATATCACTTTGTTTGTGTTAAAGATATATACTTTCAATTTTTGCACATTGATAGCTTGCCCAGAGACTGCTGAATAAAGTTGCAATGAAGATTTAATTTGGAAAGCCTCCCGAATATTTGATGCACCAAATAACAATGTATCATCTACAAATAGAGAATGTGTAATAGAAATATTTTTACCAGGAATATTTGCACCCTGCCATTTTCCAATAACATGCTGATGATTGATAGACCTACTAAATGCTTCAGCCATGATAATGAACAAAGCTGGAGATAATGGATCACCTTGTCTGACTCCGCGAGTTAATGAAAAGAAGCCTATTGCTTTTCCATTTACTATCACTAAAAACTAGGCTCCTGAAATACAAGCCTTAATCCATTTACACCATTTTTTTAAGAATCCATTCTTATCAATACTTGAAATAAGAATTTCCAACAAACTCTGTCATACGCTTTCATCATGTCTAATTTGATAATAATGTTTGTTGATTGATTTGAATTAATTGAATGAAGGACCTCATGGGCCACTAATGCACCTTCCATTATTTCTCTTCCTATTACAAAACCACCTTATTCTGAAGAAATAATGGAAGGGAGAAGATGTTGCAATATAAATGGCTTTGGTTATGATCTTATAGGTAAGATTGCATAAGGAAATTGGTCTAAAATCAGCAAAAGTTTTTGGATCCTGATTCTTTGGGATTAAAGAAATATTCGTGGTATTGAAATATTTGAGCATTCTTTTTCTTTTTCTAGATTCTTCCATGGCATCTAGGAGATCCCAACCAACAATATCCCACAAACTTTGATAAAATAAAGTAGAAAAACCATCCGGGCCAGGAGCTTTATCTAGAGGGAATGAGAGAACAACTTTTCAAATTTCTTGAATAGTAAAAGGAGCCAACAACATAATGTTATATTGAGGTGATATCATATTCTGAATGGCCTCTAGAAGCTCATTCACTAGTGCTTCAGAAGGTGAAGGAGCTATATTAGGGGCAAGAATGTTCTTAAAAAACTTAACCCCTTCTACTCAAATGAGATTTTCATTTGTAATGGAATCCCCCGAATTTGCATCATTAATTTGAAATATTGTTTTAGATGCTCTCTTCTGTTTGGTTGAGGCATGAAAGAACTTCATATTTCTATCTCCTTCTTGAAGCCAAAGTTCTCTTGACTTTTGCCTCCAATAAACTTCCTCTTTACTACATAACTCATCCCATTCTTGTTGCAGCATTTCCTCCCTTGCATAGGTATCTTCATTCATACCATTCTGAATTATGTTGGTCAAAACATCTTCTAATTGTTGCTTAACTTCTAATTTTTGAGTGAAAACATTTTTGAATACTTGTTGATTCCACCTTATGATTTGAGACTTAACATGTTTTAATTTCATGGAAAATTGATGCATTCTCATTCCTACCACTTACGGTGCTTCCTGTCACCATTTATATATATTAGAGAGAAATTGTGGGTGGTGAAGCCACATCCTTTCAAATTTGAAAGAAGAGTGAAACTAAGTCTTTGTAGATTTATCAGAGAGCTTGATAATCAATGAGATTCGGAAATGATCAGAACCAGGCAATGAGAGAATATTGGATGATATAACCATGTTCATAAGTTTCCAATCTTGAGATAAGAGAAACCTATCCAAACGGGTAGCAATATGTGAAAATCCTAATCTTTTATTTGTCGAAGTAAAAGATCCATTAGATGGACAGATATCCATGAGATTATTGTTAGCCACAAAGCAACTAAAATCTTGCAGTGTTTTTGGTGGAGGGAATATACCTCTAATTTTTTCCCCATACGACAAAAGAGCATTAAAGTCACCCTCAAGAATAACATGAAGAGAATCTTGAGCTTGGATGAATTGAGTAATGTTAGTCCATAATCTGAATTTATCTAGTGTTGTAGTAGGATCATATACATTAACCAAAATAAAAGAAGTGTTAAAAGTAGCTATCTTCATCATCTACCAATTATTTTCTTAATGGATGAGTTGTCCATTAATTTTTTTTGGATTCCATAATACTGCCAGCCCACCAGAAGCTCCTACTCCTAGAACATGAACTAACTTCCACTTGTACCATTTGGCAATAGTGTTATCAAATGTCAGTTGAGAAAGTTTAGTCTCTTATAACATGACTATGTTTGTCTGCATAGAATCAACAACTTGTTTGATCCTATGCCTTTTGTCAGAGGCATTAATGCCCCTGACATTCCATGAGTTGATAACTATTGTGGACAAGGAGAACTAGGAGTTCTCCTTGTCAATTTTTTAGTTACAACAAAAGACTCATCCAGAGTGGTTTGAATTCTAGCTACTATTTTGACCTTAGTCTTGGTTCTCTTTGGCCAACCCCTTGATTTGGGTGTTTTGATAAGGGGAATGATTTGCAAAGGGGTTTGCAATATTGATAAGATCTGCTATTGTTCACTGACCTACTCTTCAATACATAATGTTGTCTCTTCAAGAGCCTACAAGGCAGATGTAGAATCAAACTCTAGTTGAGAATCTAATTGGGCATGAGAGATCTGTAGCAACAAGCTATCTATTGACTTCTACACTTGCTCATAAATACAATTTTCCAAACCCAAAGCACCTTTGAGGGGTAGAGAAGGAAGTGAATCTGATTGATTGAATTATTGCCACCAGTTTGCACACCTTTGATTGTAGTACAAAATTGTAGTACAAAATCACTTTTTTCATTACAAACCAAATCAATCAACTTGACCACAAACTTCCACAATAGGTGTACTCTAACAAATAAATGAACAAATCCTTAAGATTCTCTTATCGATGGACATTTAAAGTAAAGGATTTCATTTCTTAAACAAAGTGATTAAAATGAATGACCAAATCTTAAGGATTTGTTCATTTATTTGTTAGAGTACACCTGTTGTGGAAGTTTGTGGTCAGGTTGATTAATTTGGTTTCTCGAACAAGGTTATTGAAATATTTCTTCATTTTGCACTCGACTTTAAATCCTTTACTTTAAATGTCCATCGATAAGAAAATCTTAATGGCCACAAACTTCCACAACAGGTGTACTCTAACAAATAAATGAACAAATCCTTAAGATTCACTTATCAATGGACATTTAAAGTAAAGGATTTAAAGTCAAGTGTAGAGTAAAGAAAGATTTCAATCACCTTGTTCAAGAAACCAAATCAATCAACCTAACCACAAATTGTAAATCTTAAGGATTTGTTCATTTATTAGTTAGAGTACACCTCTTGTGGAAGTCATTTCTTCATTTCACACTCAACTTTAAATCCTTTACATTAAATGTCCATCAATAAGAGAATCTTAAGAATTTGTTCATTTATTTGTTAGAGTACAATTGTTGTGGAAGTTTTTGGTAAGGTTGATTGATTTGGTTTGGAATGAAAAAAGTAATTTTGTATTGCATTTTTGGATTTTTAGTTTGTCGTGGTTCCATCATAATTTCTTGCATTTTAATTTTGAAATAATATAGTATATTTAGGAAGTAAGGGAAAAACAGGGTTTATGTGGGGGGTCAAGTGTACATGCGACAAAATTGTAGGATGGTTTAGTGCCATTATATTAAGGGATTTCAATTAAATGTAATGACACTAAACCCTCTTGCGATTTCATTGCCTATACATTCAATCCCCCCATGTAAACCCTATTTTGCCCTTACTTCCTTCCTAAATATCTTATTTTAGGTCAAAATTAAAATGATGTCAGGTTGATTGATTTGGTTTGTAATGACAAAAGTGATGTTAGAGTTCACTTGTTGTGGAAGTTTGTGGCTAGGTTGATTGATTTGGTTTGTAATGATAACAGTGATTTTGTACTGCACTTTTGGATTTATAGTTTGTTGGATTTCACCAGCAGACTAAAAATCCAAAAGTGCACAAAAATTGTTACAAGATTTGTCATTACAAATAAATGAACAAATCCTTAAGATTCACTTATCACCTTGTTAGATTTAAAGATAGTTTCATTATAAGATTCAATTATCATTTATTTAGGATTTGTTCATTTATTTTTTAGAGTACACCTATTGTGGAAGTTTGTGGTCAGGTTGATTGATTTGGTTTGTAATGACAAAAGTGATTTTGTACTGCACTTTTGGATTTTCAATCTGCTAGTGAAAATCTAGTAGACTGAAAATCCAAAAGTGCACAAAAATCATTATAAGATTTGTCATTATAAATAAATAAATAAATCCTTAGGATTCATTTATCACCTTGTTAGATTTAAAGTTAGTGCCATTATAAGATTCACTTATCATTTATTTAGGATTTGTTCATTTATTTGTTAGAGTACACCTATTTTAGAATTTTGTGGTCAAGTTGATTGATTTGGTTTGTAATGACAAAAATGATTTAGTATTGGGTTAGGTTGATTGATTTGGTTTGTAATGACAAAAGTGATGTTAGAGTATGCCTATTGTGGAAGTTTGTGGTCAGGTTGATTAATTTGGTTTATAATGACAAAAGTGATTTTGTACTGTACTTTTCGATTTTCAGTCTACTGGTGAAAGGGTAAAAGCACAAACCTGTGTCACCTTTTATAAAGGAAAAGTGATATTAGAATTTAAAATCTTCAACTTTAACGACATAAAAGTGGCATTTGTGCTTACAATTTGAGGATGATGTAAACTAATAAAATGTGTAAAATTAGATGAATTTTATGTCTGTAATTTTTTTTTTAAAAATTGATTGAAAATTTTATCTATTTTTTAATTTTTAAAGTCTATTTTTTAATTTTTCAAAAAACTAAAAATTTTATCTATTTTTTAATTTTTTAATTTTTTAAAGTGCATCAATCATCACTTTTGTCATTACAAACCAAATCAATCAACTTGACCACAAACTTCCACAATAGGTGTACTCTAACAAATAAATGAACAAATCCTTAAGAATCACTTATCAATAGACATTTAAAATAAAGGATTTAAAGTCGAGTTTGGAATGAAGAAAGATTTCAATCACCTTGTTCAAGAAACCAAATCAATCAATCTGACCACAAACATCCACAACGGGTCTACTCTAACATATAAATGAACAAATCCTTAAGATTCGCTTATCGATGGATATTTAAATTAAAGGATTTGTTAGAGGACACCTATTGTGGATCTTTTTGGTCAAGTTGATTGATTTGGTTTCTCAAACAAGGTGATTGAAATATTTCTTCATTCTGCACTCGACTTTAAATCATTTTCTTTAAATGTCCATCAATAAGCGAATCTTAAGGATTTATTCATTTATTTGTTAGAGGACACCTGTTGTGGAAGTTTGTGGTCAAGTTGATTGATTTGGTTTCTCAAACAAGGTGGTTGAAATCTTTCTTCATTCTGCACTTGTCTTTAAATCATTTACTTTAAATGTTCATTGACAAGTGAATCTTAAGGATTTGTTAATTTATATGTTAGAGTACACCTGTTGTGGAAGTTTGTGCTCAGGTTGATTGATTTGGTTTCTTGAACAAGGTGATTGAAATCTTTCTTCATTTTGCACTCGACTTTAAATCGTTTACTTTAAATGTCCATTGATAAGCAAATCTTAAGGATTTGTTCATTTATTTGTTAGAGTACACCTATTGTGAAAGTTTGTAGTCACGTTGATTGATTTGGTTTGTAATGATAAAAGTGATTTTGTACTGGACTTTTGGATTTTTAGTCTATTGGTTTGGTCATTTAATCCAAGTGGAGTGTTTTAAAAGGAAACTGGTGAGTTTTACACTACCTATACGATCTATATTTATCATGTCAATTGACTAATGACTAATAACAATAATATCATTCTATCAGAAAGATCGATCATTAAATACTAATAGAAATAAACAACTCTTGAACAAGGTGATTGAAATGTTTCTTTATTCTGCACTTGACTTTAAATCCTTTACTTTAAATGTCCATCGATAAGAATTTCCCACCATGAAGATTATTAGTCGTTGCCTTATAGGAAACTAATGTTTTCATTAGCCCTCTTCTATTAATTTGCAAAGTAAAAATAATATGATGCTACTAAGGTTTAGAAAACTTTATTTTTAAATTTAGTTTTTGTACAATAATTTATTTTTTTCTATTGGTCAATAACAATTTTCCTTGGGTTTATTTCTTTTTTTCCCAGTCAAAAAATACAAAAATTAAATTCTAGAACTTTCTATTTTCTATTTCTATCTCCTTCAAAAGAATGAAAGTTTAGAACTTTCGTACTATTTTGTTGATTATGCTCCTATGCAAATTGTTGTTCCCAGAAGAAATCTTGATCCTACTATCTTAGGAAATCACTCATGCTTATCCCATGTAATCTATGTAAGGATATATGTGCATAGTTCCTGGAACTCACTCTATAGAAAAATATCATATAACTCTCACTCTATAGAAAACAGTGGTAGAGAATGGAATAGTAGTAATTATAGAAATGGTTGTAAACATCATTGTTAATTGTATTGAAGGAGGCACTGGGCTGAACCAAAGCACCATAGATTTGCATCTGAAGTTGATGTTTTACCAATGGTAGCAACTATCCCACCCATAAGACACATGTAGTTCGATCTTCTTTGGGGCCGCGAGTGTGATTCTTGCTTTTCATATTTTTTTTGGCCCAGATCATTGTAGTCCTCCTATGAAAACTATGATGTGGAAGCTAGCTGAAGTGGCAATGAATAATATCACCCTCTTCTCATCGATAGCATGTCTAGAATAATTTGAGCATGTCAGTATTGAAAGAAATGGCCAATTAAATTTCTTAAATCTTTATGTAGCAATAAGAATTTAATCACTCTAATATACAATTCAAATCCAATTGCTCAAAATGTTCAATTTCCCAATTGTTTTGCAAATACAAGCATCAAACTAACCTCTCCAGGCATATAACCCTCTGACTTCTTTGGCCTGCCATTTGCTACAATCATTCTCTATTTTTAAAGCTCTAATATACTACTAGTCAAAATATGCAATTTCCTCAAATTTTGGCATATAGAAGCAAGAGGAAGTATATAAGTATAGGAATAGGAATTTCAAATAATTTCTATTACTGATTGCAGATATATTATTTTCTTCATTATCTATCAAAAAATTATCATTGCTAGGGAAAATCGAATTCAGAGGGATTGGAGACAAGGTTCTGTTCATTAGTAGGGATACAAAGAGATAGAGAATGGAGTAATTTTTTTAGAATTTGATATGACATGAGTTAAAACATTCTTCTAGTGCATTCTCATTGACATAACTCCTTATCTCCATCTGTCCAAGAAACTATTTTTAAGATGATAAAGTTTGTCGCACTGATGTCAATGAAGGAGTTGTGAAAACTAAATAAAAGATCTGACATATTATTTGACAATTTGATAGTGAAATAGGATATTAAACATTTATCTAGCTAAATGGTACATAGAAGGTTTATTCATTTCAAATTTTTGATAATAGTTTTTGAAATAAAAAGCGACCAAAACAAGGGGGTTGGCCCTTACAACCAAAAAGTTGTTAACTAGCACATTACTAGCAAAACAAGCAGATGGTAGTCACAAACAACAAAAAACTACAACTATTAACCAAAAACACCACTAATAGAGAAACTTCTAACTAGAATAGAAACTATAGTACTAAGCATACCATGATTGTTCAAAACATGAACTGTTGGCATAAACAAAACCAACCCAGTCCAAAACCATCACACTATCATTTACACCTATCAACATAATATCTATACTAAATCTAAAGACTAAAGTGCCAAACATACTATTAAAGTTCAATTTTTTTAATCTGTTTGCATAAACAAGCCAACCCAAGTTAGTGAATAAGTTGTAAACCAGAAAACCAAGTAGCATCAAAAACCAATAAACAACTATGACTAAAATACCCCCAGGAACCACCACTGTATTTTTCATCTTTATCTTTTTCCTTCCTAGCCAAAAGCACTCTAGTCCAATCCTCAGCCAAGAACTTATAGAGGAGCTTGTTGCGCCAATAATTGAATGGTGGTAGCAGCAGCATGTGTAATGTCCAAGGAAAATTTAGAGGAGTAAAACCCATCCTCTAAGGATTTGAACCTTCTCTCAATTTGTGCATTCCTCTCATTCTACTCCTCCTCTTTCTCTATGTTTCCTTTTTCAACATTCTTATGCACCTCCTTAGTCTTTGTCAATGGCTAGTTTTCATCCTGTAAAACTTGGGGGTTAGTAAAAACATTGATTTTTTCCTTACCCAGGGAAGAGATGTAACGGGGGAGTTATCCACTTTATTTCTATCTTCACATAAGGTAATAGGTTGCAAGGTAAAGCTAGCTGACACATGCATCATCTCAATGGTATTGGCATTACTAGTAGACATATGGATTTTATCTATAGAATTTTCACTTTTTTCCTTCTCCTCATTCCCCTTTTCTCTCTTGAAGTCCAAGAGTTTCTCCTCCTCCAATTCTCTTTCATTATTTTTAGAATTCTCCTCTTCCACCTCCTCAACCTTAAATCTGTTAGCCTTTTGTTTATATCTTGCTTGTGTTTTGACTAGCCTTCCTGACCTTCTCCTACCATTTCCTCCCTCCTCCTCCTCTGACTTCCCAATGTCCACTTCCATTGGCTTTTCAATTTTGATTTTTAATGACCTTTTTATTCAACTGTCAGGTCTGGGCTTTTCTTTTTCTTATTATCTCTACTAGGGGAAGGGTGTGGCATGTAAATTCTAGTTCTAGTGCTCGTACTCAAAGGGAAATTCTAGTGGTGGCATTGATTATCAACAACAAAAACCCTAGGGCGACAGAGGGCAAGATGAAATAGGTAAAGTCAAAAAATCAAACCCTAGTGAATGATAGTGAAATTATGACCCTTGCTTCTTTTCTCCCTCACATCATTTATCATATCCTCAAGCAAGTGTAACATAAAGAATAGGATAGAAATAAAATCTCTATTTCTAAAATGGATCAGTATGGGGAACTGATATTAATAGTAAACTCCAAAATTGCCTTCGAGCGTGAGGTATTTCATGATCACCAAGAAAACATCATCCTGAGGATTTGGTAGCTTATACCTTAAGAAGCCTCCGCTATAACAAACAGGTTCCTCATCCTCAGCAAAAACGCTATTCATGTTGGCTTTGTCCACCATTTTCATGACCTTCTTCCATTTTTTTGCTTTCAAGGACAACCTAGTGGTCATCACAATAACCTCCTCATTCACTTGAAATTTGATAGCATTTATAGTAACTCTACGGTCATTCTATCCATTCATGAATTGAAGAGCGCAATTTTCATCATAACCCACCATTGCCTACATATACGATAGAAATCCCCCATCTTTCAATAGGAACTAGATCGCCATTCTATCCTTAAATGTTTCAATCTTTGTTGGCTCTAGTCGATTCAAGTCTCCACCCATTCCTTCTTCACTATCTCCTATCCCCCCAACCTTAGTAATTTGCATATGAACCTTCCTACCTTCAAGCTTGCTAGCAGCGAAGATATTTTTCATTAATGGTAGCACAACAATTTTGAAAATAACATCTCTAGAGCTTTCAATCATCCTATAAGCAATTTTTTGAGGCACTTAAAAATCCCATCCCTTCTCATTATGGGATTCGTGTGTACTTTGCATCATAACTCCAATGTCCTTGAAATCTCTAACAGTATCTGTAATGATATTATTTGTACTTTCAAAAGTAAAATTTGTAAACTTTTACATTTTGTTAATTGCAAAGTAACTCTTGCCTCAAATTGCATCCATTTATTATATGACTTGTACTATAGTGTTTCGTCATCTTTCTTTTGCAATTATTATTAAAATTGGCAAGCTTCACCTTCCTAATCATGATATTTCCAAATTTGACATCAATCATTATTTGTCTAGCCATGTTCAGTTTTTGTTCCCCTCCCTTTCCTTGCAAATCAAGGTCTTAATTTCCTCCCTTACGATATCCGTTCTTCTCTAGCACGTCCTTTCCTTTAGATCAAACCCCATGGTAGTAGTGGCATCTACCACCATATTATCTTCCCTATATATGTGTTGTAATAGGAGTTTTTCCATCCCATTTAGGATATGTCTAATATCTGTGATAATATGTTGGATATTCCAACATGGCTAAGAGATTCCTTTCACCATATCAATTATTAATTTAGAATCATCTTCTATAGTTATTTCCTTAATTTGCATATTCCTAACCAATTGTAGGTCCTGAAGTAGGGCCATTGCTTCTACCATGTTATGACTTTCTCCACCAACATTCCCAAAATAGACTAACAATACTTCACCATTTCCATTTCTCAGCACTCCACCCCCAGCCGCAACACCTTTTTTTGCAACACCATTAATATTTAACTTAAGTTGTGTTATTGTAGGTGGTTTCCATCTTGTCTATTGCCTCCTTATTACCTTAGAGTTATCAAAATGATTAAAGCTCCAGTGGATACCCCATCTTTTTGCTATTTGGCATTTTTTCCTTCCTAGTTCTTCCTTTGGTACCTTACATTTGGTAATCTTTGTATTTTATTTTAGAAAATTCTCCATAATTCCCATAACTACCTCCACAGGCCTTTCCTCTTCTCGAAAGATTCTGTTGTTTCTTTCCTTCCATATGTGCAAAAAAGTGTATGATGGGACAATTCTCCATAGGAAAACTAGCTTGGGGTTATAAAAGGGGCAATCCTAGTTTTCCACAAATTGACTCATATTTTCCTTCATCACCCAACATAGTTCAAATTTCCTCTACACTAGTGACCAGATCTTTAGGGTATATGGACATTCTAGGAAGAGGTGAGAGATACTCTCATCCTTTTCCTTATAGAGATAGCATCTATTTGTGATTAAAAAGACCCCTTTTTTCTAGGTTGTCCAATGATAGAATCTTACCATGTTGAACAATCCACAAGAAGAAGTTAATTTTAGGTAGAAGATTACTAATCCAAACTTTAAGCCATGTTGTGGGACACAAGTCCTTACAAAAGAGGAGTTAGTAAGTAGAGTAGATAGTATAATGGCCACTAGACATTATCTCCCACACCACTTTATCCTCCTATATTAACATTGGGATTCTTTGAGCTTCTATCAACTCCTCTAGTTTTTTAACTAGTTGAATATCCTCCTAGGGTTAAGTATCTTTTCAAAATTTCTTCCACTTCCTTCTAGGGTCAATATAATCCACAACTTTCATCCCCACCTCTTCTTTCAATGTTTCCATTAGTCCTCTAAATCTGTGGTAAACCAGCAATTTCCCCCCCATCCAATTATCCTCCCAGAATCTAATGTTTTGCCCACTACCTATGATCCACCTCACTCCTTCCCTCGGTAAACTTTTTCTTTTAACAATATTCATCCATATTTTTTATCCTCTTGGGAGGTCATTATTAAAGAGATTATGAGTAAATGAGGAGTTAGTTAGGTATTTAGCTTTCATTATATTGCTCCAATCCATTTTTTTCCTCCCAGCCTCCATCCAATTTTAGCAAGAAGGACTTTATTCAAAATTTTGAGTCTTCTCACTCCCAATTCCCCGTCTCTTTTGGTTTGCAAACATCCTCTCAGTAGACTAGATTCAATTTGTTCTTTTCCTTTGTTTCTAACCAAGGAAAGTTCCTCTATATTCTCTCAATTCTATCTACCATGTTTTGGTTTATTTTAAAAAGGTATAGAAAGTAAATTGGAATGCCCTGCAGAGCCACTAAGAATACCTGCAATGTTCCAACATTACTAAGAATTTTCCCTTTCCATCATGCTAGTATTTTTTGTATTCTTTCAACAATGGTATTCCAGAAGTCATTTCTTACCTCCTTGGTGGTTAAAGGTAAACCCAAATAAGTATTCAAGAGCTTAGCCAATTGATAGCCTAAAATGTTCATGATCTTCCTCTACATAACAACATTAGTGTTAAAAAAAATAGAGTTTACTTTTAGAGTATTTTATTTGCTAACCTAAGGTGTCTTTGTTATTTTTAAGGATACTCTTGTTGGCATAAAGTTATTTTCCATTAGTGACAACATTCATCTCACAGTTCTAACTGAGTAATACAGTTCAAACCGAGTAATACAGTGCAGACCGAGCACTGGCAACACAGTTCAAACCGAGCACTGGCAACACAGTTCAAACTGAGCACTGGAGACACAGTGTTAATCGAGCAAAGTTGCACTTAGTGTCAACCAAGTAAAGTTGCACTTAGTGTCAACCGAGTAAAGTTTCACTTAGTGTTGATCGAGTGAGGAAGCACTCAGTGTTGACCGATTAAGGAAGCACTCAGTGATAACCGAGGTCAGGAGGTTATCGAAGAAGTTAGTTTCTACCGAGTGACACTATATCTATCGAGTCACCAATGGTTATCGAGTTCCAGGCAACGTTGTATGACTAGTATGAACCGAGCTCCTACCTCTACTGAGTGCATGACGATGCTGAGTAACGTAGTGGATGTCGTGTATCAGAAGGTCATCAAGTCTGTCTGAAGAACTCGAGTTTATTTTACCATTTGGCTAACTCAGTTATATTTTGTTTACTTGTGTTTGGTTGACCTTGCATGAATAATTATTGGAATGGTATATATACAATTGACACATTCAAAAAGGATATAGAATATTGCACAAAGGAGGGACATAAGATATGATATGCGAATTCATCAGCAGAAAAGAATACTCAGCAAGGTCTACCAGGAGCAGAAATGATTTCATCAATCACAGAAGGTGATCTACAATAAAGAACTCAGTCAAATTGTAAGTTGATCTGTTGGTTCATCCTAACAGGTGAATCATTTTTGTAAATCCTTTAATAGGGTAGACTTAACCATCTTTATACAAATCTCCTAACAGAGTGCATACTTATAAAGTATGTTTGTAAATCCTCTAACAAGGTGGATCTAGCAATCCTCTGCGCTCCTAACAGAGCAGATCACCAAAAGTGATCATTGTAAGCCTTAACCGGCCAACTTCATACTACAGTAACGAACCTTTGTGGGTATCGTCCCCACCCCAATTTTACTTTCTACTTTGGAAGGTTTCTGGGTCACCAAATCTCTGTGCATATATGGTTTTAATGTTTAACAGTTTTATGCAGCAGGATAGATGAGTAAATGTTGTGTATGGTTGACTTAAAAAGTTTTATTGTTACTGATTCACCCCTCCCCTCTCAGTAACCTAATATATCCCTAATATTTTCAACAATTGGTATTAGAGCTTGTTGGTTCTCAAGACAAAGTTTGATAGCTTGAGCAAAGATCTAAGTTATGGAGATATTCAGATTGGAGAAAGTGATTGAAAATGAAAAACTAGATCTAGAAATCACCATGGCTTAGCTCAAAGAAGCAAAGGAGAATCTTTCTCAATCCCTAAAAAGAAGAAAGGAACTTGCAAGATAAATGAATGACCATCACTATGTTGAAGAAAAGATTGAAGATTTGTTACCATCAAGTAGTTCTGAATAAGTTGACAAGGCAATCAAAGAACTTCTAGAAAAGAATGGATCTTTGCAAGAAGAGGTAAGAAAGCTCAAAAGAGAACAAGAAGTCTAGTCCATCAGGTTATGTAAAATTTTGGAACAGAGAAACAAAGCAAATTAAGACTTAGAGCTGAGGAATAATCTATCCCTTCAGCATGAAGATCTTATAGGACAACTATCTAATGCAAATGAAGAAATCATGATTCTAAGATTTGAGAATGAAAGTTTGAAAAATGATTTAATCACTGAGAGACAAATCAATGTAAGTTTGCATAGTGATCTGAGAACTGAGAGACAAATCAATGAAAACTTGGAAAATGACCTAATCTCTGAAAGGCAAGTCAATCAAAGAATGATGAAATCCCAAGCAGATATGAATCAATTGAATTTGCAAAATGAGAAGAATCTTCATAGACAAAAAGGTAAAGTTGGTCTTGGATACAATGAAGAAGGTGAATCTTCAAAAAAAAGTACCCAAAAGAATCAAAAACCCACTTGTAATCACTGTGGAAAGTTAGGTCATACATCAAACAAATGCTAGAGCAATGGAAAAGCAAAATTCAATGGTAAATGTTTCAATTCCAATCAGCATGGTCACAAAGCAAATGAGTGCAAAGAAAAACCAAAATTTGAAGGCAACTGTCACAAATGCAATAAACATGGTCACAAGGCATTCCAATGCAGATCCAAATCATTCAATCCAGCTGAACAACTTGTCAAAGCCACATTTGGATGGGACTACAACACCTGGTCTAGATGTCACTATTGTGGAGAATATGGACATACTAGCATAAATTGTGCAAGACATCACTTAAGGAAGAAGGACACTACTGTAAGGTGCTATACATGTACAGAACTTGGTCATATAGCTAAAAATTGTATGAATATAGAATGAATTGAAGATGAAAAGAAAATCAAAGCAGACAACATCTGGAAGCAAATAAAGCAACAATGGATTCCTAAATCTACTGAACAAGATAAGTCAAGCAATGGCAATGTCACTCAAAAAATGAGTGACTCCATCATTTCCAATTAATATTCATAAAAGAAAGTATGGAACTGCATCCTCCAAGAATCATCCTAAGCAGTTCCAAAGGAAGAAAAATGATCAGATCAGTATGCAAACATACTTTGATCCCAAATCGGTTCAAGACTCAACCGAGTTCGATCGGGTGCAACAAAGTTTCACTCACCGAGTTGTATCTACTGAGCGAGGTCGGTTCATGACCTTACTGAGTTAGGTCGGTACATCAATACTTTGTTTTGATCACCGAGTTGATAGTATCTACCGAGCAAGTGGATGACAACCTGTCATTTCATCTAACATCGTACCAAGCATTTATGATGAATGTTTCATCAAAAAGGGCAAAATTGATCTCATTCTTCACTACAAACTTTGAGCTAAGTTATCTTCTATGATTCTAGAGCAAGCTTAAAGCAATTTTGAGCAATTTTTTTAAAGAGCGAAGAATCTATTCAGAATTTCTCTTCACCTACCGAGCAGTAATGGCATCCAGAAGTAGCAACTCTAAGATAAAAAGAGGCTCAGGAATGCTGGTTAAAGGTGTGGAATGGAAGGCGTCGAACTTCAAATTGGCACCAACAATTGCAGAATCACTTGACTTTAACGGTGCTCAGTCTCGAATTCCTCCAAAGGTACTCCTTATAAATGACATTCGCTCTCATTTCAAATGTTCCATTCAAGAGCTTGGAAATCTAGAAATTGATAATGCCCTAGGTGAAATGAGCGTAGATGGGAATTTGAAACCCGAGCATAAGCATCTTGAAAAAAAATGGTTAACCCACATTTCACATTTGCCAAGAAATTTTCAAATTAAATGGGTTATGTATGTACTCAGCCGGGTTCACAACGGGCAATTGTGGTTAGAGCAACCAGTTCTTATCACAAAGAAAATGATTAACAAAATTACTGGCCTTCCCATATTGAGCAAAGCTAAGACTACCAAAACCCTAGGTCAGGAAGAATTGCAAAGGCTAACCCAGGCAGAATGGGATGGTAGAGGACTTAAGCTCAGTACAGTAGCTGACACTGAGTTAAGATTTGGTATTCACATCATTGCTCATAAAATTTACAGTTCCAGTCATCCAAACAGTGTACCTTGCAAAGCAGTAGATTTAGCATATAAGGTAGTAAAGAAGAATGATGAGTTTGATCTGTCTAAATTGCTTTTGTCTCAATTTAATAAAAATATGGAAAGCATAAGGACTTCAAAGAACAATTCCTGCAAATTCGGTTCACTTTTGATCTGTTTATTTTTCTATGTTCAAAAGTCTTTTCCATCAAAAGGATCAGTAGTATGGAGAAAAGATATTCCCATTCTCTATCAAATAAATGAGTTTATTGCAGAGTTAGGTGAAAATTTTGACAGTGTTTTGGATAATTACTGTGAAGATTTTAAGGAAAGAATGAACAATAGGTTCCAGATTCCACCAAAACTAGTTGAGGAATATAAAGAAGATGTATGCTTTATGGTAGATTGTGACAAAGTATACATACAGGCAGTCAAGCCCCGAGTTACATGGGTGAAACCTCTTCCTTATGAGGTTAATATTGATGAAACAAAAAACATCATAGAAGCACTGGTGAATGAACCAGTAGACCCAAAGCAACCAGTCTTTGGAACTTATGATGAAGCTAAAGCCAGAATTGAGCTTTCAATCAAAATCCCTCAAGTCATTAGCAAAGGAAAGAGGAAGATTGCAAAGCTAAAAACAGAACTTGGTCCTCTAATGATTACTAAAGGAAAAGGAGAAAATGATGAAGAAGAAGAGGAAACTGAGTCAAAAAAAGAAGAGGAGCCTCAACGGAAGAAAGGTAAGGTGATTATCACCAAACCTAAAATGCAAGCCACTGTAGTCTTCTCCAAAAGAACAAGACAAGGGAAGAAGGAACCTATATTTGTCAAGCCTCTACTCACATTTGAGGCAAGGTTGAAGCAATTAGAAGAAGGTACTAGCTTCAAAAACTTCAAAGCATTGAAGTTTGAGACAAGAACAGAATAGGAGAAAATGCAGATTGAAGAATTGGTATTGAATAAAATGGGAAGATGGAAATACTCTCTTAAAGAGATTGCCTCTCAGATCCCTAAAGAACTACTGGAGAGGTTGCAACCAAGATGGGAAATTGCAACCAAAACTATCAAAGATATCTTTGAACAAACCCTGAAAAATCTCCTGTCGAGTCTCACTGATATAGAAGTGAAGAAATCACTGAAAGATCATGAAGGTAATATGATGATTAGATTTCACACTTGTTTGATACTTATCAAAGACATTGAGCATGTTGTCAATGATGCAACAAACATGTGGAAACATATCTATCATCTACATAAACCTAGTGAGGATATTGTTGAAATCAAGGACAATGACAGTAGTGATGATGATATTGAAGATGTTCCATAGGATCTGCATTCAATGATGATAAATGTTGAGGAAGAATTCAAGGAAGATGAAATGGAGGAAGAAGACAAGGAAGATGAAATGGAGGAAGAAGAAGCAGATCAAGCTAAGGAGGAAGATGATTCTATAAAAATTACAGCAAAAGGCATTGCATCTATTCCTCACTCTCCACCTAAAGCAGCTACATCAACTATGGAGATAGCCTCTACTAGTGAGATTGTGTGCACAACAACTTCATCAATTGCTCAATCTTCACCTGTCTCCTCTTAGCTCCAGGCACCACCTATGCAATTGTCTACCACTTCATTAATCAAGTTGCATCCATCTTCATTGATCATGGCATCATCAGCTACAGTAGTAAGTTCATCAGGCATATCAACTTCTACTGCAGCGTGTACAGTTAGTGTACCCACTAGTACTCCAATTTTGAAAACTTCATCTGCTCCAATTTTTGCATCTGTTAGTTCTCCCATACCAACCTATACATCAATCTTGGGAAGAACATCAATTTTTGATACTATTAGAACTTCTCTCAGTTGTCCTCTAGCTAGTCCTATTCCAGTTTTGTCAACCAGTCCAGCCTCATCAACTATTGTTTCAGTCTCAAAGGGAAAAGGTGAAGACACTGCAGGAAGAGCAAAAAGATACATGATTTCCAGCAAGGCAGTGGATGAGGAAATAGACTTGGATAAGGACATTATCATTCCTAAGATAGATCTGGATAATGCATCAGTTGATGAAATGAGAATGTTCAGTCAGCTATTAGATCAGAAGGCAAGGCAAAAACAGCTAAGGCATGAGAGAGACCAGGAATATAGTATTATTGAAAGTGCTAAGAATATTCTAACAGAGGCTATAGGTGTTGAAGTAGATTCTACTCAACACATTTTGAATCAGTTAGAAGAGGTTGTATATAAATTCAATGAGGATACCTTCGGCCAAGAAAAATTGATTGAAAAAGCAAAGAAGAAATTTGACAATAAGGTGCTTGAGCACATTGCTCAGCATATTGCATTAAAATAGGTAGAACTGTCTACAATTTTGAGTAATTTTGAACATTCTTTTAATAATTTAACTTCACTTTTTGGAAAACTTTGTGATGTTACCGAGTATACTAAGGAAATCAAAGACAAGTTGAATAAAATTGATGAGGATATGAAGGTCAGTGCACAAATGTTGCAGCTTGACCACAGTTCAAGTTCATCCCATCATCTTAGAATAAGATTTTTGTCAGAGAAACAGGCAGAATTGTTGAGAGAGGAAGCAAGGATTAGGTGTACTCTGATTGACATCCAAAATATGATCCTTCCTATCATGGACACAATGCAAAAGCACATTGCCCATTCCAAAACGTTGATTCATGACAAAAACTTCTCAATTGCAGATCATATGATTGAACTCTCTGCAGAAGTTCAAATAGAACTCTCCACCAGCAAAATTTTGCACAAAAATTGGGATAAGACATTGGCTCTTATTCTCAAGGAACATTCTAAGTTTATCTCCCATTTTGGACTCTCTGTGTAAATATATATAGTTTAATTTAGCATTATTGTCAAAAAGGGGGAGATAGAACACTCTTGGAGATAAAATTGTGCAAATATGTGTAATGACTTGTAAATACCATGCATATTGTATGGGGGAGATACATGTAAGAAAGATATGTGTAATAAGACTCACAAAGATCAATTTTGAAAATTCAGAACTTTATGTCTATTTTTGCACATAATTGTTTTTGTCACTAATGCCAAAGGGGGAGATTGTTGGCATAAAGTTATTTGCCATTAGTGACAACATTCATCTCACAGTTCTAACCAAGTAATACAGTTCAAACCGAGTAATACAGTGCAGACCGAGCACTAGCAACACAGTTCAAACCAAGCACTGGCAACACAGTTCAAACCGAGCACTGGAGACACAATGTCAACCGAGCAAAGTTGCACTTAGTGTCAACCGAGCAAAGTTGCACTTAGTGTCAACCGAGTAAAGTTGCACTTAGTGTTGACCGAGTGAGGAAGCACTCAGTGTTGACCGAGTAAGGAAGCACTCAGTGATAACCAAGCTCAGGAGGTTATCGAAGAAGTTAGTTTCTACCGAGTGACACTATATCTACCGAGTCACCAATGGTTACCGAGTTCCAAGCAACGTTGTATGAATAGTATGAACCGAGCTCCTACCTCTACTGAGTGCATGACGATGCCGAGTAACGTAGTGGATGCCGCGTATCAGAAGGTCATCAAGTCTGTCTGAAGAACCCGAGTTTATTTTACCATTTGGCCGACTCAGTTATATTTTGTTTACTTGTGTTTGGCCAACCTTGCATGAATAATTATTGGAATGGTATATATACAATTGACACATTCAAAAAGGATATAAAATATTGCACAAAGAAGTGACATAAGATATGATATGCAAATTCATCAGTAGAAAAGAATACTCGGCAAGGTCTACCAGGAGTAGAAATGATTTCATCAATCACAGAAGGTGATCTACAATAAAGAGCTCAGTCAAATTGTAAGTTGATCTATTGGTTCATCCTAACAGGTGAATCATTTTTGTAAATCCTTTAACAGGGTAGACTTAACCGTCCTTATACAAATCTCCTAACAGAGTGCATACTTATAAAGTATGTTTGTAAATCCTCTAACAAGGTGGATCTAGCAATCCTCTATGCTCCTAACAGGGCAGATCACCAGAAGTGATCATTGTAAGCCATAACTGGCCAACTTCATACTGCAATAACGAAGCTTTGTGGGTATCATCCCCACCCCAATTTTACTTTCTACTTTCAAAGGTTTCTGGGTCACCAAATCTCTATGCATATATGGTTTGAATGTTTAACAGTTTTATGCAGCAGGATAGATGAGTAAATGTTGTGTATGGTTGACTTAAAAAGTTTTATTGTTACTGATTCACCCCTCCCCTCTTAGTAACCTATTATATCTTGAATATTTCCAACAACTCTTCCATGGTCTAGCTTCCATTATAGAGGATTCTCCAAATAGAAAAGTGTCAACAACAAATTGATGTAATACTTTAGTTTCAGTAGCAGTAGTAGGTTTAATACCTTTAACATGGCCTGTGCTTACTAGTTTAAAGAATGATCTCCCTAGAACCTCTGCCACCATAATGAAGAGGTAGGGAGATAGCGGGTCTCCTTGCCTTAGTCATCTCCTTGCTTCAAAATTACCCCAAGGAGAGCCATTTAGGAGGACTGCATACTGGATAGTACTCACCATCCTCCTTACAAGGTTTATGACCTTTTCATTAAACCCCACTCTTTCAATAACATCATACATAAAGTCCCACCTTATCTTATCATATGCCTTAGATGTATCCAATTTAAAGGCCATACCAAGTATTTTCTTTTTCTCCATTGAATGTATGATCTCATGGGTTATTATTGCAGCATCCAAGATTTGTCTTCCCAGCACAAACCCCTTTTGTGGTGTTTCTATAATGTTCTCAAGGAAGGGCTTAATCTTGTTGACCATTACTTTAGCAAAAACCTTATAAACAGTGTTACAAAGGCTTATAGGTCTAAAATCAAGGAGACTCGTGGGTGATGGAGTCTTAGGGACCAAGGTAATAAAAGTCTTATTTATCCTTTTTAGCATCTTCCCCGTTTTAAAGAAACCCTGGTTGCCCAAATCAGCTCATTTTTAATAACCTCCTAAAATTGCTAGAAAAATGTCAAGGGGAAACCATCCAATCCTGGGGCTTTGTAAGCTTTCATAGAAAACACAGCCCTTCTCACTTCCTCCTCTATGATGTTTCCTAGAATTCTATTATTTTCCACCTCTCCTAGCACTTGTGGGATCGTGTTTATCAAGCTTCTTCTTATTACCTGATTCCCTAGTCTATTTTCCTTTGTGTATGCCTTGCTAAAGTATTCCATAGCATGTCTTCCCATCTCCTCCTAATCCTTATATTATGCTCCCTCTTCTCCTTGCAACCTATTGATCTTGTTTCTTCTTTTATGGTTTGAGGCTAATCTATGGAAGAAGGTAGTGTTTCTATCACCTTCAATTAAACATTGTACTCTCAATCTTTGCTTCCAAAATATTTCCTCTCTCAAAATTATATCCTTCGAATTTTTTTGTACTCTTCTTCTTCTTCTTCTTGTGTAGCTTCTTCTAAATTATTACCCTCAACAACTTTTGATAATAGTTGGCATAAACCTGCCATTCAAATTGAGCCTTCAATTCAAACTATGCAGGGATAATATGTTTTGATGAGTGGGCCATTATATTAATTAATAATAACTATCAGCATTGTTCAAGACCACAAATTTATATGAATAATTAGTTAATTTTAGTTATATGAATAATGAAAATGATTTTAAGTTGCACTACTTCAGGTTTTTTTTTTAATAAATAATTTAAATTTTATAAAGTAACTCATTGATTTCTTCAATTATTAAATTAGAGATGTAACATATATTTTTTATTTTTAAAATTATTTTATGTTATAAATGTTTATGATATTTTGTAGGAAAACATTTCTATTTTTATTATTTATATATATGATGTTAACTTTGTATAATTCATATAAATTATGTTTTTTCAATTACATTTGTATATTTTTTCTTTATGATTGTGATCTATATGTAAATTTTGAAAAATTGTAAATAATGGAATCAAAAAATAATTATCTATAAAGCTATATATGTATGTATCTATAGATCTATTTATATATATAATACAAATTATATACAGATAGTTCTTATATTTTCCTTTATAATTTAAATTGGTTTCATGTGTCCAAGCCATTTTTAAATTATTTTTTATATTTGTTATGTTTAAAATAATTATATTTGTTATGTTTAAAATAATTATATTTTAAAACTTTCAATTTGCATATTTATATGTTTATCTAAAATTATTTGTTATAATAAATCTCATATACAAAAAATAATTGTCTTCTATGCAATCTTTAGATTTTTTTTAAGTCATATTATTGTCATTGCAATATTTATCTTTCATTTGACTAACATAGAAGTGGAACTAATGGGCACATGGGCACATAAGTTGCTAAGTATCTTATTGTTTTTATGAATTTTACGTGTGCCTTGTGCAAGGCTTGTGATATTAAGAGCTTCTTTCTAGACTTTCATCCACAATCATATAAACAAATGATGATTGGTAAATGCCTCATATCCATCTCTTAAATATTCCTCCATACACATGCATAGTGTGTTCAAATATGCAAGAATACATTTTAAGAATTTTATTTTTTTTTAAGAACATGGATAGACTTAATGTAAAAAAAAAAATGGGCAATTTTATTGATATAGATTTTCAAAAACCTATATTTGAATTTTATTTTTTGAGTTGTCAATTCAAGCTTTTATCAATCCTTGTTTATAAATGTTTTAGTGAAAAATTTAGTAACCTTTCTTATCTTTTCTATGTAGTCCTACTTTAATTATAGGCTATTTTTATTCTCCATTTTTAACAAAAGGCAGGGACTCTAGGTCCACCAAAGCTCTTGTTAATTAAACAACCAATTGTTCTTACATCTCATTTGTGTTGAATGTTGGGGTAAGAAATAGTTGTTCCTAAACTCTCTTTAATAATCCCTGCCTTAAAGGTGGGGATTATAGTTTTCAGTTGACTCTTTACAGTTCATCTTTTTTGGAAAATGGTGAAAACTAAAAAAATATTTCCGCAAAACTATGTTCAATCAATTATATCTCATTAAACACAACTTTTTATCAATAAATTATAATCTTAATTGCTTCTGGATTAGATTGTGTTGGAATTTTTACCATCAACATTTCGAATCACACTACATGATTCATCATCAAGATGAGAGAGCAAGAGCTGTAAAAAAAATTGATCGATAAATTCTAATTTTTTCATTGGTGGAGGCCTTTTTTCCACTAGTCTTTTTATTTTATTGCACACAAAATTCTGCAGAAAAATAGGTTTGGAGATAGGTAGTTGTATCTTCTTGCAAAATTTCCATTTGGCATATAATAGGCAGCGTAGGTGTCATCTACCTCTCCCACCTGTTCTGTGCATGAAGTGAGACTAAAAGTTAAATGACAATTGTCAAACCTTATTAAACTTATGAAATTTCATAGGACACAACACTATGCACAGGAGTAACTGGAAAAATGAAGAAATATTAAATGTTTAGGTTGAACAACTTTTGTCATTATATAGATCCAATAGCCAGGAAATGATGAGCAAATAGGGAAGTGGCAATAGCAATAGTGAAGATGTTGAATGTTGTGGCCACGAGGTGATCCCACAATAATGGATTCCACTTTTTGACCAATTTTGACAATGAAATCAATATTTTTGAAACAAACCTCACGTTCAAGTGACTATATCTCTAAAACTATAAATATTTTCAAGATGACATAAACTAGTCATTTTTAGTACTTTGTAACCATATTTTTTAATCTAAAAAATATATATATTTATGTCAATTTTTTCTTCTCCTGCAAAAAGTGGTACATAATAAAATTCAATATTTTTAAACAATGACAGTCTGCTTGACACACATAATTTTTTTCTAGAAAAGATAATGAGGTAATTCTTTTAGCATTGGATTTGTAACATCAATATCCAAATGATGCATTTGGTTTGATTCAATATTGTATAGTTTATGAACTTTTGAAGTGACACCGATCCATTTTGACACAGATAACTTGAAGTCAATTTATCATAAATCTATTTTTATTTTTTTGAATAGAAAGCTATCTCAATAAGCTATTTCCTAGATATTTTTCCAAAAAAATTGACTTAATTTACTAATTTTTCTGAAGTGTTGAAGTCAATTGACGTTCAAGTGGTAATGAACCTATGATGATTTAAACTCATATTTGAAAGTCTTAATTATTAAAATATGTATTACAATTATAGTCATTGAAAAGCTTGCCCCGAGTAGCATATTTTAGCATTTTTATTTTATAGTAGAAAATCATTCATCTATAATTATGGATGTCAAAAGAGCCAAAAAAATTTAAAGAAAAAAGGGCCATTTTTTTTTTACTTTTCTATGTTCACGCGAACATTGTGTTCATTAACATTTAAAGTATGTTTGTTTGAACACATGTTCGCAGCGAACATGCGGTTCAAATATTTTTGGCTGCCAAAAATTCAACAAGGCATGTTTGCGCAAACATGTCTAATTTATAGCAATCACGCGAACATGCAAAAAACAAAAATGCTGACATTAGCTTCAAACAGGTCAGTTTAAAAATAGTGAAGTCATACTGTGAATTCGTATAGTGATATTTTTATATAGTTATTGCATGAAATTTATCTTAAGGCAAGGGGTAAAAAAAAAATTTATGATTTTATAATGGGAAACAACAACGGAAGGCAAAACAAATATGCAAGGAAGAGATCTAATGAAGCAGAACAAAGAAATCTTCAGAAGACTGTGGCACGCTATCATCAAATTAAATAAGGTATGTAATTATATATTAAATTTTTTTTGGTTTTGAATTTAACTATGTTTCAATCTTATTTTTAATCTAATTTGATTTATTTATAAATTTTTTGTAGACAATCAACAAGGTCAAGGAAATGTTGAAGAAGGCTCAACAGAAGTAGAAGAAGTGCATATGGGAGAGAGGTCAGGAACACGCCCTACAGAATCACAAACAATGAATGTTGAAGAAGGTTCAAGATCGCAACCTACAGAGGTTCAAATAACAGAAGTCAAAGAAGGGTCAAAATCTTCCCCTGCAAAATCTCAAACAATGAATGTTGGAGAAGGCTCAAGATTGCTCCCTATAGAAATTCTAGTAATAGAAGTCAGAGAAAAGTCAGGATTAGGTGTAGGAACTAGTATGGATGAACTCCTAAATATTGCCCAATCTATAAAGAATGTTATTTCTCAAAAAAAAAAAAAGATCATTTACTTAAAATGGATGTGGATAAATTGAGAAGACTTGCAGCTACTGTTCAACCATTAAGCTTTTCTAAGAAAAGGTCAATGAACAAGAACATAAGAGAAATTATGACTCAATTTGATAACATTGAAACACTTGAACAAGCTCAGTTACTTTCACTTTTGCTTACACAAAAGAAGTTACAAGAGGCATTGAAATTGTTAGGTGTAGACACAACATCAAAGAAGAGAAGATTTTCTAGCATGCAAACTGATATGATTGAAAATGTTAAACAAGGTTTCAGAAAAATAGGAAAATACTCTCAAACTAAAGATAAGTCTATGGCAAGAAAAGTGATGTTGATGTCTATTGTAAATAAGAATATAACCAAAAATAGACAAATATCTTCAATTTTGTCTTAAATGAGTTTTAGTAGGAAAACAATGATAAAATATGTTAAGAGAAGATTAATTGTGGATGACAGTACTATGGAGGGCAATTAGGCAATCATGTGTAGAGCATCTCATTCTGATAGGATTGAAGAGTCATTAAAAAATTTAGTCATATCATTTTGGATTGATAACACTCATCCTTCATCAAATAGTAGAGATGTTATTAGGCATAGGATTGCATCTAGTCAATATGAATATCATACAAAACATTGGTTGCACACAACACAGCATGAGTTATATGTGTTTTTTTGTAGTGAACATCCTAATGTAAAAATTGGGCAAACATTGTTTGAAAAATTGAAGCCATACTTTTTGAGGTCAAACAAAGTGTTTGAAACATATTGTTGTCATCATATTGAGTTTGATCTCCACTATTAGGTATTTTGAAAGTTTATAGAAGACACATATGGTTTTCATGTTGCTCCTCCTAGTAAGAGAAGTGAGTTAATATCATCCATTCTATGTGACAAAATAGATGATCTAGCTAGTCAAATGAATTGCATCAAAGGATTATATGAAACATGTGGTGAATTGGCTTTATTTCCTTTGAAAATTGAAAATATTGATGTAACAAAAAAATTGAATTGCAAAATTTACAAGTATGTCAAGAATGAAACAAATTTGGGGAAAGAGACAAAAAGGTTGGAATATGTTGAAGAGGAGTTACCTGTTCTAACATTTATGGACAGATTTAAAAATTTGATTCAACCTTATATTCGTCACGCATTTTCTGTAAAGTTGCAAGCACAACAATTTCAAACTTTGAGAGATAATTTCCCAATTGGAATGATTGTATCAGTTGTTGATTTTACAAAGAACTATTCCTTTGTTCATCAGAAAGCAATTCAATCAGAATATTTCTTTTCTAAGAAGGTCACTATTATGGTACATGTTTGTTATAGACATGTACAATTAGATTTGAATGGTGTTCAGAGTACAGTTCAAGCACGAATAATTAAAAAGGAATATCTTTTTTATATAAGTGATGAAAAAGAACATGACATTCACTATGTAGAACATTGCTTCAATATGTTGTTTTCTTATTTGAAAGAAATAAACATTATGTTTGGTCTGATGAATGTGTTGCATAGTTCAAATCATCTAGACCATTTTATGCATTATGTAGATATCATTGCAATGAGAATAGAAAACACATATGGAATTTCTTTGAGAGTGGTCATGGAAAAGGTGAACACGATGGTGTTGGAGCTTGCATCAAACGTGCTCTACGAAAGTATCAAATGAATTATCAGGGAGTTCATGTAAATGATGCACATGATGTTGTTGAATGGTGCAAGACACATTTTGCATTAGATAAGGTTAGGACATCATCAACAATGAGTCGACAGATACCATATAGAGTCTTTTGGGAGATAACAGGTATGGATGTGTACATCTGTTTAAATTTTATGCAATTAAGTTATAAAATTTTATTGTTAAGTTTTATTTTTCAATTTTTTGAAGTTTAAATTTAATTTTTCTATATTTTCAATTTAATGAACTTTCAGGTATTAATAGAAAAAACATGCATGGTTGCAAGAGGATAGAAAAGACATGTTCCTTACATTCAGTCATGAGTACAAATAATTGCAATTGGACATTGAAGACAAGAGAATACTCATGTTTTTGTGACAGTTGCATTGATGAAGATTATCAAGAATGCATCAATCAAACACGTGGATATACAGGTGCATGGATTTCAGTACCACTTGACGTTACCGATACATTTGATAAAGATTATGAAAATTTTGATGATATTCCATTGATTTCTGATGATTATAATTATATCTCTGGATTGGTAAAAGTGGGTAAGTATCATAAAAATTTATCTCAACTTATTATTTAATTATCAATTTTAACTATCTTATATATACTATACACATACACACATGTATACTTTTTATGCAAGAGATGTCTTTGCAGTGATTGCTAAGCCTGAAAATCATGAAGGTGTCAGTTATTATTTATTGTGATGTACTGTAGAGAGGACAAAGTTATATGAGCCTGAAGAAAGTGATGGAATGTTGTTCGCCGTAGGTAAATTATACATACACACACACACACACACATATAAGTAACTTTATATCTATCAAATTTTAAAATACTTAAATTTGTGATGCAGATTCTATTGTGATAGAGGGAATATATTTGAAGAAAGACAAAATAGTCCAACATGGAATACACTTTGTAAAATTCTTACAAAGGATCCTTAAACCTTGAATTCTTCAGATGCCTTAGGAATATTTGTCTTCCTTGAGTGCTTGAATGCATGTTAATATCTTGTGAATTTTTTATGGATGATGGATGTGAAAATAAGGTTCATAAGTTTTCTTTTATTGTTTTTGGCCATGAAAAAAAAAATCCCATGCGATAATTTGAATTTTAAATGTGCATCTCTAATACAACATTGGCCTCAGCATCTAAAGTCCCTACGACATAACTCAACATAGGTCACCCTATTCTAGAATATTTCACTCTAGGCTAACCTATTCTAGGATTGACCCAAAAAGGGGTAACTCAAGGTCTTGAAACCCGTGTAGATGAAAATGAAAGAATTGGGATATTATTAGAGAAAGATTTTATTGAGGATGAATCCGCCTATGTTCCATGAAGTCACTAATGGGTGGGAGAAAATTTATTTCTGAATATTTGTCCATGGATCTCATAGTAAAATGATGAAAGAAAAAAAAAAACCACAAATATCCCTGAAAAATGGAGACTTAAGGACTAGATTAACTTAAGAATATTTCCTATAACTAGGTTGAGGTAGTCCAACAATATAAAACTAACTTCTCGAGAAAGAACTCGAAAAGGGGGTTCTAGATCTATAAGCCTTTCATTGATATCTTGTAAGTAAACATAGAGAAGAGAGGTTTTGGGGGTTTTTTGGGGGGAGGGCTCTCCTTTTCAAGCCCTAAGTTAAGGAATTAATTGTAGTTGATAAATTTAAATGTAAATGATTCAAAGAAAAGATAAATTTAGGATTCACTTTGCTTTAAACCTTTGTCAATAAGGATTTTTCGTGGTGTGTGTTGTAGATATTGGATTTAACACAAAGGATGAAAGATATCTCCATAATTTCAATGAATCTACCATAACCACATCATGGATCAAAACCTTGGAAGAGGATAGATGGCCTAAAGTTGTCTTTAATAATACACTATGTAAGCGATAAAGGACATGGATGCAACAAAACATCAAATGGATGAGTAAATGGAATATTCAATTCAATATGTACCCCACAAATAATAAAGAAATAAAGGTCTTTGTTATGGAGAAATTCTTCAAGAGAAATTGGGGAAGTGAGATCGGGAGGAAGAAAATATAATATATAAATGAGTTCAACCCCACTTGTGATCAAATCCAAAAAGCGTACATAAGAGCCAACATTTCTTAGAGGGCTAAAATTCTTATCGCTCAGCTGAGAACCAACTCCCACCAACTTCATTGTGAGATCGAGCATTGGAAGAGGCCAAAGGAGGCTTGGGAAGAGAGAATTTGCAGATTTTGCAATTTTGGGAAAGTGGAAACTAAATAGCACTTTATTTTAGAATGTGAGGCCTACAAGGATAGCAGAGATAAATTTGCAGATACTATATGTGACAGTTCTTGGCATAACCTATTCAATGAAGAGTACATTGAGCAATTGGGTAGGCTCATCATCATCCTACATAAGAAACAAACAGAGCTACTTAAGACTACTTAAGTTGTCTTGTTGTCCCATAGGCTATTTTTAGCCTCGTGGATGTTAAAATTTTATCTATCTATCTATCTATCCATGGATGTAAATGTGCATCAATGAAGAATATAATGAATACTTCAATGTAAATCTCCTCCCTTGATGCCCAACAATATGCTAGATCTTGAAGAGGAAATGCTAACAAAAGATCCTTAAATGCTTGAAGAAACTTGCTTTCTTGAATACTTGAACTCCTTGTCTAGAGTTCTTGATGAGATTTGTTGAGAATGAGATGGGACTGAGATGGGATATGAAAATGAAGCCCTCATACCTCTTTTTATACTATTTTTCAAGTGTGAAAATAACTTAGGTTAACAGGGGAGTAAAATTAATTAATTGGCAAACTTGAGGACATTTGGACCCTAAACCCCACAACCACTGGGGACTAGGATGTCTTGGGTCAACCTAGTCCTAGACTAGGTTGATCTAGGTTGACCAAGTCCTAGTAGACAAGTCAAAAAAGCCATAGAAAACTTCAGAAGGTGGAAAACATAAAACTAGAAGATGACAAATAGATTAGGACATAGAGTCCAAAGGTATCAAACAGACACCTAGAAGATCATGTCAAAAAGAAAGAGATGACAAAGAATCTTGAAATGGAAGGGGAGAGGAGAAAAAGAGACATTGATAATAGGTGCATCCATGGTCCAAGAAAGAAATTATAGAAAGAGTGTTAAAAGGTATTAAAATGCATGTACATCCATATGAAGATGGTACCTTATAACTGTAACTTAACTCTAACCTTAGTAGAAGTCATTAATCTTAATTGAAAGATAACACTATTTGTCTTAAAATGTAATTCTAATCTTGATTTTATCCATAAATGTGTATCCTTTAAATTTTTTGTTCATCTTACTTATATCCTACTCTATGGCTAGATGAACCTATATCTATTCAGAACAAATAGATATACCTAGCCTTAGTCTTCTAAAGAGCTCCCAAAGTTTTATCTCTTTCATCCTTGGGGTCATCCAAGTGTAGATAGATAGAAGGCTTCTTCTCATTATCAACTTCAATTTTTGGGGTATTACTACTAGAGCAGGGATTTATTTTTCCTTCTTAGGGTGCAAAGCAAAATCCTTGTTGCCCACAAGGTTAGGTTTTTCCTTATTGGCCTTATTTTTTCCTCTCCTTGCTTCTTTTCCACAATGTTAACACTATCCTAAAAAATCTCAACATTCTCCTCTCCCTACTACTTCTCAATCGTTGACCTTTTATTATAATCAACATTAGCCAACTCTTCAACAAAAATAACAATTTCCTTGCCAGTATCCTTCTCAATACTAAATTTGTGTAAGATAGAAGCCACCTCTTCTTCCAGCCCAACCTAATCATTCTTCTTCATATATTTGGTCTTCTAATATCTTTAATCCTCAGTTTCCATTTCCTCTATGGTATTTTTTTGGTAGACACTACCTAAGTTTTTTCTTTACCCTTTTTATGCATTCTTTAATCTTTTTCCCAGTCTTTTCCTGAGTTGAATCACCCATTAAGTATTCATTTGCATCGTCCTCGCTAAATTTTTTATCACTATCAATAGCCTCATATTAAAATTCCTCCTTATATTTTCCTTGACATGATTTACTCTTATTCTTCAAACTAACAACATGGGGTTCATCACATTTCCTCTTAATATTTTCCTTTTGAGTTCAAGGAAAGACCCCACATGGTTATCTCAATAGTACTCATAGATAACCAACATCAATGCCTCATGAAACACAAATTTTGTAGGGTATTTATGATTCTTCATAATACTTTTCAACAAGGAACTATAGAGATTTTTTTTAAATAGGAAAATATATCCAAGACTTGTGGAAAAAATGACTTAGGAAAACAAAATTAAAATTGTGAACCCTCATAAACCTTCCATCCAGAGTGAATTATTCCATAAAAACATTAAGAAATTTCACCTAGAAAGGTTTAATTTGACTCATTTCGTAGAAATATAACTTTGTGTTTACCCATTTATCTTTCCTTTTTTTAAATCTTTTTTAGAAACTTGATCACAATATTCTTAGAAATCATCGCATCTTTAAAAAGAATCATACTAGCATTGGGAAAACTAGTGACTTTAGCTACCTCAATACATCTGTCATAGATAGTAACCCTGGCATTGTTCCAGTAATCAACAAATATTTTGGTAATCTTTTGATCTAAAACATGCAACTTCTTTAGGTATTAGGTAACTCCCCATTTCTTCAGTTCTTCCACATAAATTCATCACACTTCCACTCAAAAATGCTATGTTCCTCACAGCTTAGTTTTCCACTCATATTCGTAAAGAGAATGACTTGTAGAGAGAAAATGGAATCGATATTTTAAAAAAATTAAGACTTTTAAGAACTCAAAAAGTGTTTGGAAATAAAGTCAAAATTGTGATATTCCATGCCTTCTTACAAAGCAAGACAAAGTAATAATGGTGGCAAGTATAAAGCATTATGTCACTCATTGGTGGAAATGAACCCTACCCTAAGGTTGTATTTATCATAATTAATAATATCCATTAAATTGTTGCTCATATCATTTTTACCATTTCACTTCTGCATTTAATTCATTTTAGTACCAACATTGGCTAAAATATTGATAGCTCTTTTAGTTTCCCTATAGTCATGATAAATATAAAAGTCTCTAAAAATTTGGGATATTAACTTCATTTTTTTTAATGATATGCTCTATATATCTAGAACCTTTACATGTATCTTTGATGCATCTGACAATGTTATTAGAATCCCCAAAAAACCACATGTTATCAAAACCCTTTTCTTTTTCCAAACTAATAGATTGGAGTACTTCTATGGCTTATGCCATGTGACTTTTCTGAGTTCCTAGTGACACTATCATAGCTCGTGAGCATCTTCCCTCTTCATTTTTTATCATTCCCCCACATTGAGAATTTATCAGATTTGATTTGGCTTCACTATCAATGTGCATCTTGTACCATGCCTTAGAAGGACTTGACTACATCAAATTCTCTCTCTTTTCTTTTATCTTTTGTCAAGCTATAAAAATTTGAGTTATTCAAATTAGTACAATCATCCTTATTGAAATCTTTACAATTAGACATCAAGTTTTCACTGACATTTCTAAAAACCTTCTCCCTAATGATATTTCTAAAAGCCTTCTCCCCAATGATATTAGTTTTGAATTTGTTGTCTAGCATAGGGTTCCCTTGCATATATTGGATTATTATTTTCTCTTGAATCCTAACGTGTTGGCTGCAATATGAGGGAAATTCCATCGGTCATGGGAAATCTTATGAGTGTTGGACAACTTGTTGATAAGGGATATCAGTTGCATTCACTGAGAAGACTTGAATTATCAAGGATAAGAATAGCACATTGATTGGTACTAGTACAAGAACAAGAGGTAATTTATTTCAGTCAAATCCTACTGAAATGACATGTTTAGTAGCTAAACTGAATGATAGTTGGTTATGGCATAAGATATTTTATCATATTAACTTTGATAACATTGTGAAGGTTAGTTTTGGAACCCTAAATTTTGCAAAATTTGGAGTTTCATTTCGCTATTTGATCGAGATCAATTATTCACTTTCAACCCTAATTCTCATAGATTGGAAAATATCCAGGTATGTATATTATTAAATGTGAAATCATTCGAATATGTATCTCCAAACGATGAATTTAATTATCTCATCATGCATGAAGAAATACCTTGATATTTTTCTAATGAATATTTCCTTAATCACTTTTAGTTTCAAAATGAAAATTTTATTAAAGTGATCATTATTACATCCTATTTATATCATATACAGTTGCATCAAATGAAGATGTCTATGAAATCTTTAGTATGATTTTTCTTTACAAAGATTCTTGTAAATCCAAATAGATAACTATCTTTCTAAATGCAAAGTTTTTTTCTCTAAAAGTTACATTATTTTAATATTGCCCTAATTGTTAAATGCATTTATAAGAATTTTAATTGAAAGCTTTCTTAAATAATGCATTTACTCTTCTATAAATATATGAATTGGGCTATAAGAAAATTAGAAGAAATTAGTCATTTTTTATCTGTTTGTATGATCTGCATGAGAACTACCACTAATCCAATAGAGATCCATGTTAAATGCCTTGAAGCTTTAGTCATTGAATAAATATAAGATTGTTTAATAAGGCATATGGTGAAAATAATGATCCTAATGCTTCAAATCCGCGATTATATGCATTATTATTTCAAAACCTTGTTCCTTGATGGTACATTGGACTACGATATTTCTCATAATTTTGCTACTTTGCAGGGGTTCAAAGTTATATTCCTCGAAATAGAAAGTCAAAATACGATATCAAAATACGATATCATCAACTTAACTCCATTGTGCTATCATCTGAGATATATTATGAAAGCTATGTGTACAGCGAAAGGAATGTTTCATAACACAGGGATCTGTCTCATCCGCTATAAGATGTTTCATTGTAGTTGTGCGCAGTCTCCAAACACGTATTTGCAATCTAGAGAGATCTGGGATTTTGGAAGATCGTAGAAGACTCTCATGTGACGATAATATCATATAAAGAGGGAGCTTTAATGTAGATAAATCCATTGGCTGGTACATATTGCATCTGATGCAAACTGGGCAGCTTCATTGCACAAAAATTGGAGGTTCTCGATTTGTTTTAAAGGAAAGCTAGTTATGTTTTTTATTAGATAAACAGATTTTGAAGGGTACCTGAAATTCTGTACAAGACTAAAGATATTCAATAAACTCAGAAACAAAGATAGAACAAACAAAAGCAGAACTGGTCACCCCTCGAAACATAGGGTAACCAAGGTGACAAAAAGCCTATCACCAACCAAAAGAAACGATTCAGCAAGGGGGCAAAGTCAGATATATCACGGTTTGTCCTTTGATTTCGAGCCACCCTTGCACGATCTGAAGTTCATATCTAAAGGAAGAGCAGACGATCTAGTGTTCTTTCTTTTAACCGCAATCCAACCATCCTCCACCTTAGCTGCCTCAGCAATCCAATCCCTAGATTAAACCAAACAATGAAGCCCAGGGGGATCCAAAACACCAACATTCATCCTAAAAGAGCCCATAGCCAACTGGTCCCCCATAGAAAGGACAGGGCCAAGGCTAGGAAAAGGGTCCTGGCCCCCAATAGGACCAGGAGGAACATCCAGTACAGGGGCAGGAGAAGGAGCAGGAACCTCCTCAAACACTGGCACTGAAAGAAAATTTGTAGAGGAAACATCCTCGGATACAACCGCTGAATCCAGAGGTGCATCACTGAACTTTACCACCGTATAGTGTTCAGAAGAGGCCCCTGACCACCAGGAAGGAGGACACCTAGATTTAGTCTTCACAGTAGCACAACGAGCAGCAATGTGACCAGTCTTATGACACTTCCTATAGCGAAAAGGAATACCTTCATAATCCAAAATAAGGGACCAAGAGCCCCTCAAAGAATCCAAACAAACCTTCTCAAGAAGGCTCTTAAAAATATCCATCTCTACAAGAAATCTAGCATATGTCGAATGAAGGATATCTGAAGTTTCTGAGTCCACATATAAAAAATTACCAATGGCAGCCCCAATAGCTTCATAAACTGAATCATGCCAGAGATGCATTGGGAGATTTAGTATTCGGATCGAGATGGGGACCTTGTTAAAAGATTCAGTTAGCGGATCAAAGTCCATATGCCACGGTTTGGCCATAAGAGGAAATTTGTCGTCCCATGAAAAACTGTAATTGCACAAAATAGTCTTCTTGTCTTTAACAGAACTAAACTTTACAATGAAAAATCTTTAGCCACCAAAAAGATGTGGACCTTACTATTTAAAATTGGCTCCCAATGCTTAGAAATCCAAGCATGAAGATTAGAAAGAGAGGGCCAAAAATCCTGAAATCTAAAGATAGCAGCAAAAGAAGAGAGCTCATCTGCCATACCAAAAATATTGTCGACTGTTTCAAAGTCCAGGAGTACCCGTAAAGGGTTTGAAACACAAACAGGGGAAACTTCACAGGGACAAGAAGGCCTAGATTGAACAGTTCGAGCACCATGAAGACCAGCCTCAAATGCAGCCACATCGGCATAAGAGGCAGATCTACCCCTAGAAGCCATAGTAGAAGCCAACCCAAAGAGCAACTGCGAGCAACCAGCGTAGAGAGGCACGAAGCTCCCAAGCAAAAGAGCAGACCCGAAAACCAGCAATAGCAAAAATCCTGATATTCCTCCCAACGTCCAAATAATCCAAACCTCGAGCACAGTTAAAGTCGTCTAGGCGCAAAGACCAGATCGAAGCCAGGGGTTGAAGCTAAAGCCAAGCACAGAGGTTGAATCGAAGCCAGGGGCTGAAACCGTAGCCGAAGCTAGGCACAGAGGCTGAATCGAAGCCAAGGGCTGAAATCGTAGCTGAAGCTAGGCTCTAGGAGCCAGGCGGGAAAAAATTCAAAAAATTGTAGAGCAAAACGTTATCCCCGGAAAGCTAGTTATGTTACTTGCACCGAATGACAAAGTTTATTTTTTATAGTGATTTGCATTTAATTGGTAGATAGATGCATACCCATCAATAGTGATTCCAACTGCTTGCAAACATAAGGACTCTGAATATTCATATGCAAATGCAGTGTTGTCACGTCTTGTCTTGAACCATTTCTTTTTCTTGCTTATGTGGCAAATAGCCAAATGCTAACTTGGTCAAAGATGGTTTAATCTTGATTTAAGATAAATGAAAGTTAACATCTTAGATTTACATCAAAGATTAAATGCATTATTTTACAATGGAATACATGATTTGTTATGTTATGATGATGTTGCCATAAGATGTATTTTTTAATGTCGTGATTTAATATCAATGTGATTATTGCTAATGTATTTATTTCCTGATGATGATGTAATTAAGATGTGATATATTGATTATGATGGGTACTGACTCATTGTTAGTTGTGAGTGTCTAAGTGGATGCAGGAATCATCACGACAAGAGTGTGGTTGAGGTAGATAGAGCTAGCCTCTCAAAAGGGGTACATTGGATGACCCTGTCGCAATTTTATGTCAGAATACGGAAGCAACACATGGAAATGGCTATACAGCAGAGGATTTGCATCAGAAGTGACAGCTTTTCAAATTAATTAATTAGCTGCCATTTATAAATTAATTAATTAATTTGAAAAGCTGTCACTTCCAGTGTAAATCCTCTGCTGTATAGCCATACTGTTATGCCATTTATAAATTAATTAATTAATTTGAAAAGTTGTCACTTTCGGTGCAAATCCTCTGCTGTATAGACACCTCGGCAACACACCAAGTCCAAGTTGTTTTTAATGAAAGGTAAGGTATTTATTTTTCATGTTTTGTAGACAATGTAAAGGTAATTTTTATGAAAAAAAGAACAACTGTTATTTATTTATTTATTTCTAATTGATAGACAAAGATAATAAGGTATTTTTTCATATAATTTTCTTAATAGATCTTTAACATTTTTAAATAAATTTTATTGAATATTTAAATATTCAATTTTAGTTAGCTTTATTTCATTATCTTGTTATGATAATGTTAAAAAATATAATATCTAAAAATAACCATAAGAATTGTATAAACAATATTTACAAAATAATAATTTAAAAAATGTATTATAAAATAATAAAATGATTCAAATTTAAATACAAAATGTATTATATAATTTAAATTAATGTAGTTAAAGTATTTTCATATAGATTTAGTGTTGTTATATTTGATTATCTATTTGTAATTGATATACAAAGAGATGATATTTATAAAAAAAATTATTGATATTTTTTAGCCAAAAAAAATTATGAAGTACGTTTTTAAAATATTTGAATATAGCTATATGATTATAAATTTTATTCAACATTCAAGTATTCAATTTTACTACATAATACTGTAAATATGACAAACATATTAATTTTAATTGTGAATATAATTTATTTTTTCAAATAATGAGAAATGTTACTGCAAAAGATTTAAATTTTAAAGAGATGTATACAAAATATTTTTAAAAGATTTACAAAATAATAATTTCAAAAATGCATTATAAAACAATAAAAAGTTTCAAATTTAACTATAAAATGTATTATAACATAGCAGTGGTAATATATTTGTCATCTCCCGATAAAAAAAAGAAATGACAAGACAAATAATATGTCCACACACAAAAGCATACAATTATAATCGGAGCCTTTAAGGATTGAAGCCATCAAGCAAGAGTCAGCAAAGGCGATAATTCTACAAGAGTACTGAATTTCTAATTCAGCCATCAGTGTTCTCTAACCATAGGTGACCCAAAAAAAAAATATTAGCAAGTGCTACACGGCTCAGGATATTTGCTTAGAAATAAATCTCTGTTTTTTTTTAATAATTTTTTTCAATTTTTTTGTATAAACGTATTTCGAGCCTGTAACATTTCGTTTTTTCTGGACAAGGCCATCATGAGTGGGAATCATTTGTGACCATACCAATGAAGAATACAATAGACTTAACTGTACAATTTCATGAAAAAAGTAAATGTTTTCTTATCTACCTGAGCTAAGGAAAGCTCTGTGTGTCCGTGGAAGACAACGACCCTGGATAATTCTCTGTCATCAATCTTTATCGATAGTTTCATGGACAAATTAGACACAACAGTGTCATCAATCTTTATCAATCCGTTCAAGGGCAGAATATTTGTGCTTCTGGTGTTGCCCAGCGATTTGGTTACAAAATATATCATTCCGAATCTGTAGGAGGTTGGGGAACTTCGATATGTGTATCGTGGGGACAAGCATTTTAAAGTTCAGAATGGAATTAGTTATAGATGCTTGAAGATTTCAAGGGAGCTTTTGGACTTTTTAGAGACATGAGAGAAGCAGAGGTGGGTTCATTAAAGACAAGCTACCTTATTATTATGACTGGTCTCACCGAAAACCACAGGCCTGAGTTGATGGTTGCCTTTTCGGATGAGCTGGTTATGGATCCACGAGTTGAGGTTGGTGTTCTTGTAAGCTTGGGCGTTTGGAGCAGAGTTACTTGTCTTTAGTTAATGGATATTGTGCAATAGAGAAGTACTTCAGTGTTTTTTGATGGAGCAATGGGGGTAGTGGAAAAAATGCAAGAACTCAAAATATTTGTTGATAGATGGAGATATAAACATGTTTATATTGAGACTAACAAAAAGCTCAAACTGGCAAGACTTAAGAAAAAGTGTTTTCAAAAGGTGGAAGCAATTATTGCTTAAGGACTGGGTAGGTTTATGCAGAACCTTCTGGGTACTAACAACTAGAATCTAAATGTTATGTCTGTCAGAGATCGCTTTGGTAGGTTGGTCTTGTATGAAGAACATTTTTGCATTGGAAGGTGTAACGCAATCAAATTTGTTGATTTCCTATCTTAAGGACTTGGGGAATTGTGATTTTTTCAGAGAACTAAATCAGTCAGTTTGTTGATCCAAGCTTAACGAAACTCAACATAAGCCTATCTAATCTATGTATCGAGATTATGCTTCTCTGCTATTTTTTATTTGCTAGGATGACATTATAATATTCTTGGTAAATGAATGTAAAGAAGACGAAATGAATTGTTATGAACTAATTAAGTAGAAATTGTCTTCAAAATACAGTAGATATCTTCAGCATAAAATACCATTATAATAAATATGTATAAATATATGCAGATATTAAAGAACTTGAGAAAAGCATAAAACAATGGAAATATATGAGACAGGAAAATTATAAAGTAGTATGCATTACTGTGATTGTCTAAGCTACAGGTAGTGCAAATAGTATGATCAGTATAACATTCTAATCAAAATTGTTCGAATGTACTTCTTAAGAAACTTGGGTCAAACAAAAGATATTACAGTGCTTGTGTAATTGTGTTTCTGAGCATTGATTGTTCTTACTATATCAAAGGGACAAAATTTTCTAAGCCAGCCATAAACAAAATGGAAGCATGTATAACTGTATGCATTATGTCTTCAGTCTTGATAGTATGTTACCTGTAAAACAAGATTCATACTGGCGAAATGTTAGAACTATTTAACACGAACAAGTGGAAATAAGATTGTAAACATATAGATCAATAGTACACTAACCTATGTTGGTGATGTCATTCTATTATTCTTGAAGTAGAGTGGCACGTACAATCCTATTGTTTTGATTGAGTGTGAATTTGCCTTTCATTGTGAAGTCTCGTAAAGTGAAAATGACTGCTGATTTGTCAGAAATGTACTTCTCATAGGTCATGTTTTTTAAGGAAGGTCAGATTTGCTAGACAATGTTTTTTTCAGCAAAGCAATGGATTGTTTGGTTATTGTTATTTGTTATAATTACTTTTATGTGTAGACAGTATATGTAGCTGACCTATTCTTTGCATCTGGTACAATAAGCTTGGTTGTCATCAAGTACATCGTACTTTTCAAATCTAAAATTACAATTAGGGCTGTAAGCATGGAAAGGATTGCAAAAGGCATTTGTAGGCTTCAGAACTCCTAGTACCTGCAAAAAAAAAAGATGGTGTTAGTATGGCAATAAAATGGAGAGGAAGAAATGAAGAACAATAGGCGATTTAAATTTTTACCTCGAATGTTGTGTGCAAGAGGTCATTTAGTTGTTGAGTTGTTCTTTTGTCATTCAGTGGACAAATATATGTTGCAAGAGTAGTGCGAAGAGTGTGTTTTTTATCAAGCTTTTTTGCAATGCTTCGAAAGAGCAGTATTGGCATTTCATTTTTATGTAGTTTCTCTTGCATTTGGAGGTAAAAGTGGGCAAATTTGGAATGCATGTATAGCTTTTATTAGATAAAACAGTTAATCATTTGATTTTTTTTTTAAAAGGAAATAAAAACATACAAGTACAAATGAAAATAGAAATACTATGCAAAAGAATACCAGTGCTTGATCCATGTTTGTGTGACCATCTTTGATGTCGAGTATGTATTGAGATCCTTTTTTGTATGTTGTTGCGACTATTGCGTCGACTGATCCATTGGGGTAGTCTTCTGTACTAGTGAGCAAGTTTTTTATAGTTGTGCTTGGAATGAACTTGTATTCAGTTGACAACAGTGGAATTGTTTCTACTATGCTAGAATCATTCAGAGTTAGTATGCAGTCTGAATCTCCACGATCATACTCACTCTTAGGTCCAATGTCAAAATCTGTGATTGCTATAGTTGTGCCTGCAACTATTGTATTCTCATATTTTTGTATGAGGTTGCTTCCAATACTAAGTGTTATAGTCATTTCACCTTTGGAGTCTGTCAAATCTGTACGTAGAACTTCTCATGTTCCTGTGGATCTATCAAGGACAACTTTGTACACAATGAGCACATTTCCTTGAAAAGTATTGGCTGATTTTCTGGCATTTAAATCTTCAATAGTTGTTAGCCTTTGAATAGTTAGTTTTGGCCTATGCAAATGAGGAACCATGACATTAGTTTTTTTATGTTCGTAGTGTTAGAAAGAAATGTCATCAGTTTAAATGCTCAATGTAATTACCTTTTTGCCATTTTGTCTTCATTTGAGTCTGCTTCATGTATTGATCCTGTTGAATCCATTGTTGCTGGGGGAGAAGATTTGAATATTTAATCTGAGATATCAAATTGGCTCCTGTAGAAGAGTACTTGCTCAAATTTTGGGAACGAGCATTAACAAAGACCTTCTGAGATACATAAGTATATTGTGGTTTTTCTATCTATATTCTTATTATTTATGCATAAGCTCTGATTATATGATTATTGAGCAATTGTACTATTTGGAGCAGAGATATTTGTAATTGGTTTTGATATTTCAATAAAGTATCTATTGTTGTAGTGGGCTGGGTTGTTTCTCTCACTGAGAAGGGGTTTTCCTGGGATATATTTTGTGTAGGCTTTGACTATTTTGTATTCCAACAAAGAGGTTGGATCTGCTGGCTTTTAGAGCTAACTTACTGCAAGATTAATGACCTATACTTCGACATTCATGGTTCCAATTTGAAGGGAAACATAGAAGACGATTGCAGGATGTAGACTATCCCTTTTCATTCATAAATTGTGGAATCTTTGTTATTACACGACTGAGATTGTCTACACGTATCCATTTACAAAACCCTATTGTGCTTGGTATTTATAATTTAATATTTATGATGCTTAGTCATTCTACTATGAGTGAAGTAGAGACTCGGCAAGTTTTGAAACAGTACTCTAAACACAAATGTATATTATAAAATATAATTATAGTATAGACCATTTTCAATAAAGTCAAAATTTAACATAAGGTATCCTATAATTAAAGCCTAAGTTGCTGAATTAGCATACTAACCAACCAATTCTAAGTTCAAAATGTCCTGGAATCATAAGTGAACGAAATGTCCTAGCAAATTTAGTTACGAGTTGGCTTTTTCACACCAAAAGAATTGCGAGGAAGGTCTGTCATACCCATGGGATACTACTAGTAACTAGCTACCTAGAACAATTTGGCTTTAAAGATTCCTACGATCATAAAAGTCAAAGGAATTCTAAAGAATTTGGGCCAAATTTGCAGCTATGAGACTATTGTCACCTATAATCTGTGAAAGAGAGGGATCTATGCAATTTTAAAAGAAGAAACAAGATTCCCCTATTTTGTATTGTGTCAAAGCTATACATTTAGAGAGTCTCCATTGGTTGCCAACCAAAAACAACATGTACATAGGAGTTGAGGCTTGAGAAATCAAAGGAACTAAAACAACTCAATACAAAAAATTAAGGTGCCTTAATTTAGAGGAAAGAAATGCAAGAGCTACTCATTGTAGGCATTTATTGTAGTATTATTGATCATGGATTGTAAGGAACTTGTGAGGTTCGAACCTTGAACAAAAAGGCCTAGATTTGGATACAAAAAAGTTTAGATTGCAGGGGTAGAGGAAGACAAGCTTAGTGAAAAAGTTGACTTTAAGTTTTTGCAGTTTCAAGCTAGTCAGCAGGGGTTGCCATCTTCATGCTATCCTATATGTGTGACAAGATTTATTGGTATAACTTATATAGAATGTTCTATTTTTTTTAATTATGTGATCTTGCCACAGTAGCCAATTATTACAATTTACATTAAACATTCGTCTCCCTTCAGAATTTAGAATGATTCGCCTAACATCTCTTGAATTGCAAATGTTTCAGGAAATCTTATTTCTAAAGTTAGATCATCCTTGACTCTATGAAGGTCATTAGGAAGAAGAGATACAATAAAAGTGCCACCTTGGTTGAGTTGTACCTCAGATCATTTTTTTCATGTTGCAAGGTATAATGTAAGAGAAATCGATGGAGTTGAAATTTGATTGGAGAGATGATTGAGTAGTTGGCACTTGGATTCATTTCTTATGTTGTTCTTTGAACTCTAAATTGTGTATGAGACTAGTTGAAATGTGGTCATGGGGGAAAGTGAATATTTGTAAAGGTGGCAATGTGGTCTGTCCAATATGCTTCTGTTTTGTAGGTGGAACATATTTTTCCTAGTCTATTTGTCCATATATGGTCGATGAGTGTTTTTTTTGCAGCATGTGCTTCATTCAGGATGAAGTTCATATTGTGTTGTTGCATTTGTTCAATGAATCTTTGTGTCAGTTTGTTTTTTGTAGACATGTCAAAGTTGAAGTCACCGAATATGAAAAGAGGAGTATCAGTAGTTATAGATGTGACTATTTCATAAATTGATGTCATGATTTCGGAAAATGCAGTATTAGGTCACATGTAAATGTTGGAGACATTGAGATCAGTTGAATTGTGACGTAGTGTCAATGTAATGGCTTCAATATTTTTTGTTCGATGGTGTTTTACATTGGAGACAAGTAGATTCTTCGACACAAAAGTTGCTATGCCATGTATGTGATACATGATATGGTGGTTATATTTTTCAAGCAAAATATTTGTGTATGGTGTATATATGTGTGTTTCTTGTAAGCATAGAATGGTTGAGGACATTATGTCATGGTCAGTGGTAAGCTCATGTGCATGGGCTTTTAAGCTACGTGTGTTTAATGTGCACAATATTGTGTGGGGCAAAGAATTTGAGCATGGTAGAGGCTTGTCAAGTTTCCATTGTGCTATTGATTGTAGCCGATACATTTCTTGCTCAATTTGTTGTTTGACTTTTAAATGTTTGGGAAGTAAAGGAGTCAATAGAAATAATGATTGAATTGTTCTTGTTCTTGATAGTGCTTTGTATATTAATCCATTTTGTGTTATGCCTGTTGGATCAAATGCAAGCCCATCCATTGTTAATTCTTGTGATCGGTGAATTGTTCGAGCACATGAGATCTGTATAGGGAATTGGTTTCTAATTTTTATTTTTCCATTACTAAGTACCTTTGGGATAGGCCTTGCAATTCGAGTTATGGGAACCCAATGTTTTTCTATTGTTGGAGCATAGTATTGATCTAGTGCTTTTTGTTGTTGTTTGCCAACTTTGGGGTCATTGAATTGGATCCATAGATATCAAAATCTTGATGTTTTGTGTATGACTTAAAGATTCCATCTGACCCAGTTACTAGGCCATCTTGTGTGTTGTAGTTCCCTCCAGTAATCTCAATGAGTATGTTTGGTTTTAGGATAATTTGAGTTGGTAGTATTGTTGCATGATTGTATAGTCGTGTTGTTGAATAATTGTCATCTTCAACATATATTGCATCTAATATTATGGGTGTGCTTGGAATTGTTGACAGAATATTGTTGTTATGTCTATTAACATCATTTCTTCTATAAAAAAGGTAGGGAAATGTTGGGTCAGATGGTGGTGGCTTTAGACAATTGTAGTTTATGTATTGTATATCTTCGTTTGTTTGTATACCTAAGCGTATTCTATTGAGTGTTGAGACAAAATTTTCATCTTGTTGTCGCATGGTTTTGGTTAATGAGTAACACTTGACATTGTCCTTCCAAAAATTGTGAGACATTAAGTCTGTGAGATTGTGTTTGTTGTCGAAGACTAAAGCATCTAGTATAGGGAGTGCCTGGTAAAGGTCACCACAGAAAATTGTGTCAAGGTTGCCAAAGTATACAATAGGTAATTGTTTTATATCTTGTAATCGTTTGTCAATGTATCATAGAAATATAGAGCCAACTAATGAAATTTCTTCTATGAGGAGCACATGTAGTTGACTACAATTCTTGGACATTGAGTCCATAATTTCTATGCTAAGTGGGACAAATTTAGATTTGTTGAGAGGTATGTGAAAGGCTGAGTGTAGTGTTGTCCCTCCAATGTTATATGCTGCCTTGCCTGTGTATGCAGTTATTAGTCCTTTTGGTTTATCTTGATCATTGTTTATGCAATTGCTATATAGACGTATTAGAGCTTCATAAATAGCTTTTGCAGTAAATGTCTTTCCTATTCCAGCACCTCCTGTTAGGAACAAGTGCAATGGAGTCTTTAAATCTTTCATTTTTTTCATAATAACATCTTTGAGAATTGCTTGTTGTTCTATATTTAACATTCTTCTCAATTTGTAGTAGTCATTATTATCCATTATTTGTGGGCATCGAGCAATTTCAAATCCATTTCGAGATATGTTTTGTGGGGTTATATGGAATGTGGTTTGCATATCGTCGTGTATATTATAGTGCTCTTCTTGTTTATGCAATTTGTCTATATAGCACGTATTTTCAATGTTGGGTTCATTTTCGATTAGTTCATTGATAGTTGTATCAATATCACCCCATCTAGAATTTGTATTATAGCAGAAATTTGCTCGATTCAATTGGATAATATTCTCTTGATGGAAGTATGCCTTTTCCCAAGACTAAAAATTATGTTTTAATGTCTCTTCACTTAGTGTGAATGGCATGTACAAGAGTAATTGTTCTCTAAAATAATTTTCTGTGTCGACGTGTTTGTTGAAATTAATGAATCGTATAACTCTTGGTTTGTTGTTTAGTTGAAGTTTTCTTCCATATTTTTTGTATTTTGACACAAATTCTGCAAGGCATATGTGTGCAATAGTGTGAGGGCATTTTACATAGTAGTCAATTATAGATTTGTGCATGACATTTTCAGAATCATCAGATTCTTTGTTTAAGTCTTTTGTAGATTTCAATATGAAAGTACGATTATCGTCTAATCTTGTGTCGATAAAAATGCACTTTCTGGAGCTATAATTTAAAGGGAGTGATAGAGCAAGATGCGCTGCTTGTTGAGATGACATTTGTTGCAAGTTAAGTAAAGCATTTCCAAGCCTTAAAATCATTTTGATCGCATCAATATTGTTTTCTTGGTAGTCTTTACGGATTCGATGAAATGCAATTGTCATTGTTTTATCAACTTTTGTCATGTATGAGCTGCAATACATTGCTGCTGCACATGCATTGAGGACAAATTGTGCACCATATTTGCCTTCCATATTTGCAATATTTTTTTGGCAAAACTATTGTTCCATATATCAGAAGGGTTTCGTTGAAGGTAAATAGTAGGTCGATTGATTGTTGATCTTAGGGCCATTATGTATTCAGGTTCATTGGTTGAGATATCATCCAAGAAATTTTGGAACGTATATGTAGTGATGTAAGTTGCTTGTTCAATTTTTGTAAGAATGTTTTTTGCAAGTGAACGTGTAGTTTCATCTGTTTCAAGTAATGCCTCGAGTATTGTAGTCTTTCTCATTGGTGGAATTGGGAAGTTGAATCTACATTGGGTTTTTTTTTTTTTTGCACTATTTTGTATGATGGTGCTTATGCAATATAGCTATATGTGGTTCTAAATCTTTTGTGTCACATGTGATATAGGTGTCCACAAAATGTACAATGCTTGAATCATTTTTCTTTCCATAAATTGGTGCACCTTTTACCCATATGAGAAAATGGTCATGTTCATTTCCACGATTTTGGAATTCAGTTACAAAGAAATAGTCTACAATATTTCCAAAAATGGAGTTGTCTACAAAGATCAATTTTTTTAATGCATTTATCCTATGTCTATAGTATCGAGCACAAGTTATCGGGTCTCTTTCGATTAGTCTAAATGCATCATTTCGATTTTCGTTATAAATATCTTGTTTTCTTGATAACTAGTAAGACTTATGAAGTTCTTCAAGCGTGGTGTTCAAAGGTAGCCAATTTTGTTCAGCACTAGTGAACGTGAGGAAAAAGGTGGGTGGCCCCAATTGTCGTATCATCGCAAAAACATTTTTTTTTAATTGTTGTGTGTAGTCAGGAGATATCCATATTTTTTTGAAGTCAACATAGCCAATATCTGATTTAAGTATTTTCTCTAGATTTGGTTTATGTTTGACATATTTTGCTAATAATTTTCTTCCTTTTAATTGTCCTTTTCGTATTCTAATCCACATTGTTGATAGTACTTGTTGAATGAGTATCTTTATTATTTTGAAAAATAGATTTGTTGTATGGTACACAAAATTTCTATTTGAATTTAATAATTCCCATTGCACAATTTTTTGGTAGCTATAGTTGTTCAAAATATCTTCATAGCGTGGTATGCCAAAAAATAGTTTTGAAAAATTCATTTCTTCTGCATATTTATCTTTAAAGATTCCAATGGGGTAGTTGTCTTGTGCAGGTGCAATCTCTATTACTTTGTCTTGCATGTTGTGAATGTTGCTTGATTCGGTGAATCCATGGACTAGAGTTTGAGATGCTTCATATTCACTGTCACTTTCAAAATCCACTTCAGTTGTGCTATTTTCTAGGTTTTCTTCAATGTCGTTATTGGTTTGAAGTGCTTGTTTCCAGTTATCATTTATTTGTATATTTTGCAATTTGTATAAGGTTGTGGTTGTTAATTGTTGAAGTGCTTGCATGATCAAAGTTGGACGCACCATGCCTTTTTGGAAGGCATTTTTGTATTCAATGCGTCTTTTCAAGGATACAGCAATTGTTGTTGTGGTATTAGTTGATAAAGGCAATGCTGTTTGTATAATTTCTGTGTTGACTGGGACATTAATAATTGAACCTGTCAAGCCCATTTGTGATCTCTTGTATCCAAGTTCCCATATTTGTGCAAATGCAATTCGTAGTGAAACTAGACGCTCTTCTAATTGTGTTAATTGTTGTACATATTGTAATGGATTGTTCATTTTGATATTATGTGGAGTTGCATATTTAGGTACAGTGGAATGCTTTAATGAAGTTTGGCAATTTTGACAAATTGAATCTGTTAGTAGATTGTCAAATGATTTGACCAATTTGCGATACATTTCTTTTTGTTTATTTTTGAATGTTCTGATGTCTTTCTTGAAACACAATAATTGACAAACAGAACATGTATACTTTGGTGTATCTTTAATTATTTCTTCGAACACTTGTGTTGGGGATAATGTTTTTTAGTTTTTTTAGGTATGGATTGTTTATGTTTTAAGTTAGAAGAGGTTTTGATGTGGTTTGGTTGGAATTTTTGTTGTTCCACCATTGTATTTCGATAGATAGAGTCGTGGGAATCAAGTTCATAGTTTTCTCATATTTTTTGTTTTAGGTGACAAAGAGATGTATGTTCATTTGGTTTTTGTTTTTGGGCCATGCTAATTTGAGTTTTGATTTCATTAGTGCTTTTTGAATTTGCCTAATTTGTCATTGTTGCATCTTGTATGTTTGATTTAAGATCAATTGTTTGCTTAAGCTCTTTGGGTAGGCATTGCATATATTGTGTGTTTGTATTTCTTGTAGATTCCATGAGAGGTTCAAAATGTCCTGATAGTGGATTAAGATCATGGAATAGTAATGAGTATGATTTTGTATTTGAATGTTTGTTGAAATGCAAGTACTTTTTCCCTCTTGTTGATGACCAAATAGATATTTGTATATTCAACCAGTTTGATAGCCAGTGTATACAAAATATATCTCCCCAAAGTCTAGTTTCTGTATTTGGTGTTGTTGGTTTTGCAGACAATTGCATTCTTCGTAAATATGTTTGAACATCGTTGACTTTGTGCAACTCATATAAACTTTGTGGATTCAATTCATGATTGTAGGAGTCAATGGCTTCTGGTTCATGTCTTTTTAGGCAAGCTAAGAAATAGTGAACAATGCCTTTTCGCAATTGTATTGACATATATGTATTTATTAGAGTATTTTTTCATTTATACTTATTAATTAAATCATATTGATTTAATTATATAAGTTTCTATTACTCTAGTTACTTAAGCTTCATTTAGGTGCATTATTAATTAATTATTAATTAATAATGTGCAACCTAGCTTTTTAGTTTAGGGTTTCTATCTCACCTTTATAAGGTTGGGCATTGTACTTTTTTGATTATCTCTTATGCATTTTTCATTTGAGAGCAACTTTTCTTCTATCTCCATTGTTTAGCAAAACCCTTGCCTCTTCTCGTCTTTTTCTTCTGTGACAGGTTTTTGCATGCAGGGATTCAAAGGCTTTGTAGATTTGATTGGCTTATTTACTCAAATATTACATGGTATCAGAGCCAGATCTATTTTAGCTTGTTCATGATTTGGAGAAAAAGGAGAACGAGGGTTTGGCAGAACAGATCTGGAATTTTTCAGGTATTTTTTGAGAAAACAGGGGGGTCACTATTTTTTGGAGCAGGTTGAGGCCAAACGGACGTCACGAATTGATTCAAAAGGCGTCAAAACCCTTATTTCCATATAAAATTTGTCCGATTTGGACAACGTTGCTCCGGGAGGCAAAAAAATTTAGCCCAACAGGGTCGTACGGCCTCCTTCACGTAGATCGAGGCATTTTTTTTTTAAATTTTGAAAATATTCTGTTTAGGGCCACTCTACCTGGGTGCCACCAGAACGCCACCTGCGACGCAGCCTCCGCCCCACCGCCACCACTACAAGCAGCGCCACCAGCGTTTACCGCTCGAGCACCACCTCCTCCAGCGACGTCGCCACCTGCAGCAGTCCCGGCGTGACGTCATCTAATCGATTGATGATGTCATCAATCCAGCAACCGGGTTTTTTCTCGGTTACTGGTTGTTGATGGCCATACGGCCGTCAAGTTTTTTTGCATGCCTGTATTTTTTTCAGAGAGCTCCCTTCTTAGACCTACAGTTGGTTTTTTGGCCTTAACTTGGTCATACGGAGGTCTTTTTTCGATCTGAAAGAAGCGCCAAAAAGCTGGTTCAGAGACGGAGAAAATGGTACTAGTTTAATTTTATTTTGAGTTCATTTGAGCTTCCAATTTTAGTATTGAAGTAGAGACTTCTATTTCCCTCTTCTCTTCATCCGAAATCCAGGTTCTTTTCTCAATTTTTATAATTTCTATAGTTGTTTTCTTTGGTATTTGAGGGATATCATTATGTATTATGGGGGGGGGCACTTTCTTTTTTGTACTTTAATTCAGAATAAGACCCTTCTACTTCCGTCTTCTTCTCTCAATGGCGGACTCCTATGTCGCCTGCCTTACACCACAAAACTACCATACTTGGAAAGGACAGATGAATAGATTTCTTATGGAAAAGGGGTTATGGTCATGTCTCGATGCGGCTCAGCCAGTTCTATAGAGGCCTTATGAGCTTCTTATGTAGCGCAATAAAATAGATGAGGCAATGGGCCTCATTGCAATGAATATTTCAGAGGGGTTACTGTTTCACTTGGATGGTTTGAATACACCCAGGGCTATGTGGGACAAGTTTTCAACCTTATTTGGCACAATGAATCAATTCAAGATTCTACAGATAGATGCAGAGTTTACCTCCTTGATTCCTAAATCATTCACTAGCATTGAGGATTTCTTGACGAAATTCAAGTCTCTTCGATCTATGTTACAGGTTGCAGGAAAGACAAAATCTGATAATGAGTGTATCTTTCTGATACTGTCCAAGCTTCGAGGACCTTATCAGATTTTCACTTCTACCTTCTACTCCACTATGGATGCTCTAGGTGCACGACATGTTATGCCCTCTTTTGAGACTTTTTGTGACCGGTTGACTTGTGAGCAATCAAAGCTCACTAGTATGGATTCTCTTACAAATTCACAGTCACAGGCATTGATTGCCAAGCCACCTCAGAGCACACAGAAGTCGAAGTAGTTATCAGATTCCTCTTCTCAGCACCCTACTGGCCCACCATCTTCTTCTAAGAAGGAGAAACAGAAGACTGAGAGACCTACATGTTCCTATTGTCAGAAGGGAACACATGATGAGTCACTTTGTTATCAGAAGAAGTTTGATGGTTATGAGAAACAGATAGTGGATTTGCAAGCTCTTCTTCAGAAGAGCAATCTTTCCTCTCCATCCTCTTCTGGCTCACAGGGGTCTTCTTATCAATCTTCTTCTATCAATCCTACAGCTGAACAGGATCTTGGAAAGGGTCATGCATTGCGGGCTTCTTTCACATTCCCTTCACAGGTTCCTTGGATACTGGATTCAGGTGCTTCTCACCATATGGCATCTTCTCGAGAGATCTTCTCTTCTTTTGAGGCTTCTCCTATTCCCCATATTATCATTGGGAATAACACTGTTATGACAGTCTGCGGGAAAGGCACTGTATGCATTCAGGATGGCACATTCAATGATGTATTGTATGTTCCATCTCTGTCTGAAAACCTTCTCTCAGTTTATTAGATTTCTCACAGTGGGTCCGGGAAGACAGTTGAGTTCACTCCAGATTTAGTTTTCATCCGGGATAGTATGACAGGAGGTATTGTTGCTATAGGGACAGTTGATCTTTCCACCCGTCTCTACTCCTTTTCACACTTTGGTCCACCTTTGCCAGAGCACGACTCTCCTCCTTTGAGAGAGCACCATGTGGTCAAGTCAGGTTTCTTAAACCTCTGTGTGGTCCCTGAGACTACTGTTGTGACTACCTTGCCATCTCCTCTTGAGCTCTTTTCTGTTTAGCAGAGTTCTTCTTCAGCACTGCTTGATCCTCCAGCTCCATTCATCGAGCCACCAGGTGCAGTTGTTGAGGATTCTACAGAGGATATTCATCTCCTCTTTGATGACAGTGTCAGCACACCTGTCATACCACTTACATTGGGGATTCCCTTTCAAGATCCTCGTGTCTACTCCTTTGAGCATCAGCTCGGCCTTCCAGTGACACCTCAGCTTTCGAGGTTCCCTCTACAGTGTCCACTACCTTTCACTCCTCTGCACTGGAGTCACAATGGTTTGTTCATTGATCCAGGGGTTCTTTCATTCTGGGGGAGCTTTGGAGCCTCGACCCTCTCTCACGAGGGGGGTTAAAGTCACGCATTGTACTTATGGCTTTGAGAGAGTCTCTTGAAGTCATTATATCTCTTTTTGGAGAGGGGTTTTTCCCACTGGGTTTTCTCCTTTACTCTAGTTTATAGAGATTTCCTTGTACTGGGTACCTGATTAGGCCTTGTTGTCGGGACCCACTTGTTTTTTGCTTTCATAGCTTTTCTTTGCTAGGTAAGCTTACTCCTTGCTTTCAGCTTAAGGGGGGGTATTAGAGTTTTTTTTCATTTATACTTATTAATTAAATAGGGATTCGAAGGCTTTGTGGATTTGATTCGCTTATTTGCTCAAATCCTACAGTATTGTTCAACAAGAACTATAGTGAATCAAAAAGGCAGTCTCCTACATTATATTTGAATGTATGCAATCTATAAAGTCCTTCTTCCCTAAGTATGTTATCAATGTTACAATCTTGAATTTTTCTATTGTTTTCATAGTTCTCAATGTCTTCAACTTCTATATTTTTCATTTTTAGTTTATGTGTTGTGGCCATACTAGAATAGAATGTGATCTACTTCTCTAAAGCATAAATTAAATAATACAAACAAAAAATGATACAAGTAGTCAAAAGTGAAAATAAACTATATATTTTGTGCAAAACCTAACAGAAAAGCAATTTCATTTCTGCAAAAATAATAGGCATAAAATACATGGGAAAATGGAATTCTTACCTTAAGTGTCCTATTCTCTTGACTGATTTGTTGACTTTGTTTTCTATATGTGCTTTATGTTCTTTATGCAAGCTACTATGTGTGTATACCTATCAAAAGCAACAAGTGTTCTTAGCCAACCTCAATTTAGAAAATGTGACATTAATGGTTACTAAAAAGATTGATTGACTCCTTATCCTAAAATAGAAATATAGATGAGACTCATAAACGTAGTTATCTTAGATAAAGGAGGAGACAATTATAGAATACCAAATAATAATATGATAAATAAATATATTTAAGATACAATCAATATTTAATTAGTATTTGAGAATATAATTCTCATTTGAAATATTATTTATTTAGTAAATGTATAAACTAATTAATAATTAATAATAAAAGATATAATATTATATAATTTAAATAAGATAATATAGTTAGTATAACTAACTCTATAATTGAACATAATACTTTAATTGTAACATAGTATACTAACATATACATTAATTAAAATTTTTAAAGAATATATATATTTAATATTATTTATTGTATATTATTAGTTTTCTTGCCTGGTTATATAGTTTAGATATATAAGTTGAATAGTCCATTTTTAAATATTTCTCTATATAGAAGAGTTTTATAAAATGAAAGAAATTCAATTGAATTAGAAAATAAAAATAATATTTATATTAAAAAGCATCTTATATTTAACTAAAGATATTTAAAAATGTAAAGAATATTTAACCAAAAGAATTGAGAAGCTTATATATTTATTTAGAATATTATATATTTTAAACGTACAAATTCAATTTTTTAAAGTTCAATGTCAACCAAATTTAAAAAGAAGAATAAAGGTAACTAATTTATGACAGAGTATATAGTATATATAGAAGGGTAAATGATAAAAAATAGAAATAGACTAATGTTGAAAAATATATTAAAAATAGAAAAGAGCCTGATAATTTTTGCACTATTAGGATGAAACTGCATATAGAATATTGAACTGAAAGATGAAAAGTTAATGGGATATCATTTTACGAATGCAAATTGCTCATGCTGTACACAATTAAAATAGCTTGACAAAAAATTTAGTTATTTTAGTGCAGCAGTTTCATGTGATGAATAGGCAAATTTATCATAGTTTGCCTATTGGCAATTGAACAAATTTAACAGGCTATTGACAATACACAAAATACTAGTAAAGTGTGGAACATTGCTGAAAATGGGATGCACAATCAGGAGCTATAGTGTAATCTAAGTCACCTAAAAAGCTTAAAATCTCAATCAACACAGACTAGTAACAGCATTAATAATCAGCATAAACTAGTAATAGTCAATAGATGGCTCAGCTTGGTAAGAGTATTATACATCATAAAATTCAAAATCTGAAGATTTATCAGGATTTCCATACCAGTCATTCAATTATGAAGATAATAATTTAAGAACAAATGAAGAACTCACTCAAGCTCATAGATATTAAATAACTTGAGAAAAGCATAAAACAATGGAAATATATGACAAAAAGAATATTATAAAGTAGTATGCATTACTGCAATTGTCTAAAAGCATAAAATGTTTCAACCACAAATGGTGAAAATAGTATGATTAGTATAATATTCGAATCAAAATTGTTTGAATGTACTTGTTAAGAAAGTCGGTTTAAACAAAAGAGATTATGGTGCTTGTGTAATTGTCTTTCTGAGCATTGATTGTTCTTACTATAACGAAGGCACAAAATTTTCTATAAATATCTATAAATATTTAATATCTAGAAAACAAGATTAATAATAAAAATATTATATTATATAACTTAGATAAGATAATATAGTTAGTATAACTAACTCTATAATTGAACATAATATACTAACTTTAATTATATAATAAAATACTATACTAACTTGTACATTAATTAAAATTTTAAAAGAATATATATATATAATTTATTCTATATTATTAGTTTTCTTGCCTAGTGATATAGTTTGGATATAATAGTGGGCATGGGAAATTATTTAATTATAAGCATAAAAATTTCAAGTTGGTAAATTGTTCTAAAAGTTATGATCAAATTTTGTTTACATACTATGTTCAACGGAAAGATAATGAATTTATAATGAAACTATATATATTTTTCGTTGTTGTTGTTGTTGTTTTTCACCTCCCATGCTCACCCCTCTGACAACTCTGACTCTAACTCTGATGCCATCCATTCTTCTTCCTAATAACCCTCCTCTCACTTGTTCTCTTTTGGGAGATCAAATTATGAGGGTTTGTTTATTGTGGATGCCAGAGGCTAGGGTTTGTTACCAAGACTACAAAAGGGGGTTTCTGGGTCTAAAACTCTCTGGCTAGTTTGTGAAATCGCCATTTTTGATGCCTCCAATCGCACAAGGAGGTCAGCAAAAGCATTAATTTCAATCTGTTGCCCTGCTTCTCTTTCTAGTTGCTCTCTGAGCAATTTAGGCTTTTGTGGGTATTGGATGTTTACAAGGGTTTTTTAAGAACTTACATAGCATTATTTTTAAGTGAGTTTATGTTTTCAGATCATTTCCATGGTTGTCCTGCTCCTCTATGTGTTATCTACCGTTGGATGGCAAAATCAACACTTGCATATTGACTCCGAAGGCCATTCATGTGAATGGGCAGACAAACCAACATACCAAAGAGTGCTCTTTCGTTGGGTAACCTGTGCAAGCTAAAATTGTTTTTTTAACAATAAAACCCAGATAATGTTGATTTTTAGAGCAAAAGCCCCAATTCAGCGAAATGCAACAAAGGAAAAAAATTCCATTTTCTGTTCATCATGACCAGCGATGAAAAAAATAGAACAAAGTTAATAGAAAACTACAACAATGTTCAAAAATAATTTGCACATGAAAACTAAAATGTATTCAGTTACATTGTCTATCGTCAATAATCGAAACAGAGCAAAATATACCCGGGAGAAGATGTTCCAGTTCTCAATTTTAAAGCTTCAGAAGAACAGCAACGTCTGGTGGTGTCTACGTGTCGCCGAGAACATAGGAAGATCTTTGGAGGCTTCAAGATGCAGGCACTATAAAATATACCTAAAAGATGGTTTATAGGGCATACATTAATAAGAGCAATTAATACACATTAAATTAATGCGAAAGGTGTCAAAGGACAAATCACCTTATAGGAATTAGTAGACATTGAATTTGTGACAACAAATGTGTCGTAGCTGTCAGATCACAGGAACAAAAACAATTAATTATATGTTTTTTTTGCCACATAAAATCTATTTTACTCATTGCATTTTTATAATTAACCCAATCAAATGTAAGATTAATGTCTTAAAAAAAATGAAATAATACAATAGTAATCTAAACTTTATAATAAATAAAGCTCTCCAAAAAATTCTGCAATTTCATTGGCTAGATTTTTTTGTTTTGAAAAACTGGAGGAATCCAATAGTTTTCCTACCTTGGCAGGAACTAATAAGATTAGTTATGAAGGCATTATATTAAGAGTTGAGTAGCCTAACTTTACACTTTTTTAAATCTCTTAATATGAAAAATTTCAAATCTTATAACAACACTAAATATATAAGAAAATATGACTCAATTCAAAAAATAAATATGACCAAATTTTATTTATCTAGAGTAAATTTTAATTAAACCCTCTTATATTCTATAATATTTTTTTGCATTATTATTTTATAAATATTGAATAAATATAAAATGCATAGTTCTAATAGTTATTTTCATGATTAACATCCTTTTATCTTAAAATATATAGGACTAAATCTATAGGACATAATGCTCATTAGTACATTCATCTAGAGAAAATCAAACACGTCAAGTGAAATTATTTTACTTTCTTTAAATTTTACTTTAAATTGTATGTACCAAATACAAGTAAATTTAGAATATGTTTATTTACAATAAATTTTACAAAACTTAGAAATGAAAAATAAATATCTTACAATTCATTTCTAAGTTTTGTAAAATTTATTGTAAATAAACATATTCTAAATGTACCAAATACAAATAGATTTAAATTTTGTTTATCTAAAATAAATTTTATAATACATTTTATAGTTAAATTTGAAACCTTTTATTGTTTTATAATGCATTTTTGAAATTATTATTTTGTAAATCTTTTTAAAATATTTTGTATACATCTCTTTAAAATTTAAATATTTTGTAATAACATTTCTCATTATTTGAAAAAAAAAAATTATATTCACAATTAACATTAATATGTTTGTCATATTTAAGTTAAATTAACAATAATTATTTTGCTAAAAATATCAATATTTTTTTTTATAAATACCATCTCTTTGTATATCAATTACAAATAGATAATCAAATATAACAACACTAAATCTATATGAAAATACTTTAACTACATTAATTTATCTGCATAAATTGTATAATACATTTTGTATTTAAATTTGAATCATTTTATTATTTTATAATATATTTTTTAGATTATTATTTTGTAAATATTGTTTATACAATTCTTATGGTTATTTTTAAATATTATATTTTTTAACATTTTTATAACAAGATAACGAAATAAAGCTAACTAAAATTGAATATTTAAATATTTTATAAAATTTATTAAAAAATGTTAAAGATCTATTAAAAAAAATATATGAAAAATATACTTTATTATCTTTGTCTACCAATTAGAAATAAATAAATAAATAACAGTTAACCTTTTTTTAATAAAAATTACCTTTACATTATGTAGAAAACATGAAAAATAAATACCTTAGCTTTCATTAAAAACAACTTGGACTTGTCGTGTTGCTTCTGCATTCTGACATAAAATTGCGGCAAGCTCCATGGTTGGCGGCACACATGCATGGGTGAAGTAGGAATCGGTACGGGAGAGATGGAAGGAGACAGAAGGAGATAAATGGTGTGCATACCCAGCCAGTCGAAATAATTGGTTGGGTCGCTGTTGCCATAGTATGTAGCTTATGAACAATAAATTAAATGCTTTTATGTTGTTAAAGCACTTATTTTATAAATATTATTATTATTATTATATGTTAATTTCATTTCGAGATTAACATAAAAGATAAATAAATAATTATTAATTAAGTCAAAAATTCAATTTTGAATTAGAAAATTTGTCACTCTTTTCTTAGTTTTACGTATTAGAAACTTGTGGATTTTTTAAAATATTCTTCAACTTACTTTCTAATTTTTATAGTTATCTATTATACACTTTCTAATTTTTTATAGTTTTCTATTTTATAGCTTTCTACTATTTTTACACCAAAGGCTACTTTCTCTTAAGAGGCTTTAAAATCAAGACAATTGTTCTAGGAAGGACTCAAATTATCTTTAATTTGTTTTTTACTTGAACAGTTTTTTGTTGGCATGAGTTTAAATACTTTATCAACTTAATTCTTCTAGATTCCAATAAAATTTGGTAGAAAATTAAAAAGTGCATTTTTTTCTAAAAATTCTCAACCCTATTTTTTCTCCATTCTTATTGATCTTAATTACCATTTTCATTGTGCTTTGGTTTCAATTATTATTTCTAAATAATTATTACTCCAACCAAAAGAGAAAAATCAAAATAGAAAATTTTAACAAATACTATAATATGAACTCCTTTCATTTGTGTTATGTATTGTTATCTTTATCAAAAAATATATCTAACTTCAATTTTAGTACTAAACACTAAACAACTAAACAACAACTAAGGTCAAATAGTAAATAAATATAACAATAACAACCTAAAATAAGGACAACATCAATTGATTTCATTCTCACTATTTTATTTTTAAAAAATCACTTTCATCCTCCCTATTTATTTATTTCTAAATATTTCAATAGTATTAATATTTGGGTTACTTTTTTTTTTGGTCAAAGTTAATTTTAGGACAAGATTGAAGGTTTCTTAAATTGTGTATTAAATAGATTTCTGGAAGCAATCTTTTGATTGGACACTATCAAAAGTGAGCCTAACATTTGTATGATTTTATCAAATTTTGCAAATTATTCTTAATTGAATTCTGAAATCTTTAGAACAAAAGTTTTTTAATGTACCTTCATTTTCTAAAGACAAATAGATTGCATTCATCTTGATTTATATACTAATTTATTTTGTTATATGCACAAGTTAGATTATTATATTGAATTTCTCATTTTATTAATTCTTCCAAGCCAACTTTACCACATTCTATTTGAGATTTTATTTTCTATCATGTAATACTATATAAGATTTTATTATAGAATTTGTATTCTTATTCACTTAATTTTTTGGAAGTTCAAATTATTATATTTTATTTCATCTATTGGAATGGAAGTTGTAGACACCTAAATCTGATTACGCCGCTTCGGTAATCCTATTTAGCTATCTCTAAAGGCATCATTAATTAAATTCCTATTTAATTAATCATTTGCCATCCTCTAGCTAATTAATTTAATTAATCATTTATAGTCCTAATTGATAAATCAAATAACCTGTTATTTATCAATTAAATCCTATTCTCCTATCTAATTCCAAATCCCAAATTTATTAAAATCACTTTAGTAAATAAAACCCTCAAATCTAAATAGCCCCTAAACTATCCTAAATCCTCCATTTAGCCTAATATACCCCATCCACCCATACTAACTAAGCTTAGCCACTAACTCGCCCACCCTCATGAATGCCATCCACTTGCACATCTCTAACATCCTTAATCTAATCCTAACCCAAGCCTAATCCCCCCCCCCTAACCTTGTCACATTCCCTAAGTGAGCTTAAGACTTTCCTAAGCCAAACCAAAGTCTCCTCCCTCAAAATATTCCAACAATAAAACTTTATCCCAACCACAAAGCCTTCAATGCTCTTACATGCCCTTAAAAGCTCTTACAAGCCATTAGGAGGGCCATTTAAGACCTTGCGCCTCCTTTTTTGACTCATCCTTGCCTTTTCCTCCACCCAATGACCTTGTGACATGTGTCACTCCCTGATTGGTGCTAAACAAGCACAATCTATGTGCTCCCCTTTGAGTGCATCTTAGCCCTCCCTAAGCTTTCATCTCTCCTTGCATCTTAACCTTCCATCCCTCAAGCCCTTGGTCTATAAATTGGATCCCCTCCTAAGCCATTTTAATCACAATCCTTAAGCTAAAGTTACCATGTTAGTTTGAGAAGCCAAGTTCATACCATTTTCACATATCCACACCAAAAATCCCAAATCCATCTCCATGGAAGCATTTTGAAGCTTGAGCATACATCTCACATCCACATAATAGACATATCTACAAATCAAGTGACCATCCTCATTGAGAGAGCCCATCCATGGCTCATATTCTCATTTGAGGACCTCACTTTGTCTATCTTAAAGTTTATACTAGTTTTGTTAGTTAATGCTTTTGTTTCTAAATAGATTAGTGTTTCTTGCTAACATATTAGTGTATACAGAAGTAAACTATGTGAAGTCTATAACTCTTATTAACATATCGGTGCACATACAAAATTGTGGAATTGCTAGTTATTATCATTTAGTGAATAGGCTATTTGTGGGAGCTTTGCTCCCAGAATTTGAATATTTGATAGAAAATTTGTCAGTATGCCAAAAATTTCTCAACTTTTTATTTTTCAGTTGCTTTTCTGATTATGTTCACTTTTTAGTAATTATTAAAAAATTAATTTAATGTTGAGTTATTGAAATCATAATTTCCTTATTGTTTTCTTTATTTATGAAGGAAACTATTACTTTCTAATTTTTAACTAGGATTTATAACCAAGCATGTTTATTCGCATGTGCAATGCATGAATTCATTGGTTCAACATGTGCAAAATACTAATCTTGCTTTCTCTGTTAGTGAGGTGTATGAAATATGAAGTTTTGGAAACAAAGGGGAGCACCTAGAGAATGCTTCAAATCAAAGACAATAGCTGGTTGATTGGGTTTGCTTTGCTAGCGATCAAACCACTATTTTGGACTTCACTAATAATAAAGGACTTTTGAGAAAAGAGCTCTGTTGCTTATGGGATTTGAATGATAAACCTTTATATATGATAAGCTTGTGACCAATTTGTTTCATTATGTTTCATGGTCTTCAATGTAATCTTGAGGTCCTTAACAGGGTAGAATCATTGCTTTGTTATTTTTTCCTATTCAATGGTGTTTTTCTCTATGTTGAAGGAGTTTGATGACTTGGACATCTTGGAGAGGTGAGTAAATGAGGCTTTGGTAAATGCTCTACAGGGAAAATTTATTCCCAATCCCATATCCCTTCCTTCTCTACCTCTTCCTCAAGCACCTTTAGCCGAAAAAGCCACTACCTATGCCAAAAAAATCCATATGTACTCTTATAGTTAGATTTCTCACTAGTTGTTGTTGCATCAAGTTTTAGTCAAAATGAAATCATAAATTCATGATTGGAGATACATATTAGATTTTTCTATGATGAAAAAATACAAGTTTATGTGGATTTTCCTTATGCTATGAATCATGTGTATAAGAACAACTAGATTTTTTATTTTTTTTAAAGATTCCATGGTTCTGAGTGTAAGCGTGAGTCCTTGACAACCATAATGTTGAGTCAAAATAAAATTAGAAAATCATGATTTGAAGACAGATAATTTATTTATTTTTTAAATAAATTCATGGGTTTGAACGTGCATACTCCTCTTGTAAATGTCGTTACACTTATGGTAGCCAAATTTTTTCATTTTATTAGTCAAAATATCTAATATAGTTAATATCCTCCTATCCAGTTTTTTGTTTAGACATTTCCATGGGTCTACATGCAGATCCAAAATATGAGATTTGTTTCATTTAATACAACTCTCTAAATGCAATATAGAACATTTATGGACTTATCTAAAGGTAACATAGCTCATCTCCTTTAAATTATTTTACTAATAATAAACTTTTTTTTTTGGAAAAGCCATAGTCATTTTGTTTGCTTCTGCATGTCAATTTTGGAATAGACTACCTGATACATCTTTAGCAAAGAGAATCCAACATTTGGAGGGAAGACAAGGAGCCCAAATTAGGAATTTTTGTAGGAGATGACTTTGGAATAAGAGAGGAGTTTCTGGAAGAGAAATTGGGGAGAGGTAAAAGAGCTATTGTAGATGGAAGGGTGGATAAGACAATAGAAAAAAAAATTGAAGTGACCATGGAGGGATGCACTTTAAAAATCCAAACATGAGATTAACCATCTAAATTTCTAGTAATAGGAGCTCACTACCAGAGAATGACATCTCTTAATACAAAGGAAAGAAGTGAGACTTGTTGAGGGGATGTACTACATTCATAAAATTTGTTGAACTTCTACTAAAAAATGTGAGATCTAATCATAGTCATTCCTTGGGAGAAACATAAAGGAATCATTATTAAATTCTTCACATTTGGCTGAGTACTCCTTTTTTTGGCTATCTTAACTATTCTAATTCAAGATTAGAATGTTTGTTACATCTTATTTCCATTCCTTCTAAAATTCTACACAAATATATTAGGATATGAAAACTTAAAATGATTGCAGGTTGATAGCTGGAATTAAAATTAGATTTCAAATTACTTTGGTTGTCGTATTTGCACTAATTTTTTAAATTTAAATTCAGCTAATTGTAATGGGAAGTTAATTTTAAAGTTTCTAGATTTTGTTTTGTTTTGTTTTATTAAATTGAAATGAATTGTTGCCAAAGATGCTTTCAATGTTGTGTATAATTACTTTAATTGGAGATCCATAGAGAGAACTTATGACTATCATTAATTTGATTAATACAGCTTTAATATAGTCGTTAAACATTTTAGTTAATTAGTTTATTATTAATCTTCATCACTTCATAATTCTCAAACGTTACCCTACAAGTAATCTACCTTATTTATATACAATTGCAATCTTATCAATAAAGTTATTATTTTATTCCTCATATAATTTTTCTCAGGTTTATATCTCCTTTCTTGTGATATTCTCAAGTCAATACTTTTTATCTTCTTTAAAATTCCACTTCTAGAATATTAAATTCATCTTTACCATTAAGTATCAACATAGAGTATTAGGGCTTTTGGTCTAACCACAAAAAGGGCATCTAGAATTTGGGACTTCCAGATGCTAGAGTTGAGGGCCGAAAGGCAAGCCTTGGAAGAGGAGGCACCAGGAAACTGACCAATCTTTGGCTCCATAATGGTATGCCAGATTGTAGCAAATCTAAGAGTCCAAGTCTTATGAGAAGAATGTAAATGCCAATATTGATTGAGAGTATTAACCATCAAAAGATGGGGCACTAGCCACTAACCCCAGCTTGGGCTTGTAACTAGTCATAGAAGTGGTAGGATACCAATTCCAATCTTTCCACCATGGGGAGATGAGTAAATACCAAGCTTGTGTAACAAATTGGAAGGCACCAAAGAAACTAGAAGATTAATTGTTTTCCAATTTGCATGGACAAGCTTGAACTACACCTACAGATCCTCCTATGAATGAATGCTCATAGTAACCTTGGAAAATAAATCCTTGGGATTTTTGATACCCCTTCGAAATAAGTGCAAAGCACTAGCTCCTTCTATCTTAGCTAAAGGAACACCTTGAGAAGCAAACAAGGGAGACCACCAAAGGTTTTGTTGGTTCATTGAGAGTCCATCTTTGAACCCATTCCCAACCCGGTGAAGTTGTGGTTTGAGGGCTTCCTAGGCTTTCCAAATGCTCTTAAAAAGTGGATAGTTTTAACATTAAATGAGCTATCTGACATTATTGAACTTCCAAAAAGAAAGAATCTATTAATATTTTTTGGAATTTGGCTAAATCATCTTCTCTTATTGTTCCAAGTAAAGACATTATCCCTGGTTTCTATTCCCAAAAGCGCAACATTGTTAATCTAGTTACTAAATAAATCTATTGAGGCTTGAGACATTTTATTATGACCCCTCATTTCTAAGACTTTTTTGAGAATGGTATTGTTTAGTCTCCATACTAATGCTAAAGAGGTTTGAGGAGTGTAAATATTGATCTACCTCAGCCCAAACCCTACATTTATCAAATTATGGTCCAGGCCATAAATGCTAATTAATGAGAAGTTTAAATTTAATTTGCAATTAATTATATGAAAAAAAATCCAATTTTTTTCAATCCTTTGAGGAATAAGGGAAGGATTCCCGTGGTTCTATATAATAGCTAGACCTCTCAATCAAGACCCCTGAGGTTAAGTTGCCAAAAGTTTCTCTGAACCCTAGCTTCTTTTTGAATGAGTTCAATTCCTCTAAATTCGTTATAGTTTCTTGGATTAATAGTAAATCAAGACTACAGTTACCAATACATAACTTAAATAAGCATTGTTTGTTAGCCTAGCATTAAGGACCCTAACATTCCTTGAAGTTAGGACTTTCATTTTTCCTTGGGAAGGAACTTCCCCTTCCTTGCATAGAAGATCTCAATTAGTCTAACTTGACCCTCTATGAGGCCTCACCCTGGCCCATCATAGCATATCATAGCAGTTTATTTGCATTTTAGATACTTTATCATAGCATATCATAGTAGTTTATTTGCATTTTAGATACTTTATATTTTGCATTGCAAATACTTTATATTTTGAGACCTTGTTGGACTATTTTTGATTGTTACTTAGACTATTTGATACTATGAGACACTTTATTTTATGGTAATCATTATGATGTTAGAAATTATTTATGATGCTTGATGGTGTTACATTCATGTGCTTGGTTGGTTATTTTATTAATGAGTAGGAAATTATGTTTGAATACAAATGTTAGATGGATTATATATATGTATATGAAAATCATGAAATGTTGCAAAAGAGTCATATCATATTTAGTTCGATAATGGTAGTATTATATATGTAGTGCCTACCCCTAAGTCACATTTCAATTATCATTACCAAACTCTTTTAGGCCAATTTTATACTTGATGTTTAGTAGCACTACTTTCAGATTTTCAGATATTGTTTTAGATTTAGTTGATTATATAATGAGATTACTTGGTACTCTATATTTCATGCATGTATGATGATTATTCAGTGTTTTCAGTTATCGATGATGATTAGTTAGATGGTTTATTATCACATATGTCTTTTTATGGATACTTACCCCATACTGCATGTGTATGGTATGCGTGTTTGTTTTCTTTATGTATGGTGTTTCTGATGTGGTTAAGGAAGGGAGTCGTAGTCACCTGGTAGTCGGGATCTACACGATGCACCACTTCTTACCATTGCTTGTTTAGCTTACAATATTGTGTCTATACATGCGTGAATTTTATGCAGGTTGCAAGTATCGGGTATCGCCTTCTCTGAATTGTCAGGATGAGCGTACCCTATCGCATTATCTCAATGGTAAGAGAGGGGAGATAAATCTTAAGTCCAAATCTTAAACCCTTTAGCCATTTGTCCTAATTGATAATTAGAACAAGTATCTGAGTTGAGTACCCTCTGAATGCGTCAAATGACATTAATTCGTGATTATAACCCTTTGTTGATTTAGTATGTGTTTTTCTATGATGGGTTTTCATATGTTGTCTTTATAAGTCTTTGGTGTATTTTCTATTAATTAAGTTTAATTAAAAGATTAAATTAATGATTTAATCTAATAGAAAATTAATATGATATCTTTAATATTTAATTATATTTAATTAATTGAGAAATTAATTAAATAAAAAGAATTAAATTTGGAGATAAAAGTTTAAGGACAAATTTAGAACGTGATAATATTTATTTAATTTAATAATAATATATTTAGAGTTCATTTTTAAATAAATGTTAAATATTACTATTAATTGAATTAATAAATATTTTATCAATTAAGTTTCTAAAATGAATTAAGAAGTGAAAAGATATTAAATTATTAAAAGGATTCTAGATCGCATGATGTGTGCATGAGATTATATAAAAGAAATTAATTAAAAAGATAAAATAAGTAAAAATAATAATGTTATTTTAATTTCATAAAGTGCACATGAGATTAAAAGTAATAAAGATTAAAAATATAAGTCAAGTGAAAAATTAAATAAATTTATTTAATAATTCAATTTAATGTGCATGAAAAGATTAATTGCAAGATAAGCAAAGATAATAAAAGTTAATTTTGAGTTTGAGTCTAGTGAGCAAGGAGTCCTCTCGGGTGAATGCACAATTAGTACCCCGATTTGAGGAGAAAACTCCTTATCACAACCTTGGGGTTCATTTTTGAGGGATCGGGAATTTTGGAGATAGGAATTTTGGGGAACACAACTTTTGGAAGCAAATTTCAGAAGGAGAATTCTAAGAAAGATTTTCAGAGGAAAGTTATTGAAGAGGAGCGAATTCTCTCACAGTTTTTCAAGGATTTCGTATTAGCATCAGGCTCAGGTAGGGTCTTGTGTTTTGATCACTGAGTAATTATGCAATTATCCTTTCCTGTCTTCTTCGTGTCTGTGGATTGTAAAAATCTGAATTCTCTGTGATGAAAATTTAAACATATCAATATTGTGAATTATTAATTGCTTGTAAACAATTTCTGTATACGTAGAGAACAAAAAGTAATAAAAAAACTCTCATTTTCTAAATTAAAGAAAATAGGATTTAATCGGAAAGGGGTTGAATTTAAAATTCTAAATTAAAAATTTGGATGGTTGATAATGTTTTCTCCATCATATTATAGATGAAATCAATTTTAACAAAAATAATAATAATAAATAAATAAAATAGATTTATATTAAAGAAATTGTTTAATAATTTTAAATATTTATAAAATTTTATAAACTAAATAAATTATATTTTAAAATGAGATTGTTTAACAAATTCTAACATATAATAAAGTTTTTTTTTTATATGTAAATATGGGGGGGTTGTTGACCCACACCCCTACCAAACTATCGGTCGTCGCATGTCGTAGTATGTACTGTTGCGGCAGTAGTACTGCTACGACAGCAAGTACTGTTGATGCAGCAGTACCTTGCGACAGCAATCCTGCACTACGCTATGGTAGACAGTGATTAATATATATCGCTTGTTTTATGTTTTATTAAAAAGAAACTTAGCTTATGCCATTTCAAAATTCAAATTTTATTATGTGGATAATTTTAATATTATAAATTGTAATTAATTTTTAATAATTTTTAATTTAATTAAATTTATGATATTATTTATTAATAATTTCATTATTAAATTTCATTAATATTTTATAATTTGTTACATTAATAATAAATGTAATATATTTAAATAAAATATTAATTAATTTAATTAAATATGATTTAAATAATATTTAATTAGGAATAGAAGTTATTATTATTGAGGGTTTAATTATTATTTTTAATAAAGTCGTAATTGTTTTATTTAAAATCATTAAGGATCATTTTTATAACTTAATAAAATAAAAGATTATCCTTAGAATATTTATAGGGTAATTGTTCAATCATTTAAATATAGAAATGGGTTAATTGTAGGGGTTAATTGCGGTAACTTATTACTTAAGACATACATGAAAACTGAAACTTAAAACCTTACATTAACTCAACAATATATTAGCATTCAAAACCAACTGTGAAACTGTGATGTTTTCTATGTACTGGTTGTGTTTGGGGTTTGGGTGGTCCTAGAGTGTTGACCAGTTTAGGACGTTTACCAAAGGCTCAGGGGGTTATGCGAATGTGATGATATGATGATCTATTCTCGATCTATCTAAACCCAACCATGGTCATGTGTGATATGCTCTATGATGGATGTATTTACTGGTTGTTATTGCTTTCCAGTTTCCTTGTGTGAAGTTGAAGTGTTTTAAGTGATTTGTTCTTGATGATGTCATGTTGTGACATGTTTTGACTTGACCATTTTGGAGTCTTCGATCAGTATTGTGATTTATTTTGGAATATTTTTTCGGTTGCTAATTAAGAACCGATAGATATTGTAGTTTATCATTGATGCCTTAAGTTGCTGATAGAGAATTGTTGTGATCATTGTGATCATCATTTGATGCTTTCCAATTTTCCGTGGAGAACTGATGTGATTATTGTGGCTTATCTTTTGATGCTTTCTAGTCACTTGTACAGGGCTGAGGTTATTTTGTGATTTGTGATTTCATGAGCCTAGGGTAGGTTATCTATGTGTAGTGTCGAGAAGTGGCTTGCAATGAGGGACGAGAGACCCGAAGTGGCTCTAGGGATGACTCATTGTAAGTAGTTTGTTTTAATAAGTGAAAACATCTCACCTAAATACTAACTTAAATGAACCTACTAATAACTATATGTTCTCTCACATGCCTTGAGTGCTAGTACAGACTAGGATGGGGTAGAGAGAACGCTTGGTTGCAACCTTGCATTCCATAGTATGCCTCGTTAGTACGAGAGGATACTAGTGGCCGCGAGATTAGTAGGGACCCGAGATTCCTGAGGGATTGCTCAGGTAACTTCCAATGTGATTCATGTGATGACACTTTTTCGCTTACATAGTAGGTTTCCTACGTGCTTTTGTGTGCCTTTGTGTCTAGATGTCTATTTATGTTGGAACCTTTGAGTTAGTATACTTCTAGGATTCTTGGACTTAGAGAGTAATTGTGCTATGTGATTTGATATCATGTTTGGGACTTGAGACTATCTCCTCAGCGCAATGGGAGTGGACCATTTAGGTTCCACACGATCGGGTGGTAGTGCTTTTTACTCTTACTATTGAAATCCATCTATGGTCACCGTGGCTGGAGCATTCTTTGTTGGCATTTAGCTTCATTTTGTTCATGGATTATTATGATGGATGGTTAGATTTTATGATGGATGTTTTATCATTGTTGACGTATGGATGTATCATGTATGGTGAATGATTTCATTTATTTTATTGTATGTATCATGGTTCCGAAGAGGATGATGTATTTCTATTTTTACATATGTATATTTTTTTAAGCCTTTCATACCCTGTGACATGTACAATGGATGGATGAGCATTCTGAATTAATTTTCCAAGAGCCATTTAGAAAAAATGTATATTATATGGACATTGGACTTTCTGATTATTCTTTCATGTGGATGTGGTAGTTATTAGACTTAGGATTAGATTAAATTTAAATGTGACTCAACATCTTGGGATCCTTAAGGAATGTAACCTGTTATGTATGTTTGTTGATGATTACATGTTATTGGTTCCGCTACTATGTGTTTGATGTGTATGTTATACTTTCTCATTTCAAAAAAAAAAAAAAGTTTAGCAAACTTAGTAAAACTTTAGGTTAATTCTTTTGGATCCCTTGGCGGGGCGTTACAATATATGCACAATTGTTAGAAATGGAAAAATATTATTCAGTTGAGAAATGCCTTATGTTTTGATTCAAGTATGAATATAGAATTAATTGAGGATTTATATGTGCATATGTTTTGTTTATCTTGGACTACTGATATGTGGTTTGAGTGTGCAAGAAATAACCATGGTAAAATGGAGAACCAAGACTATACCTTTGTATTAATTGAGATTGCCAAGGTTAGATCTAATGAAGAGATCTTAACCTCGTTGTTAAGTATTTTACTTTGTGAACATAATGTGAATGGATGTTTTAGATTAGATTCTTTTTTGTAAAAATTGATTTGCCACTCATAATGTTAAATGTATATTTATAGTGTCACTTGACACTTGTGTTGTTATGTGTTTAGCATCAAGTCAGGTTGAGTCATTGGCAAAAGACACCCAACCTTATTCCTAACCAATTAGAAATGTTTAAGTTTTCATCCCCTTGCATAAAATATCTTATGAAGGTTTTAATTAAATTAGATTTCGGATTTCAAGTTTAAGGGGACTTTAGAGAGCTTTGTTTGAGTCTTAAAGTGTTCTTTTAGTGAAATTAAGTTACCTACATGTTGGTACTATATTTTAGGGCTTTAATTTTGGTTTTACTGGAGTTAAAATCTCTTTTCTAACACTTTTAAAATCCCATATCTTAAGTATTGCAAAAATAGAAGAAGATTTACCCAAATTCCCACCTTATCTGTAGTGAGTTGATAATTCCAACCAAATAGGAAAACTTGTGTTGAGCTAAAGTGTTCTCTTTCGTGATGGAGAAAAAATAGGAATGTTTTTCTTTTAGAGAGAATTTGGAAAAATAGAGGGGGCATTCACCCACTCTCTAGTTTTAGAGATTTTTGGTTTTGGAGATTGGATTAAGAAAGGAGAGAGGGCTCTTCTCAAATCGGGTCATTTACCATAGTTTGGAGAAAGATTGGAGCTTTTGCCATGTTTTGGAAATTATGTGTTGTATTATTTTTCTGAATATAAAATGTGTAAATTTTTCTACAAATACATGTGTGTTGTTCATTGTCCCTGTTGTATTGCTGAGTGTGGATGAATTTCTATTGCCTTATTTTTTTAATTTGATTTTGAGAGTATGATGTTATGGGTGTGGAAGGACATCACTCACCCTCAGGAGGGGAGAAGTGGTCTTCGAGTGAAGGGGTTAGTTGGGCCCATCCCTTGAGTTTATAGTCTCTTCCATGGGAGCAAGAGGGATAAGCATGTAGTATGGGTTGCATGTGCTAGTACTTTGCTATGCACTTTGGGGGTGATAAGGGGAGAATGTTTGTGAGAGTTGGTATTTATTTTGTATGCCTTGTGAAGGCAGATTTGGTTTTTTGTATTTGGCTTCTCCTTGGGGTTTTAGGCACACCTTCACCCATTCTATTGGTTCCTCTGGTAACCTATTGCGTAAGCTCAAAAAGGGTATTAAATGTTGTATCATGTATTGTTAATGTATATGTGTGTGCTTGATTGTTACCTAGTTGGTCTTGGTTCTCCAAGCTCGGTGGGTGGTCTCTTAGAGACCTAGGTTGGGAAGTGAACTCTCCATGGTATACAGGGTTGTTTTGTACAGGTTTTCTGAATGGATATGTGTGGAAGAAAAGCTTAGAAGATTTTCAGTTTTTGTTGAAGATTGAAGATGATTCACTTATGCACATTAGTGAAAGTTATGTAATGTAAAATATCAACAATAGATCTTCATGTAAGGATTCAATTATGATTGTAATATTTGAAAAGAATACTGCTAGCATTTATGGAAACTTTGCATACTTATATAGTGTTTAAATTATATGGGATTTTGACAATTGTTGTGGGTTATTTTGAATGGAAATTTTAAAAAAATAATTTTTTTTGGTATTACTGAATTTTTTTGTATAGGTCATTAAGGGCCTAAGGATAAAAAAGTGGTCATTTCATAAGTGTTGTGGATTTTTAAAGATATAATAAGTGTATGCTAGTAATAGTGCACACAATGACTAATTATGAAAATAAAAAAGAGTCATTCTTAAACATCACATTCTAAGAAAAAAATTAAACTTAAAGAAAATAAGTCAACTTTGACTATTTAAGACTTTGAACCTAGAAATTATGTCTTAATTTGTAATGTTTAAACCATCTTAAAAAAACTAATTGACTATCAATAAAATTTTAATGAACATTTTAGAATTCTTATAAAACTAATTGTTAAGCAAGTGAATGTTAAAAAGATACATTATTAAAATAGGAGCAACTTGTACTATTCATTTCTGAACGGAATATTAATGTTAAAATCACAAACAAAAAAACACGTGTATTTCTATTTCTCTTAGACATCACTCAAAAATATCTCACATTTCTTCTTAAAAAAAATTTCAATTTGTATTTATCTTAGAAGAAAAATCTCACATTTTGGCTACTATAAATTGTCTTTCAGTGGAGGCATTTGATTGAGGAGAGAAGTAGTCATGCAAGCATTCAGTGAAGTGGAGTACCAAATTGTGGGTGATAATGGAGTGAAGAGGAGAGAGAAGAAGAGGACGCTAAGCTTGGAGTAGGTGAAATGCTTGGAAAAAAGCTTTGAGATGGAGAGATCAACTTTTAAAATGACTCTATGACATCTAATACACAAAATGTAGCACAATGCCCATTTGAGAAGCTATTGATTCCAAGGTCAAGTATCTGCAGATGGAGGTGTTTTAAGTGATTTCTTCTTGATGGTGTCATGTTGTGACATGTTTTGACTTGACCATTTTGGAGTCTTCGATCAGTATTGTGATTTATTTTGGAATATTTTTTCGGTTGCTAATTAAGCACTGATAGATATTGTAGTTTATCATTGATGCCTTAAGTTGCTGATAGAGAATTGTTGTGATCATTGTGATCATCATTTGATGCTTTCCAATTTTCCATGGAGAACTGATGTGATTATTGTGGCTTATCTTTTGATGCTTTCTAGTCACTTGTATAGGGCTGAGGTTATTTTGTGATTTGTGATTTCATGAGCCTAGGGTAGGTTATCTATGTGTAGTGTCGGGAAGTGGCTTGCAATGAGGGACAAGAGACCCGAAGTGGCTCTGGGGATGACTCATTGTAAGTTGTTTGTTTTAATAAGTGAAAACATCTCACCTAAATACTAACTTAAATGAACCTACTAATAACTATATGTTCTCTCACATGCCTTGAGTGCTAGTACAGACTAGGATGGGGTAGAGAGAACGCTCGGTTGCAACCTTGCATTCCATAGTATGCCTCGTCAGTAGGAGAGGATACTAGTGGCCGCGAGATTACTAGGGACCTGAGATTCCTGAGGGATTTCTCGGGTAACTTCCAATGTGATTCATGTGATGACACTTTTCCGCTTACATAGTAGGTTTCCTACGTGCTTTTGTGTGCCTTTGTGTCTAGATGTCTATTTATGTTGGAACCTTTGAGTTAGTATACTTCTAGGATTCCTGGACTTAGAGAGTACTTGTGCTATGTGATTTGATATCATGTTTGGGACTTGAGACTATCTCCTCAGTGCAATGGGAATGGACCATTTAGGTTCCACACGATCGGGTGGTAGTGCTTTTTACTCTTACCATTGAGATCCGTCTGTGGTCACCGTGGCTGGAGCATTCTTTGTTGGCATTTACCTTCATTTTGTTCATGGATTATTATGATGGATGGTTAAATTTTATGATGGATGTTTTATCATTATGGATGTATAGATGTATCATGTATGGTGAATGATTTCATTTATTTTATTGTATGTATCATGGTTCCGAAGAGGATGATGTATTTCTATTTTTACATATGTATATTTTTTTAAGCCTTTCATACCCTGTGACATGTACAATGGATGGATGAGCATTCTGAATTAATTTTCCAAGAGCCATTTAGAAAAAATGTATATTATATGGACATTGGACTTTCTGATTATTCTTTCATGTGGATGTGGTAGTTATTAGACTTAGGATTAGATTAAATTTAAATGTGACTCAACATCTTGGGATCCTTAAGGAATGTAACCTGTTATGTATGTTTGTTGATGATTACATGTTATTGGTTCCGCTACTATGTGTTTGATGTGTATGTTATACTTTCTCATTTCAAAAAAAAAAAAAAGTTTAGCAAACTTAGTAAAACTTTAGGTTAATTCTTTTGGATCCCTTGGCGGGGCGTTACAATATATGCACAATTGTTAGAAATGGAAAAATATTATTCAGTTGAGAAATGCCTTATGTTTTGATTCAAGTATGAATATAGAATTAATTGAGGATTTATATGTGCATATGTTTTGTTTATCTTGGACTACTGATATGTGGTTTGAGTGTGCAAGAAATAACCATGGTAAAATGGAGAACCAAGACTATACCTTTGTATTAATTGAGATTGCCAAGGTTAGATCTAATGAAGAGATCTTAACCTCGTTGTTAAGTATTTTACTTTGTGAACATAATGTGAATGGATGTTTTAGATTAGATTCTTTTTTGTAAAAATTGATTTGCCACTCATAATGTTAAATGTATATTTATAGTGTCACTTGACACTTGTGTTGTTATGTGTTTAGCATCAAGTCAGGTTGAGTCATTGGCAAAAGACACCCAACCTTATTCCTAACCAATTAGAAATGTTTAAGTTTTCATCCCCTTGCATAAAATATCTTATGAAGGTTTTAATTAAATTAGATTTCGGATTTCAAGTTTAAGGGGACTTTAGAGAGCTTTGTTTGAGTCTTAAAGTGTTCTTTTAGTGAAATTAAGTTACCTACATGTTGGTACTATATTTTAGGGCTTTAATTTTGGTTTTACTGGAGTTAAAATCTCTTTTCTAACACTTTTAAAATCCCATATCTTAAGTATTGCAAAAATAGAAGAAGATTTACCCAAATTCCCACCTTATCTGTAGTGAGTTGATAATTCCAACCAAATAGGAAAACTTGTGTTGAGCTAAAGTGTTCTCTTTCGTGATGGAGAAAAAATAGGAATGTTTTTCTTTTAGAGAGAATTTGGAAAAATAGAGGGGGCATTCACCCACTCTCTAGTTTTAGAGATTTTTGGTTTTGGAGATTGGATTAAGAAAGGAGAGAGGGCTCTTCTCAAATCGGGTCATTTACCATAGTTTGGAGAAAGATTGGAGCTTTTGCCATGTTTTGGAAATTATGTGTTGTATTATTTTTCTGAATATAAAATGTGTAAATTTTTCTACAAATACATGTGTGTTGTTCATTGTCCCTGTTGTATTGCTGAGTGTGGATGAATTTCTATTGCCTTATTTTTTTAATTTGATTTTGAGAGTATGATGTTATGGGTGTGGAAGGACATCACTCACCCTCAGGAGGGGAGAAGTGGTCTTCGAGTGAAGGGGTTAGTTGGGCCCATCCCTTGAGTTTATAGTCTCTTCCATGGGAGCAAGAGGGATAAGCATGTAGTATGGGTTGCATGTGCTAGTACTTTGCTATGCACTTTGGGGGTGATAAGGGGAGAATGTTTGTGAGAGTTGGTATTTATTTTGTATGCCTTGTGAAGGCAGATTTGGTTTTTTGTATTTGGCTTCTCCTTGGGGTTTTAGGCACACCTTCACCCATTCTATTGGTTCCTCTGGTAACCTATTGCGTAAGCTCAAAAAGGGTATTAAATGTTGTATCATGTATTGTTAATGTATATGTGTGTGCTTGATTGTTACCTAGTTGGTCTTGGTTCTCCAAGCTCGGTGGGTGGTCTCTTAGAGACCTAGGTTGGGAAGTGAACTCTCCATGGTATACAGGGTTGTTTTGTACAGGTTTTCTGAATGGATATGTGTGGAAGAAAAGCTTAGAAGATTTTCAGTTTTTGTTGAAGATTGAAGATGATTCACTTATGCACATTAGTGAAAGTTATGTAATGTAAAATATCAACAATAGATCTTCATGTAAGGATTCAATTATGATTGTAATATTTGAAAAGAATACTGCTAGCATTTATGGAAACTTTGCATACTTATATAGTGTTTAAATTATATGGGATTTTGACAATTGTTGTGGGTTATTTTGAATGGAAATTTTAAAAAAATAATTTTTTTTGGTATTACTGAATTTTTTTGTATAGGTCATTAAGGGCCTAAGGATAAAAAAGTGGTCATTTCATAAGTGTTGTGGATTTTTAAAGATATAATAAGTGTATGCTAGTAATAGTGCACACAATGACTAATTATGAAAATAAAAAAGAGTCATTCTTAAACATCACATTCTAAGAAAAAAATTAAACTTAAAGAAAATAAGTCAACTTTGACTATTTAAGACTTTGAACCTAGAAATTATGTCTTAATTTGTAATGTTTAAACCATCTTAAAAAAACTAATTGACTATCAATAAAATTTTAATGAACATTTTAGAATTCTTATAAAACTAATTGTTAAGCAAGTGAATGTTAAAAAGATACATTATTAAAATAGGAGCAACTTGTACTATTCATTTCTGAACGGAATATTAATGTTAAAATCACAAACAAAAAAACACGTGTATTTCTATTTCTCTTAGACATCACTCAAAAATATCTCACATTTCTTCTTAAAAAAAATTTCAATTTGTATTTATCTTAGAAGAAAAATCTCACATTTTGGCTACTATAAATTGTCTTTCAGTGGAGGCATTTGATTGAGGAGAGAAGTAGTCATGCAAGCATTCAGTGAAGTGGAGTACCAAATTGTGGGTGATAATGGAGTGAAGAGGAGAGAGAAGAAGAGGACGCTAAGCTTGGAGTAGGTGAAATGCTTGGAAAAAAGCTTTGAGATGGAGAGATCAACTTTTAAAATGACTCTATGACATCTAATACACAAAATGTAGCACAATGCCCATTTGAGAAGCTATTGATTCCAAGGTCAAGTATCTGCAGATGGAGGTGTTTTAAGTGATTTCTTCTTGATGGTGTCATGTTGTGACATGTTTTGACTTGACCATTTTGGAGTCTTCGATCAGTATTGTGATTTATTTTGGAATATTTTTTCGGTTGCTAATTAAGCACTGATAGATATTGTAGTTTATCATTGATGCCTTAAGTTGCTGATAGAGAATTGTTGTGATCATTGTGATCATCATTTGATGCTTTCCAATTTTCCATGGAGAACTGATGTGATTATTGTGGCTTATCTTTTGATGCTTTCTAGTCACTTGTATAGGGCTGAGGTTATTTTGTGATTTGTGATTTCATGAGCCTAGGGTAGGTTATCTATGTGTAGTGTCGGGAAGTGGCTTGCAATGAGGGACAAGAGACCCGAAGTGGCTCTGGGGATGACTCATTGTAAGTTGTTTGTTTTAATAAGTGAAAACATCTCACCTAAATACTAACTTAAATGAACCTACTAATAACTATATGTTCTCTCACATGCCTTGAGTGCTAGTACAGACTAGGATGGGGTAGAGAGAACGCTCGGTTGCAACCTTGCATTCCATAGTATGCCTCGTCAGTAGGAGAGGATACTAGTGGCCGCGAGATTACTAGGGACCTGAGATTCCTGAGGGATTGCTCGGGTAACTTCCAATGTGATTCATGTGATGACACTTTTCCACTTACATAGTAGGTTTCCTACGTGCTTTTGTGTGCCTTTGTGTCTAGATGTCTATTTATGTTGGAACCTTTGAGTTAGTATACTTCTAGGATTCCTGGACTTAGAGAGTACTTGTGCTATGTGATTTGATATCATGTTTGGGACTTGAGACTATCTCCTCAGTGCAATGGGAATGGACCATTTAGGTTCCACACGATCGGGTGGTAGTGCTTTTTACTCTTACCATTGAGATCCGTCTGTGGTCACCGTGGCTGGAGCATTCTTTGTTGGCATTTACCTTCATTTTGTTCATGGATTATTATGATGGATGGTTAGATTTTATGATGGATGTTTTATCATTATGGATGTATAGATGTATCATGTATGGTGAATGATTTCATTTATTTTATTGTATGTATCATGGTTCCGAAGAGGATGATGTATTTCTATTTTTACATATGTATATTTTTTTAAGCCTTTCATACCCTGTGACATGTACAATGGATGGATGAGCATTCTGAATTAATTTTCCAAGAGCCATTTAGAAAAAATGTATATTATATGGACATTGGACTTTCTGATTATTCTTTCATGTGGATGTGGTAGTTATTAGACTTAGGATTAGATTAAATTTAAATGTGACTCAACATCTTGGGATCCTTAAGGAATGTAACCTGTTATGTATGTTTGTTGATGATTACATGTTATTGGTTCCGCTACTATGTGTTTGATGTGTATGTTATACTTTCTTATTTCAAAACAAAAAAAAAAGTTTAGCAAACTTAGTAAAACTTTAGGTTAATTCTTTTGGATCCCTTGGCGAGGCGTTACAATATATGCACAATTGTTAGAAATGGAAAAATATTATTCAATTGAGAAATGCCTTATGTTTTGATTCAAGTATGAATATAGAATTAATTGAGGATATATATGTGCATATGTTTTGTTTATCTTGGGCTACTGATATGTGGTTTGAGTGTGCAAGAAATAACCATGGTAAAATGGAGAACCAAGACTATACCTTTGTATTAATTGAGATTGCCAAGGTTAGATCTAACGAAGAGATCTTAACCTCATTGTTAAGTATTTTACTTTGTGAACATAATGTGAATGGATGTTTTAGATTAGATTCCTTTTTGTGAAAATTGATTTGCCACTCATAATGTTAAATGTATATTTATAGTGTCACTTGACACTTGTGTTGTTATGTGTTTAGCAGCAAGGCGGGTTGAGTCATTGGCAAAAGACACCCAACCTTATTCCTAACCAATTAGAAATGTTTAAGTTTTCATCCCCTTGCATAAAATATCTTATGAAGGTTTTAATTAAATTAGATTTCAGATTTCAAGTTTAAGGGGACTTTAGAGGGCTTTGTTTGAGTCTTAAAGTGTTCTTTTAGTGAAATTAAGTTACCTACATGTTGGTACTATATTTTAGGGCTTTAATTTTGGTTTTACTGGAGTTAAAATCTCTTTTCTAACACTTTTAAAATCCCATATCTTAAGTATTGCAAAAATGGAAGAAGATTTACCCAAATTCCCACCTTATCTGTAGTGAGTTGATAATTCCAACCAAATAGGAAAACTTGTGTTGAGCTAAAGTGTTCTCTTTCATGATGGAGAAAAAATAGGAATATTTTTCTTTTAGAGGGAATTTGGAAAAATAGAGGGGGCATTCACCCACTCTCTAGTTTTAGAAATTTTTGGTTTTGGAGATTGGATTAAGAAAGGAGAGAGGGCTCTTCTCAAATCGGGTCATTTACCATAGTTTGGAGAAAGATTGGAGCTTTTGCCATGTTTTGGAAATTATGTGTTGTATTATTTTTCTGAATATAAAATGTGTAAATTTTTCTACAAATACATGTGTGTTGTTCATTGTCCCTGTTGTATTGCTAAGTGTGGATGAATTTCTATTGCCTTATTTTTTTAATTTGATTTTGAGAGTATGATGTTATGGGTGTGGAAGGACATCACTCACCCTCAGGAGGGGAGAAGTTGTCTTCGGTTGAAGGGGTTAGTTGGGCCTATCCCTTGAGTTTAGAGTCTCTTCCATGGGAGGAAGAGGGATAAGCATGTAGTATGGGCTGCATGTGCTAGTACTTTGCTATGCACTTTGGGGGTGATAAGGGGAGAATGTTTGTGAGAGTTGGTATTTATTTTGTATGCCTTGTGAAGGCAGATTTGGTTTTTTGTATTTGGCTTCTCCTTGGGGATTTAGGCACACCTTCACCCATTCTATTGGTTCCTCTGGTAACCTATTGTGCAAGCTCAAAAAGGGTATTAAATGTTGTATCATGTATTGTTAATGTATACGTGTGTGCTTGATTGTTACCTAGTTGGTCTTGGTTCTCCAAGCTCGGTGGGTGGTCTCTTAGAGACCTAGGTTGGGAAGTGAACTCTCCATGGTATACAGGGTTGTTTTGTACAGGTTTTTTTAATGGATATGTGTGGAAGAAAAGCTTAGAAGATTTTCACTTTTGTTGAAGATTGAAGATGATTCACTTATGCACATTAGTGAAAGTTATGTAATGTAAAATATCAACAATAGATCTTCATGTAAGGATTCAATTATGATTGTAATATTTGAAAAGAAATTTTCAATACTGTGAATGTATATTTAGTTTTAAATATTTCTTGAATTGTTCCAAGAATCAAAATTGAATGTTATTGTGTGTGTGTGTGTGTGTGTGTGTGTGTGTGTGTGTGTGTGTGTGTGTCTTGTTCAAGATAATTTGGGCATGACATTTTGGTATCAGAGCCTAGTTTCGATCTAGGGACTTGTGGGTTATGGGCCCAACACGCTTCTGCTACGCTACCAGATTAGTAAAAATATGTGTAGATATCATGTGAAAAGACAAATACATTAGAAAATTGTAACAAAAAAAGTAAAAATAAAAATTTAAAATTTAAAAAATTCAAAAAGAAATCACCTACTAGATATATATTGTTTGATTATAAATAGAGTAGTTTTATTATTTACTTCATATAATGATAAAATATGATATATTTTTATATGAGATCATATAACATTAATAGTATGGAAGTTGTACATTTTATATATATATATATATATATATATCAACTGTATAGTGGTAAAAGGATTAAATGAAAGTATATGGAAAATGCAAAAAAATAAAATAACATTATGAGTTACTTGTAAACATGATAGATGTAACATGAGTGCGATGATAGTTATTATTGGATATGAGTAACAGATATTAATAATTATTAAACAAAAAATAAGTTGAACTTAAACTTTGCATGGGGGAACCCGAGTAGGCCACGCTTCGCATTTTCCTCCTTAAAATAGTGTGAGTCGGCATCAGTTTTGATTTCATTTGAAGTGCAACCTTCTGATCTAGAGTCAGACGCGCTACCATTGCACCATTAATCTTTTCTTTTTCAATTGACGATTACTTTTTCAACGAGACTTGCATAGTTTGAGTCTAATCTTCAATGTGGATCCTTCACAATGTAACCCAATTTATCAAATGGCAGTGTGCATGGACAACCTGAGCAGATTGAACAACTAGAAAGATGCAAGCACTAAGGAACTCTTATGTTCTCTCTCTTGCAATGGACCTGATGTAAAAAAACCACAACTATTTGTTAGTTTACATGCCCTCATTCGTCACACAGATTTGTATAATCAATATGCATACACATTGTTGTTCACTTCTATTATGATGAGCGTTCCTTGTCCATTTTGGAAGATTCTGAATTTCAGTATTTGCTATTTTCTTTTGGTAGTGCTTCATCTTTTGAAGTCCTTTGAAGTCTTTTAAATAGAGGAAGCATTAATAACTTGGTGAACATTGGAGACTTGGTAGATATAGTGTCACTCGGTAGAAACTGAATTCCATGTTTACCATGCTTGCACTCAGTAAACATTAATCATCCCATCAGTAGGTTAACACTAGCTTCACATCACAAGAACTGATGACTTGGTAGACACTGTGAAGCTCGGTAACCATTAAATGCTAGGTAAGAATTGAACTACTTGGTCTGAACTGCTCAACTTCGCACCATCTAAATTCACTTGGTAACCACTGGAATGCTCAGTATAAACTGCGAAACTTGGTAACCACTAAATTTTCTCAGTAAACACTGGAGTCTGAATGAAGAGCTCAATAACCATACAAAATCTAAATAAGTGTTGTCACTAATAACAAGCATGACTTAATGCCAACAATCTCACCCTTTGGCATTAGTGACAAAAACACTTATTAGCCAAAACTTATGTACAATGTCATGTTGATTTTGATTTTTGATTTTTCAAAATTTGTCTTTGCAATTCTGTTATATATACATTTACACATATCTCCCCCATACAATGTACATATCATATCAAGCATATTATCTTATATACATGTCTCTCTCATGTCTCTCCCCCTTTTTGACAATAATGCCAAAGATTTATACACAATCTACTTATATAGAGACATCAAAATGTGAAAGAAACTCAGAACGTACCTTAAGAATGAGAGTTAAGGTATTGTCCAAGTTTTCTTGCAAAATTTTGCAGGTTTGAAGTGCAACTTGGACTTCTGCTGAGAGTTCAATCATATGATCTATGATTGAAAAATTATTGTCATGGATCAATATTTTTGAATAAGCAATATGCTTCTGCATTGTATCCATGATAGGAAGGATCATGTTCTAGATGTTTATAAGTGTAGACCGGATCCGTGCTTCCTCTCTTAGTAACTCTACCTACATATCTGATAGGAATCTAACCCTCATGTGATGTGCAAAGCTTGAATTGGGGTCAAGCTACAACTTTTGAGCAGTGGCCTTCAGATCCTCATCAACCTTACTCAATTTCTCCTTTATTTCTTTTGTATACTCAGTAACATCACATAGCTTAGCAAAAAAAGATGTTACATTTGTGAAACAATTTTCAAGATTTTCCAAAATTGAGGAAGGCTCTACCTGATGGATGACAATATGCTGAGCAATGTGCTCAAGCACTTTCTTGTCAAACTTTTTCTCTGCTTTCTCTATAATCTTTTCCTGGCCACTAGAGTCCTCATTGAATTTATTTATTGCCTCTTCTAATTGTAATAGAATATGTTGAGATGAATCAACATCCACACCTATAACCTCTGTCAAGATGTTCTTGGCACTCTCTATAATTCAAAATTCTCTGTCTCTTTCATCTCTTAGCTGCTTCTACTTGGCCTTCTTCTAAAGAAGCCGACTAACTAGTCTCATTTGCTCTACAGTAGCATTATCAAAATCTAACTTGGGGATTTCAATCTCCTTGTCCAGATCAATATCTTCCTCAATTTTGTTTCCACTAATCAAAAGTTTAGTTGTGTCTTTGGTTTGACTTATGACATTAATGCCTTAGATTTGGAAATAGAAACAATGGTGGAAACAATAGGGTTTGCAGTAAAAACTTGTATAGTGCCTACTGATGGAATGCTAACTGGAGCACTAAAAGAATCCAAAATTGATGTACTACCCAAAATTGAGGTATTTATAGGAGGAATATTGATAGAAGCACTTACAATAGGAGCACTTACTGGAGCAAGCAAAATTGAAGTAGACAAAATTGAAGAGTCCAAAACTGAAGCACTAAATTTTTATGATATATTCTTCTAAGAGGCTAAAACACAAGATAACACCAATATTACTAAGTTGGCCCAAATGTAGAAACTCAGGTTCTAAAAGATGACATGGTGAATTTCTAATACTCAACATCCACTGCATTACTTGGCATTGTCATACATTCATTAGAAGTAGAGGCACGGTCCATACTGATCAATCAACATAGCTTTGAACTTAGCGTACATTGGAGAATCGATAGATATAGTGTCACTTGGTAAATGTTTACCTTGCTTGCACTTGGTAAACACTACTCATCCCATCACTCGGTTAACACTGGCTTCACATCACAAGAACGGATGACTCGATAGATACGGTAAAGCTTGGTAACCACTGATTGAGTGATAAGAATTGAACTGCTCGGTCTGAGCCACTGGACTTCACACTGTCTGTATTCACTTGGTAACCACTAGAATGCTCGGTAGACACTGGAGACTAAATGATGAACTCGGTAACCATACAAAATTTGAATAAGTGCTATCACTAATAACAAACATGATTTAATGCCAACACCAAATAATTCTCAATGCTTTGAGAAAAAAAACACTTTGAATAGGATCTTAAACTCCAAGGTAGAAAGTATTCTCAATCTAATGGATAAATTTGAAGAGGTATGATTCAAATATATATATAAAGAAGGTAATTTAGAGGTAGATCTATTAGCAAACAAAGGGGTTGATGGAGAAGATATCCTATTATTAACCCCTAAACTAGACTATTCATCTAATCTATTATCTTAAAACTTTAACCTTAGTTCTAAACTTTCTCACACCCTCATTTTTAGCAAGATCATCATGGAAACTACTAACCTATAACACCTTCTAAAAACTCCCCCTTTTTTCATCATAGTTTGACACTCATGATCATTTATAATCACCTATATTTAGTTCTCTTCTAGCTACCATCAACTGATGATGTCAGTGGTTTCACCACTTCTAGAACCTTTCTTTGTGTTCGATTTTCCTATTTAACAAACATCTCTATTTTTTACTACTCACTTTCACCCTAACTCTTAGTGTTTGCCTTAGTTCTAGATTTAGTATGGATTCCAATATTAGTTTATTTCACTACTTAGAGGTTCATACTATGGCCTTTAGAGGCAATGTAAAATGATAAAGATGGAACCGACTTTTAAACCCTGTGGATGATATGACCAAAAAATTTATTAGCCGCACCTTAGGGGAAAGTTTCTTCAACTATGACTTTATCTGGAGAACCAACTATGACATTGTAGGTTCCTTTATAGGGTGTCTGGCTAGAGCCAAAGTGGAGAAATGGATGATTGTCAGGCTTTGCTACAATATTTTCAATCTAATTTGGAGTGTAGGTCTTGAAGAAGCTATTAAGAGCATAAATGACAAGCTTAGGATCCCTCTACCTGAGCTATACATGGTGCATCCACATAGGAGCTTTGAGCTAGTCATTGTCCCTAGACACTCCTCTCTGGTAATTCGAGAGAATGCCATCTTTTTTTTAGAGTGGCCAAAAATGGAAGCCAATTTCCATTTTCTCCTCCACTGAAGAGGTATTATAGAAGATCATAGCAAGGCATGGCTTAGGCACTACCTTAGCATCTTTAATTCCTACATTCAATAGGGAGTGGAGCTTGACAACCTTGAAGCTTTGAATTTTTGCTTCCCTTATATGAAAAAGTCTAGCAGGGAGAAAAGCTCCTTTTAATTTCCATCGAACTTACAAACTTTGAACCCTAAGGACATAGTGGAGATTATTATGGTGTATTGGAAAAAGGAAGGTTTTTTTTTTTTTTTCTATAGTTTGTTGGTTTTTCCTAGATGTTAAAGTTTGCTCCTCTCGACCGCTAGTTGGTGGTTCTTCTCTTTTAGTTCTTCTTGTCTTGCCTTTGGGTTTCTCTGTATTTTGGATGGTATCATATTATGTATCAATGTTTAGTCTTCATCAATGTTAGGGCTCTAGTTTATCTTTTTGAATCCTTCCTTTTACCTTGCTTCTGCTGCTATCTACTATAGATAGATTATTTTTGTTCAAGGCACATAGTTTAATATCACCCTTGATCATCAAATCACTGTATATAATCATTGTTCCTAATGAATATAGTACTCTATTTTTTAATCATCTATCTGGTTTCTTGAAGCTCTTCATATATGTTTCTTTCAATGTATGAAGAAAGGAAGAATTTGGATACTAACATCTTCAAAAAATTGCAATACCCTCTGTCAGTTTGTACTTTATTTAATTCAACCTACACAGGAACAATTAGAATCAAATAAAGATGTATAAAACTCGAATGAAACATATAAGGAAATACATCAAGAAATTACATTAAGAAATTAATAAGAGGATATGGAAACATCTAATCACTCCCACCCCTTTCCAACAAAGTAAGATAGGCTACTTTTCAAATCTACATAGTCAAAGTTCAAAAATTATCAAAATGACACTAACATTAAAAATTGATTAATGAAAATTAGTTGGAACTTTACCAACTCTCAATTATCTACATATATTGAAAAAGAAAAAGTGTTAAAGTATGTTATAGAGAAGGTTTCTTTTTCAATCTCGCTTTTTCCATTCACTCTTTTGAACTAATATTACTGACACCTTGTGGAAAGAAAAATCTTTTTTTTTATGTAGGTTAGCATAGAAACATTATTTCAGGAGGTATATGTTGGAAATTTTTTCAACGCTCCCCTCAGGATTCGTGACAAGGGCTTAACTGTCTCCTATGTACTATAAGTTGAGTGGTTGTATCAGACATTGATAGATCGGTCTTTTGGTATAACGACAACCTCATTCTAACAAGTGGTATCAGAGCTTGGTCATAGGTTCGAATCCTTAGACCCTCAGGTAACGCTGAGGGGGAGATTGTTGAAAATTTGTTCAATGCTCTCCTTGGGATTCGTGACAAGGGCTCAACTGCCTCCTGTGTACTATAAGTTGAGCCATTGTATTGGGCATTGAAAGATTGGTCTTTTGGTGCAATGACAACCCCATTCTAACATTATAATCGACAAAAAAGTGGGGATCAATAACATAAGTCTGAATTCAAAAAGAAAAATTACTCCTATTAATGCAAGATCTGATAAAGTGGTCAATGTAAGATCTAATAAATATTGTGTATACTAGGGTATGCCCCTTTTAAAATCTGTATAATATAGGACTTCGGTCTTGGGCAAGACTAGACATTTTCTTGCCTCATTCTTTCCTACTAGTGCCCATTTGAATGGAGAACAATGTAACTTTTTTTTAAATATATATATAATATAATATAAAGGCTTTGGTTGTTTACCAATAAATAAGAAGAAGATCAAATTATTAATTTTAGTATTATAATGTATAGTTTTAATAATTATCTATATGAACTTTCAAACCTATTGTAAAAGTCTACATGCAAAATAACTATAGTGTTAAAATAGAATTTTAATGTACTTTTCAATAAATAGATAGTAGAAAGACATTATAGCCCTATAATATGAGTGACAAAATGTGCTAAAATTAGAGATAAGAGGAAGTAATTAAAATACTTTATTAGAAAATCATAAGTCAGGAATTCACAAATCCACATATAAGAGTCCAAAGCATTAATCCATCAAAATCTGAAAAAATAATATACACAAATCTTAGAGTTAAAAAATGACGTGTAAGTTTTAAGAAACATAATAGTTATAAAAAAATATTAAATAAAATGAATTTTAATTGGTAGAGGAGAGTTCATTTAATAACTAGTTAAAATGAGAAATCTAAAAAGTGTCACAATAGTACTTAGCCTACCGACAAGTACTAATAAGAAATCAAACTAAAATGATTAGAAAATACATCTTATATAAAAATTTGAAAGTTTTTCTTTGTTATAAAGAATCTTTATCCATTTAAACAAGCTTTATCAACGAATCATGTCCAATTTCAAACAAAATAGACATTGCATTTTAAGATTCCATGAAATTTGACTTTAAGTTCACTTTAGGACCTACAAATGCTCAAAGCTTCCCCCTTATTAGGATTTAAGAAATCCTCAAAATTCCCAAACTTTTTGTTTACACATGAAATCTTATTATATATGAGAAAGCTAAGGGCATAATGTAATGTCTCATAATAGAAAGTTCTTCTACCATTATTATGCTACATGATTCATTCTTCATTTGTTCTTAGCTTTCTAAACATAATTGCTAATCAATTTAGCATTACTAGGTATCTTAGAAGAATATATCATTCATTAAATTTTCTAACGAGTAGGTTTCATCACCCAAATATGAAAGTTTCTCAACCAATAATTATTTTTGAATATTTATTTCCTCATCCTCTCAATCTGTCATGTAAAGGTGTTATTGAGGTCATTAGTTAAATTTTTAGAGAAGGATTCAATATTTTTTCTTTGGCTACCTAGAGGAGATGGTAGATTTATTTTCTCCAGAGTCTTTACCATTTTGGGATCTTTAGAGGAAAAGGGGGATCACAGGTAGATATATCTTCTACCAAAGACTAAGGGCCAACATGAATGTCACAATTCACAAGCTCAGTTCCAGTATAAGGGAGGGATTCAATAGTGTGTTCAGGAGGGTAAAAAAGACATGGGGGATTAAAGAGGACTTCCTTCAGGTTAGCAACAATTTCCCTTCCCTCAACTTCAGAATTAGGGATTAGATACAAAGAACTATGTAAATTATTTACCAATAGGGAGGGGAAATTTTGTTATAACAAAGCCCCCCTCCTTGATCCTTGAATATGATATTTATGTTGTTATTGGGGACTAGAAGCCTAGATAGATCAATGCTAATTTGATTCTTAGATTTACGCCATTGTTTACAAAGAGGATGATCCAAAATAAGTTTGCCACTCAAATTACCATGAAACAACTTAGGATATAAATAATTAATGGATTGATTAGTTATTATTTTGATGGGATAGAATGATGATTTTTAATCTCTCGTGACCATTAACTTGATGCCATCCTAAATCCTCCACTTTACCATCTCAATTCTGTAAGGTTGGAGGATCCAACAAGATAACTTTATGCATTAGATCCCACAACATCCATTACTTCTAAATGCATATGAGTGCAAACCATCCCATATAATAAATAGCTATTTCTAGAAGATAATTTAACTTCGATTAGAGGGGCAAAATAATTTCTAGTTGGAAGACCGATCATCTATTGAGGTGTCAGTCCTTCCATAATACCACATAAGGGTTCCCTCAAAGAAAGAAAGGCTCCCTTGGCCTTCCTATGTGCTAGAGACCACATTCAAGGATTCACAATTTTTTGAGCCATTGGAGCTTGATATTACCAAAGTCTCATTGTTATTAGTTAAGTCCCTGAATATTTTGTTGTTCATCTCTTTCTAGATGTTTCAACAAATGTGAGGATAAAGGAGGTTCTAGATCTATCAGATCATGAGGTGGTCGGAGGGGAAATCGTAGTTGTACATGAACTTATGGAGATCCTTGATAAAAATCTAAGAGATAATAAATTAGGTGAGTATCTTTCTCTAGGAAAGGAGGTATAATTAATCACATTGTTAATATAATAAAAAAAGTATTCCTCGACTACTTTGAGAAGTACCAGACATTAAATCTAGAGAAATTTATAGAGGGGGTCTACCTTGTCTTGAGGGAGGATGCGAGGTGAATTTTTTGATCTGAACTATGAGTTCTCACGCTACCCTGTTAATCCCTTTATAGTGAAAGAAAACTAAAAACTTACCTTAGTGATAACTCTATTCAAACCCTAATGTAATATTAATAGCAAACCTCACCCCTACTCATATGTTTCTTATAACCGTAACTTAACTCTAACCCTAAAAGGATTCCTCAGTTTCAATTGAAAGTTAATACTATTTATCTTTTTCTAATGAAGTCACCTTATCTCTAAATGTGTATTCTTCCTATTTTTTATTCTTACTCATCCCAATCTATGGACGATGTATTCATTAATAAAGTTTCACCTTTGACTAGAATATAATTAATCACATAGCTAATACAACAAAAATTAAGTATTCTATGACAAATTTTCAAAGTAGTAGACATTAAAACTAGAGAGGTTTATACAAGGGGGTTGCCTCAAAAATATTAAAAAACCGCGATCTCGGTGCTACCCAAATAATATGATATTAATATCAAACTCTAAACCTTACCCCTACTCATATGTTACTTATAATCGTAACTTAACTCTATCCCTAAAAGGATTCCTTTGTTTCAGTGGAAAGCTAACACTATTTATCTTTATATGTAATTGTAATGTTGACCTTATCTCTGAATGTGTAATCTTCCCAAATTTTAATCATCTTATTTATTTGAATCTATGGAGATAATTTATTCTTTAGGATAGTCTCACTTTAGACTAGAATATAAATAATGACATTGTTAATACAACAAAGATCAAGCATTCCTAGACTACTTTTCAAAGTAGTTGACATTAAAACCATAGAGGTTTACAGAGTGGGCTTAACTCTAACTGTAATATAATTGGCTAGTTTCAATTGAAAGCTTACACTATTTATCTTCAAGTGAAATTCTAATCTTGACCTTATATATAAATGTGTATTCTTACCATTTTATCATTATTAATACAACAAAAATCAAGTATTCTTTGACTAATTTTCAAAGTAATAGACATTAGATTTTGGCGTCCATTACAATTATGTTGTGTCTTATAGATTCTAATATATCAATTTTTATTACAATTATACTGTATCTTGGTAGATTTTATTGTATCAAAATGTTTTTCAACAATATATCTTATCAGATTTAATGATCCATCACCAAAATAGAAATGTATGAATAAAACAAAATAAATTTATAACTAGTTAGATATAAAAGAAGGGTGGCGGGAAACAGTGCACAAATTAGCAGAAAGAAAACAAAAATAGTGCACAAATTAGTGGTTGGCCACGGCCATTTGAAGAATTGTTTCCCAAAAATCAATAAGTGAACCTTTAAAAGCAGGTCCTACTGGACTGTACGCTTATATCGGATGGCAAAATCGAAAAGAATTTCCCTATAGTCTTTCATCGGATGCACGTGTTTAAGAGGGCTCTCCAAAAAATTGGATTTTTAATGTCTCTGTTTTAATACTTAAATTTTTTTATAGTTTTTAATGCCAATCTGTTTATCCTATGCATACTTGATTCTATGTATTTGCCAAATATGTATATTTTAATCTTTTAATCGAGGAAGAGCAGTCTTCAAATGTTGGCATGATTACTATATGATCACTAAATTGTTTTTTGTTTAATTGTTTTGTAGATCACTGAGCCCCTTGTAGCCCTCCTACGAGTTGCTGATTGTGAGAAGCTCTCTATGGGCTACATTTATGAGGGCATGGATAGGGTCAAGGAGGCTATTAAGGAAAAATATGTAGGAGTTGAGGAAAACTATGTCCCTATTTGGGACATAATTGATAGGAGATGGCAAAATCAACTTCATAAGCCCATCCACGTAGTAGCCTATTACCTCAATCCGGCATACCATTTCTGTGAAGATTTCAAGGCAGATGAGGAGGTTCTTAGTGGCCTATACACTGAGATATCGAAGATGACCACTAATGCCACATATATATTCCTTGAGATGGATGCTTATAATAATGCATTAAGGCCCATTTTTTCAAGTCAAATTTTCAAAGAAGGTCATACAAATTGTAGCTAGGTAAAAATTGTAGTTTAAGCCTTATACAATTTAGTTTCTAAATTTCTAGCTTTAAACTTTAAAGTTCAAATTTTGAAATGAGACTAATATTTTTTTCTTTTCCTTTTTTCAAAATTCAAATAGATGGTGGAAAATGTTTGGGCCTTCAACCAAAAACCTTCAGCAAGTCACCATTCGCATTTTGAGCTAGCCAAGTAGTGCTTTTGGATGTGAGTGCAACTAGAGCATGTTCAAGCACATCCACTCGAAGAGGTGTAACAGGTTGTCTATGGAGAAAATGAATAGGCTAGTCTTTGTGCATTACAACCTGCGCATTAGGACCAGGGAGATTTTGGATAGTGACACCTCTCTGATTACTCTAGAGGAGGTTGATCCAGAGTCTAAGTGGATCACTAAGGCTACTTATCCTATCTTTGATGATGAGGACCTATAGTGGGTTGACTAGGCAGATGGAGAGGGCCAGGCTGAGGTTGTGGCTATGGCAGCAGAGGACCACAGAGCTCTAGTTGTTCCTAGTGGTACCTCACAGGCATTGGCAGAGCCGGAGACTATAGTTGATCCTAGTGGCACCTCATAGGCATTGGCAGAGCCAGAGACTATAGTTGATCCTAGAGGAACTTCATAGGATGATGTTATGGCTAATTAGTCATCTAGGACCTACATTAGACACCTTATTAAGAGACATTTTATAGAGTATACTAAGCTTGAGGTTGAGGTTGAGGTTGAGGCTGGGGATGAGGATGAGGATGAATGAGGATGATGATGACGATGACGATGACGATGACGATGAGGATGATGATGAGGATTCTGACTAGGATCCATAGCTATAGTCTTGTTTTAACTTTTTGTTTAACTTAATATATGATCAGAATTTGGAACATTTGATGACGACTTGTAGTATTGATTCATTTAATCTTGATGTGTTGGATTTCATAATACATAATACATATACATTTTGATGGGTTGCATGGATTTATAATTTTATATATGATTCTATGTTTTACTTTTATAGTATTTCCTTCAGTTACTATTTAAACTTTAATTACTAGTAATATAGTATTTAGCAATTTACCTTTGTAGTATTGTACTTATGTAATTGATGTATGTTTGACTTTTAACTTTAAGTATGTGCATTATGATCAAATTTTCTTCTATTTAATGATTTTATTGTGTCTTTAAGTTTTATTCAATAATGGGTGCATGGAATGTTCTTTAAATCCAAAAAAATCTCAAAATTTCAAGGTTTTTTTCACTTTGTCGAGTCACTGGCGAGTCATTTTCGAGTCTGAGCTGGGTCACGAGTCAAGTTACCCTTGTTGAGTCCAAGCCAGGTCCAAGTCATGTTACTTTGATGCAACTGTTAATGATAAGAATGTAGATAACTTTGTGAGCAATAGGTTGCAGTATGGAGGAGAATATATTCCTCTGTTAAAATTTATCAAGTCTAAAAAAATGTGGAAAAGACTCATTCAAACTATTGTGGAACAAAGTTTGGAAAACTTTAAGATCTTCTCAAGGTTTAATTGTTATCTAAAATTTGGAAAAAGGAGTAGGGAATACTACAATGCATTTGGTGTCAATTAATCTTCATGGGGGAGATTGTTGGGATATGAAGAACAACAATCACACTGTCTATTCAGCTTCATATGACCATTCAGTTGAAAGCTTTTTCCAATGTATAGATACACATATGATGTCATGTACTGTAAGGTATCAAATATTTCATTAATATAATTATTCCCTGCTTCGAATGTGGATATAGGAAAATTTCTACCGAAGCACAATAAATAGTTGTGTCATTATATTTTGTCTTCTTCATTGATTGATTTAATATGCTCATTTAATCACTTACATATTGTTCTCCTCTTCCATTTAAAAGGTTTTCATTTAATAAGAAAAAAGATAGCATTATAAACTATCAAAAGCTATCAAAATATCATTGAAGTGGACAAAAAAAGATGCTTGAATTGGGATATGGAGTAAAAATAATTAAAAACAAGTTTCACAAGAAAACAAGATACATAAACTTTGTAAGCATCAATGCATTCTTGTGTCACTTTGACAAATTCTATGAAATCTTCACTTGAGAAGAGAGGATAGTAGCACATGATTTGGAGGTTTCCTATTAGATAATAGTTTCAAATTTTATTTATTTATTTTTTTGCTAAGAGGTACACATTCTCTTGGGAAAGAGAAAATGAGTCCGGGAATCATTGGTTTGAGTAGTGGGATTGTAGAAGCAAAACACTAGAAAAGGAGGTTGGTTGTGCTATGAGTTGGGTGGAAGAGATTTGTTTGTTTCATTAGAAACTTGTTTGTTGTAAATGGTATTGCGGTAGGCGCACTTAGAATTTGGTGTTTTGAAATCCTTTTGAATCAAGACTAGTGTCTAAACGACTACTTTTATGTTATTTCTGTAACATATTGACCTCTATTTTATTATCACATTTTATATGAAGTAGAAACATTACCTTGCCTGTATATTGTATTATTCCTTCATGGTATACATAGTTTATTTGATCTAGGAGTATGTCTTTTTTGACCTTCAATGTCTTCTTTATTTAGTTTCTCCCTACTGTAAAAATCCTTTCTCTCATATGCAGTTTCATGCAACTGCTCAACCAAGAATTCATATTGTGTAGCTTTACGCAACATTTCCAAGAGAGAACCAATAGTAGCCATAGCATCAACTGCCTTATTCTGGAGTCTAGATACCTATATGAACTGGATCTGAGGAAAATGCTCCTTTAATTGATCAACCAAATCTTTGTAAGGTAGTAGCTTGTCATCCTTGGTCTAATATTCATTCAATGCTTGTTTGATGATAAGCTAAGAATCACCATAGACCTGAAGCTCTATGATATTCCATTCAATGGCAATTTTTAGTCTTGCAACAAGGGCCTCATACTTTGCAATGTTATTGGTACACTGAAATTGTAGCTTGAAAGATTGAGGAATATTATCGCCTTGAGGTGTAACCAAGAGTATGCCCGCACCAGAGCCATGAGATGTATAGGAGCCATCAAAATATAGCTTCCAAAGTGATTGTTTTTCTATCAAATAGAGGTATTCATTTGGAAATTCTATGAGGAGTGGGTGATCTGAAACTAAGGGTGCATCAGCCAAGTGATCTCCAATAACCTAGCCTTTGATGGCCTTTCTGTCAACATATTGAATGTCAAACTCACTAAGAAGCATAACCCATTTTGCCAAGTGTCCGGTGAGTACTGTGTGAGAGAGCATATATTTCAATGGATCAATCTTTGATATCAGTTGCACAGTATGACTCAACATGTAATGACATAGCTTCTGGGTGGCAAACACCACTACTAAGAATGCCTTCTCCATTGGCATGTTAAGCTCATAGCCCACTAAAGTTTAGTTGATGTAATAAATAGCTCGTTCCTTTCCTGCATCGTCAAGTTGTGCTAGAAGAGCACCTAATGCTGTAGGAGTAGTTGTGATGTACAATATGAGTGGGCACCCTGCAACTGGAGGAATCAAAATAGGTGGATTAGCTAAGTATTGCTTGATGAGCTCAAAATTGCACTGGCAAGCTGAGTCCCATTTGAAAATCTGATCTTTCTTAAGCATGTGGGTGAAAGGTTGACACCTATCAGCAAGCTGAGAAATGAACCGCCAGACTGATTAGAGTTTTCCTTGCAAAGAACGAAGGTCCCTGAGTGTCTTAGGAGGAGCCATATCCATGATGGCTTTGACCTTCTTAGGTTCAATCTCAATACCACACTGTGACACAATGAAGCCTAGGAGCTTTCCTGAAGTAACACCGAAGACACACTTCTTTGGATTTAGCTTGAGACAATATGCTGCCAGTCGATTGAACACTTCCTCAAGGTGAGATAAGTGATCCAAAGCATTGAGAGACTTGACTAGAATATCATCCACGTAATCCTCAAGCATCTTATGGATTAGGTCATGGAAGATGGTCGTCATCACGCGCCGATAGGTTTCCCCTGCATTCTTTAACCCAAATGGCATCATGGTGTAGTAGAATGTGCCCAAAAGTGTAGTGAATGACGTTTTATGCTGATCTTCTTCTATAATATGAATTTGATTATACCCAGAGAAACCATCCATTAGTGACAAGAGTTCATGACCTGCGGTGAGATCCACAATCATGTCGATATTTGGTAGTGGAAAGTCATCTTTTGGACAAGCTTTATTAAGATCCCTAAAAATCAGTGCAAATCCTAATATCACTAGAGGGCTTGGTAACAGGTACCATATTAGAAATCCATTTAGAATAATCTATTGGTCGAATGATTTTAGCCTATAACAACTTCTCTAGCTCTGCTTTGACTAATAAAGCCACCTTGGGGTGCATTTTTCGAAGTTTCTGCTTGATAGGCTTGGCCCCTAGATCCACTACTAGATGGTGTACGACTAGTTTTGGGTCCAACCCTGGCATGTCCTAATATGACTATGCAAAGCAGCCCACATTTTCGTAGAGAACCTCAATAAGAAGATCTGCTTGTCCAAGTGGTAGAGAGGTTGTGATGTATGTGATATGTGGTATCTCTGTCAAGCTAATATTTACAAGCCAAGTTTCTTCTGTCAAAACTAAAGATATAGGAGGTCAAAGCCTTTAGTTTTCTATCCTTGGTGTGCTTCTACAGGCTGTCTCATACTTGATTCCTGGCAGCCTAGACCTCCTCCTTGATAATCCCATTGCTCCATGGCCAAGCGATGTGACCAAGGATATTTCCATTTAAAGTGATCAAGACGTGCTTCACTTTTAGGAGGTGGCTCTTTGTATAGCCATGTGTTAATGTCTGGTGCATGTTTTTCTCCATCAAGGATACCTTTGGTAACAAATATGGTAGGGCCCAGCTGGTGGAGTTGAGAGGTGGTTTTCAGTATAGACCCTTGATGTGTCGGCCATCCTTGAGTATGTGGATCAAGTGGTAGAGCACCAACAACAAAAGCATCGATGAGATTATACTCGCCACAACCTTGGTAGTTGATCTTAACTATGGAGAGAGTGGAGGCTAAAATGGTGTCCGAATCATTGCAGGTGCCAGAGGAGCTAGCCATGGTGGTGCCAATCTCGATCCCAAGATAGTGATCGGTGTATGAAGCTTCAACCGCATTGTAATAAGTAAAGGGTTTAGGATCTATGTGGATGGTTATCTCAGTGCCATTATGCGAGAATTTGATGCACTGATGATATGTGGATGGGACGACCTTCATGGCATGAATCCATGGGCAACCGAGGAGGATGTTATATGGAAGATTAAGATCAACTACGTGATAGAGTGTTTCTTGAGTGGCTGGGCCGACTCTGATAGGGAGCAAGATGGTTCTTTCACTAGTACGCTCCAAATTGTCATATACCTTGATGGTGATCACCTCATTGATGATATTTGCTTCAGTATATCCTTCTTGTTTGATGAACTTTAGAGTACATAGGTTTAGACCTAATCCGTTATCTATCATGACACATTTAACTGCAAATTCAGAAACCATGACAGCAATGCGAAGTGGGAGGATGTAATCAGGTTCAACTACTGGGATATCAGTGGTTTTGAAGGATAAAGCACATGAGGCCAAAAGATGGCCAACCGAGTTGCGAAACTCAGTGGCATTTATGTCAGAGGGGACGCTTGACTCACGTAGAGTATTGTCAAGGATCTCTTGATAAAGTGGGCTTGTCCGCAAGAGATCCAGGATGGAGATCTAGGCCGGCGTGTTTCCAAGGTGTTCCAAGATGTTGTTTTGTGGCCCTAGTGAAGGTGATTTTGATGGAGATGCTTGAGATGGAGTTGGTCATGCTGATGGTGGTTTGATTTGTGTGGATATAGGTGGACTAGCTATATTGAGTCGCGTTCGACGGGTAGCAACTACACACTGAGTGTCTGGGCCTTTGATATTGATGGCATTGACAGATGGTTCAACTTGTGATATGTAACCAATTAAGCTACCATAGTCTAAGTATGTTGAGGTATAATTCTAAGACGTGTCTCGATTGTCACCTTGTTTACCTGGCGCATTTTTAGGTTTGTTAACAGGAGGGTTTGTAGGTGCCTTTCCTAGATTCGTGTTGTGAGGAGGGAAAGCATTTTGATACATCATTAATCTTGCATTAGGTGAGGGTTGTGCCCCCACTATGATATCTTTCCGTTCAATGAGGTCTTGTACGTAATCCTTAAGTTGCATGCATTTAAGGGTAGTGTGCCCTTTGACACGATGGAATTTGCAATATTCATTATCTTTGTACTAGGATGCTCTAGAATGATTGGGTTCCAAGGATTGCATTTGTGGATAACGGACAAGGTTATCTTTGGCCAATTTTTTGAAGATTTTATCAAGAGGTTCCCCTAATGGGGTGTATGTTCATGATTGCCTCTAAACATGGGGTTTACTACCTGCCAACAGTGTGATAGCATTAGTTTGATTGTGAGGAATAGGTATTTGTTGATGAGTTTACATGGGTGGCTGGTGATATACAGGGGGTTGCTGTTGATAAGTTTTTTGTTGGAAAAATGTGGTGGGAACATTGGTAGCCACCCCAACAATATGGACCTGTCGAGTGTCAGTGGCACCATCTATCACTGTATTCTTGTTTTTCTTCCAATATCAGGTTTTGTCATTGCTCGGACCGCGGTCCTAGATGTTTTCTTTGTACAATCTGATGACACCATCCTTAATGAGGCCTTGGTCGAGGCCCATTCTTTTTTATTTGATGTCCTTATATGTTTGCAAACAGTTCATAACCATAAGATGAGCGAGGCTAGGGTGTGTGTTGTTTATGAACATCTTGACAAGATGACGCTTGGGGATGGTACAAGAGATCCTTGATGTGAGGATCTACCAGTGTTGCAAGTATTTTGCAAGGCTTTCTCCACCTTTTTGTTTAGTGTGGATGAGGTCTACTACAAATAATTCAGTTTCAACAAGATGGGTATGCTGAGCAATAAAGGCCTCAGAAAGTTCTGCAAAAATTTTAATAGTACCTTGAGGGATACGACAAAACCATTCCAAGGATGGCCCTGCTAGGCTCTTGGGAAAGAGATGCATGAGGAACACATCATTATAAGCTACCTCCTAACAATGCATATAGAATTCCTTAACATGTGTGACTAGATCACTCTTCCCCCTAAATTTTTCAAACTTGGGGATCTCGAAATATTTAGGAAATGGAGTCAATGTGATAGTCCTATCAAAAGGGTATGGGAAATCATTTTCAAATTTGAAAGTTTTGGTGTTCATCCCATCCTTGAGGGCTTTGGGAGCATTTTTCATCTCTTCCCATTTAGAATTTATAGGTGGGGAAGCGGGTGCCCCCGGTATAAGATACGTGCCAGAATCTGAAGCATGATATGGAGAACTCTGATGACCATATGGTGTTTGTGGAAAAACGGTTTGCATTACTGGTGGAGTGGATGCTATGGTTTGTTGGAATGTGGGTTGTGCATACTGTTGCATCTGCTGAGGTTGGTGTGGTAGATAACTATGAGGTTGCTACCCTATGAGATATTTCTATGTGGGTGCTTGGGCATACTGCTAATGTGAAGACTACGGCTGAAATGGTGGTAATGCAAATAATGCTTGTGCTATGCTCTAGGAATATATACCATGCTCAATATATGTGGGTTGTGCACCTACTTGAGAGTAGGACTAATTTGGAACATGCACAAGGTAGTTAATTTGCAATAAAGTGTTTACTGTAGGGAATTGTAGTGGCGGTGGATTTGGGCTATTGCCTAGAGGTGGCATGGAGAAATAGTTGGTGAGGGGTGGGAGTGAATAGCTATGTGAAGCGGTAGATGACAGTGCCTGAGGTGCGGATACAATTGCAGTGCTAGAGGGGATACTAGTGATAAGGCCCCATGTGGTGGTAACATTCCAAGGTCCCAAAGGAAATGCAGGTAAAGAGCTTTGACTAGCTACAAAGGGGTTAATAGTGATGTTTGGGAGGATGGAAGATGAGGTATTGGACCCTAATGGTGGTATTTGAGTAGCAAATGGACTAGATGTGATATGTGGTGGAAGCGAAAAGGTAGTGCTATTAGATGCAAACGGGGGATTTGGTGGAGTGAAAAAGTGAGTGGTGGAAACAGATGCAAATGGTATAATTAAGGTTGGCTGAGATGTAGTATGCACTAATGGTTGAGTGAGAATGGGTTGAGTGTTTTGTGGAATGGGAACTAGCACCTGGGTCGAGGGTATATTTGGGTCTACTAGTTCTACCTGAGGTGCTTGCCATCCAAACAATGCGTGAGTAGGATTTGTTATGTCGATAGGTGGTGGACGTCCAAACTTAAAGACACCAACATTATCTCGTAAGAAATTTGCCATGATGGTTTCCTTGTTGCGGTCTATGATGGCATTTACGATGGTAGCGTGACCTGGTTGGTTCATGAAAGCCTCAATATCTATGGATGATCCTGGTTCTTCTGGGATTTGAGGTGGTGGGTCTGATGGTGTCATGGATAATACAGAGTACGGCTAAGCTCGAGATGTGTTACCACTATGACTAGGATCCATATCTTTATTTTTTCGTGTGTTCCTTCCAAAACGTGTGGTGGGTGGCATGGAAGTATGCTTTTCCTAAAGATGCAAATGTTGTGAGGGATGATACTAAGGATGTATGATACTAAGGAAGTCTAAATGATATGGTGCTAAGTGCAAGAGACTTGTGTTTTCCTAAAATATGAATGTGGAAATGTAATGGTGATGCAAAAAGTGTGACCCTAACCTTTAGCTCAAGGTGATGTTGGGTACTAATGACAACTTTGTTTCTAGCAAATGGTGTGTTTCAAGGATACTTAGGATAATGAGAGATGTGATGCAAAAAGCTTTCTAAGTGAGTGAGAATCTAATGGGGAGATGCTAAGATTTTTATCAATGCATGTGGAGGATTTTGCTTCAACAACCTAAGATGAGAGGAGATAGTCTAACTTCAAATGTATGAATAGGATAATGCAATTCCTAGATGAGAGACTAAACCTATAAGTGTGTAAGTGTGTGGAAAAAGGAAGGAACTAATCAGAATGAGTAACAATAGAGTTGTTGATAAGGCTCATATTAACACCACGTCAAAGGGTTAGGTTTTGGATTTTGTAGTCTCATTCAGTTTGCAATGCTACCTCAGCTCCGTCTTTCTCAATTTGATCCAATTTGGCAATCCTAGGGTTAGGGGTATGTTTCTTATCCTCTGCTTTGATTTCCTTATAGGTTGGTATTTGAGGAAGCTTAGCCTTCTTAAACTTAGTCTTGGGATGGCTTGACATGAGATATTTCCAAGGATTTAAATCACAACTGTGGGGTTTTTAGAGGTAGTGACTACGCTAAGTATACCTTCTAGACCTTGGGTTGGAACATAAATCAATTGAGAAATAGCAAGTTTTGGATTTTTTCAGGATGAATTTGGCTAACTATCTTCTAGGCAAGGAAAATTGTGTCATTTTTGGTCAAGTAGATTGGTAGCAAAAGGCATATTGAAAAGAGCAACTGTTGGATCTTTTTAGAGCAAAAAGGGGTTCATTGGTAACTAGACTTTTGTGGGGTATTTTCTAGGTAATAAGTGTAGGCAAAAGGTAAACTTAAAAGTACGGTGTTGCAAGTGGGCTTGCTAACAACCATTTCTTACATATGAAGGTGAGGTCTCTCAAAGGTAAAATTTGTGATATTTTCAGTCAAGTAGGGTAAATGGCAAAGTATTTTTGAAAAAGAGCAAGACTTTGGGCCAACAAAGGATTTATAACTTAGGTTCTTCTTAGTGATTTTTGAGGGAATAAGTAGATCGCTTTGAAACAAATGGACAAATTGGACCAACGAGACAAGTAGTTGTTGCGAATGGACTTGCTAAGAACCGTTGTTTTGAAATGACGAAGGTGAAAGTTTCTTTCTTTTGATACAGGGATAAATGAGCAAACAATCTCTCAAAGGACAAAGCAACTTTGAGAAATACAAACAGTTGATCTCTTTAGCAAAATGATTTTTTTGATAGTAACCACTGAATTGTGTATGTTCAACAAATGTTTTCACAGGCCTTGAGCACAATTTAAGACAGTTCAAACACACACTTTATCCCTACAAGTTTGAATTTGATTGTCATATGTTATTCAACGGCCCACAGCTTGATGTCTCCTGGTTCTAGTGTAATATTTCCCTCTAATCGAAGAGGTGAGTCGATACAAGATTCGATCGACAAAGGATACACATCAGAGAACCTTGAAGGCATGACAAATAGAAGTTCCCCTTCTGCAGGAACAACGACCCTTGGAGATGAAACCCAAGTGGCCCTATGCCTCTACCAGAGGAGCACAATGGTGAGTAATCTTGAGGGATGTTGTTTCCCTTGCACCGTGAATAACATACCATGAAAGAAAGTGAGATACTTTAGACTAAGAGGGTTGTAACTAGGTCTGTGGAGTCTCTGCAAAGGTTGTTACTGGTTGGGATCCACTTAAGGGTCTATTTTGGACATGCTGAAATTGTGGGAAAGTTTTCCCACCTTATACTACCCCCAAAAACATGCCACCCGAATTGAAGAGATGGAGCGAGAAGGTTTACCCTTCCCCTCATTTATATATCGGCCAGACTATTTATTAGTTTGAGCTTCTCACCAAAGGGGACGCGCTTCCCAGAGGTGGATGAACTAGCTAGAAGCACTCCTAGGTTGTTGCGGATGATCTTGCTAACAACTTTTGGTACATGCATCACGTACTTTAATGGTCTTACTTTGCATGAAAAGATAGAAATCTAAGATGCGCGAAAATGCACAATCTCAAAACACGCAAGACATGGGGTTCATTGCTATTTGGACACTTTAATGCTCTACTTTACAACTTTTGAAAGCACACGTGTTTAGCATATAAGATTCATTCCAACTTCGCAACGTCGCCAACAAAATTAAATCGAGTCAACAAAGGGGAAATCGCACACCAAAGCTTCAAAGAGGAGGGAATAAGAGTGTTTTAAATCTTTAAAGCATTCAAGATTTGATGAAGTTTATTTTAAGCCCCAAATTTGAAGTGTTTGCACATTATTTTCTTTAACGCCTTAAAATGAAGTGTTCATCAGAATGTTTAATTACTAATCATTCATTCCATGAAAAAGAAAGATTTGTTCAATTTTAAGCCATTCAATAGATGATTGATGATGATAAAATCTGCACAAAACACGTCAGCATAAAACCTGCAAATGAAAAACTGTTAGAACTTTGAGCAAAACAAATCTCACAGCGAACCTATGGGCTAAGAACACATTCCCTTAGGTGTGGGAATGCAAAAACTGTCAGTGGGAACGCAGAAAAGGTGAAGCTGAGTTTTGCACAGAAAGTCAGCACGATCCTGCGGGTTAATGCAGTGATCTCGCAATTGCGGGAATGCGAAAATAGTCGGCGGGAACGTGGGACAAAAAAATTGGTGATAGTGAAAATTGAGGCCGCAGTTTTATAAATGTAGAGCGATCTCGCAAACAAGCAATCTCGCGGGTATACTTTGGCATGTTCCTGCGGGAAACTTTTTCGACGAGTTTGAGAGGTCAATAGTTTGCAAGACTAGTAGGTTTGATGGGCAACAAATGTGTTCCTGTAGGGAGATAGAAGTGATCCTGGAGATGTTTAATGCATTCCCGCAGAACGAAAGATCGACGAGAATTCAGAGAGTTTTTTTGCTTGTGGGATTAATGTTGAACTCGCAATCGCGGGTTCGCATTCCTGTCGGGTAATAGCAGCATTCTCGCGATCGTGGGATCGCATTCCTGGGGTAGTGAGATCGTGAAAAAAAGTTGTTCTGAAGTGTTTAAAATTGAAAAATGTTTAGATGGCTAAGAGCGTGTTTCTCAAAGATTGACTTGTGTACCTGCAATAATGTTAGCAAACCACCTACAAAAACCCACAAGCAAACAACATTACTTTGGTTAGTTCATAAAAAAAAAACAACTAAAAACTCATTAGATTGACCCAAATGCAGGGTCCCACCGGGCGTGCCAAAATGTATCACCTAGTTTAGTAGTGTAAATTGAATACTAGCTATTAAGGAAAGCATTAACCATACTAAACAAAACTAACATTTAAGATAGGACCAAAGAAGACAAACTTGAGGAAAGTAGACCAAAGATGGTAAACTCCTCAAGTGCTTCTCATGATGACAAAGCTATGTCCCTGATGAGAGGGGATGTATGCTCACATTGTGCTCAAGATCCAAGTAGATGGGTGATAATCAAATATGGGTGTGGATGAGGGTTTCAACAATGGAGGTATGGAAGGATTTTAGCATTATGATGGTATTTTGGTAGTTTTTAGGCTCTCAAAATAGCATTATAACTTTGCATGAAAGGTGTATGATTTTGTGAAGGAAGGAGGTTCAATTTATAGGCCAAAGGTTGGATAAATGGAGGGCCAAGATTTCAAGATGATGAGATGGTGAGGGGGGGTCAGGATGCACTCAAAAGGGAGCACATGGATTGTGCTTGTTTAGCAACAATGGGGAGGTGACACTTGTCAAAGGGTGATTGAATAAAGGGAAGGTAAGGTGGATGGTCAACAAAGGAGGCTCTAGAGATAAGGGCTCCATAAATGCCTTGTAAGCGTCATTAAGGGAGGTGTAAGAGGTGTAAGAGTCATAAATGTTGGAGGGTGAGGGTGAGGATGAGATTGTTGACTTTGGTTTGGGTTAGCAAGTCTTAACCCATACTTAAAGTTGTCACATGTTTAGGAGGGAGATTAGGATTAACTTAGAAGGGGGGTTAGGGGGTAAGTGATTTAGCTTTGATGGAATGGGTTAGTTAGGAGGCTAAGTGAGGTTAGTATGGGTGAATGGGTTAGATTAGGGGTTAGTATAGGGTTTAGGGAGGCTCTTAGGAGTTTAGATATTTTATTAAATGATTTATTTAATAAAATGGGGAGTATGGAATTAAATTGAATAGATTTGATGATTTATTCAATTTAATAGGGGAAGAGGGATTTAATTGATAAATTGATTTTGGGTGATCATTTGATTTTATCAATTGGACTACAGTTAATTTAATTAATTAATTAACTAGGGGATGACGATTAATTAATTAAATAGTAAATATTTAATCAATAATGTCCTAGGAGATGACTAAATATGATTACCTATTGATGTAATCAGATTTAGGTGTCTACAGATACTAGTCAAGTTCATATTTAACTTAGCTGAGAAGTTCCATAATTGTCACATTGTTAGAACTTTGTTGTTTATTTCAAAACCCTAAACATGTAAGTAGACCAGTTTTTGTTTTGATTGCTTTTACAATGACGATATTATCCCTTGTTAATCTCATATTATAGATTTCCTTTTTTATTGCAAACCATTTCTCTTTTCATTCTACATTTCTTCTTTGAAGTTTTTCATATCTTTCATTAGTTCTACACAAGGGCATTGTATTGGTTAGACTTTAAATGGATGTGCACCGTACATTGATTGATTTTCTCGTCATATCCAGAGTCATCTCCAATGCTAGAGTTAAAGATAATTTTTTTAAAAACTGTGTAATAAAATAAAGCAAATTGAATCCCAACTTAATTTTTGTCTTTCATAGTGTTTGGCTCACTCTCATCGCCTTTGTCTATCCCTATATACACACATAAACTCCACATATTTATCCCCAACTTATCCTTACACAAGTATTGTAATATTGTTGGATATTATTGAAATTATTATACAAATATTCATACGCTAACCCTAGTATAGTTCATATCCACCCAAATCCAACTATTTGTGCCATGAACTCAACCTTGTAGATGTAGGCTTAACAATCAAGCTTGTTAATAGTTAAATTTAAAATTGGCTAACTAAACTCTATCATGTTTTTGCATTAGTTGATTAAGTACACAGTTTATAACTATGATGTCATGTGTTAGTTGATTAAGTACACAGTTTATAACTTTGTTCTAGAGAAATTATTAATTTCTGAAATGAAAAATAAATAAAAACTCTAGCAAAATTAGGAAAGACCAATTAAAAAAAATAATATTCTCAGAAAATCTGAATAAATAAATTCTAAAACTTTGGTTAATATTTACATTCCGATGCAAACTAATGTGCAAAAGTTTAGGTGAAAACAAATAGTCTCCGCCTTTAAAGGCGGGACTAATAATAATATTTATAAAGTAACCGCTTTAACAACATAAAAGCTACATAATATAATAAAATAATAATAATAATATTTATAAAGTAACTGCTTTAACAACATAAAAGCATTTAATTTATTGTCCATAAGCTAAATACCATTGTTAAGTTAATCATAAAATTTGTACAACAATCTATCCGTTTCATTTCACATTAGTCGGCATTAATATAAGCAATAGATGTCACGTCCTACGGAAATATGATAAAAGTTTTCCCATCTTCCACGCAAGGCCATTGAATTTGCGGATGGTCTAATTAAGTATTCGGACGGGGGGTGGATGGTGATACGAAACACGCGTTCTAATTTGATATTTAGACGGCGCGAAGTTATTAAGCTTTTACGTACGCAAACTCTGTCCATTCTACTCTCGGAAATCGTCCTACGATTTGTTGTCTCCCGCTTTTTTCGACCCGCTGGTATTTCCCCGCATCTTCTGCTGCAATTTCTTTGTATTGCATTTTTGTGGCAAGGTTGATTGATTTGGTTTGGAATGAAAAAAGTAATTTTGTATTGCATTTTTGGATTTTCAGTTTGTCGTGGTTCCATCATCATTTCTTGCATTTTAATTTTGAACTAATATAGTATATTTAGGAAGTAAGGGAAAAATAGGGTTTATGTGGGGGGTCAAGTGTACATGCGACAAAATTGTAGGATGGTTTAGTGCCATTATATTAAGGGATTTCAATTAAATGTAATGACACTAAACCCTCTTGCGATTTCATTGCCTATACATTCGATCTCCCCATGTAAACCCTATTTTGCCCTTACTTCCTTCCTAAATATCTTATTTTAGGTCAAAATTAAAATGATGTCAGGTTGATTGATTTGGTTTCTCGAACAAAGTGATTGAAATCTTTCTTCATTCTGCACTCGACTTTAAATTGTTTACTTTAAATGTCCATCGCTAAGCGAATCTTAAGGATTTGTTCATTTATTTGTTAGAGTACACCTGTTGTGGAAGTTTGTAGTCAGGTTGATTGATTTGGTTTGTAATGATAAAAGTGATTTTGTACTAGATTTTTGGATTTTTAGTCTGTTGGGTTGGTCATTTAATCCAAGTGGAGTGTTTTAAAAGGAAACTGGTGAATTTTACACTACCTATACGATCTATATTTATCATGTCAATTGACTAATGACTAATAACAATAATATCATTCTATCAGAAAGATCGATCATTAAATACTAATAGAAATAAACTACTCTTGAACAAGGTGATTGAAATATTTCTTTATTCTGCACTCGACTTTAAATCTTTTACTTTAAATGTCCATCGATAAGAATTTCCCACCATGAAGATTATTAGTCGTTGCCTTATAGGAAACTAATGTTTTCATTAACCCTCTTCTATTAATTTGCAAAGTAAAAATAATATGATGATACTAAGGTTTAGAAAACTTTACTTTTAAATTTAGTTTTTGTACAATAATTTATTTTTTTCTATTGGTCAATAACAATTTTCCTTGGGTTTATTTCTTTTTTTCCCAGTAAAAAAATACAAAAATTAAATTCTAGAACTTTCTATTTTCTATTTCTATCTCCTTCAAAAGAATGAAAGTTTAGAACTTTCGTACTATTTTGTTGATTATGCTCCTATGCAAATTGTTGTTCCCAGAAGAAATCTTGATCCTACTATCTTAGGAAATCACTCATGCTTATCCCATGTAATCTATGTGTAAGAATTTGCTTAAGGGCAAAATTCACCCAAGAACTAAGAACTCAAACACAAGCACACAGTAGACCAAAGAAGGATATGATCAATTAATCAGAGTATGTCTGAATACATTGCTATGTTCAGAATGTGATGCTAATACACTAGGAGTGCCTGATTATAAAGGCTACAGGAGAACTTATAGAATGCATAGAAGTTAGCACCATGAAGTGTCACACAACCAAGCACATGTCCACCAAATATGGATTATCCTCCATTAAGCACGGAAGTAAGTGCGGTGATGAGAGGATAAGCCTAGAAGAGTGGAACACGCAAAACAGTGTTGTAGACACCATGTGCTCAAATAAAGGTGCATACTCTTGTGTTGTCAACATGACAAATCACAAGGTTGCACAAACTCCTAAGTGTCTCATAATAAAAATAATAAAATAATGCAATATAATTAAATAATGCATTAACCTAAGTAAACTTAAGTAAGTGTAAATAGTAAAGTACTAATTTACACCAACACCCCCCCTTAAGTGCAAGTTAGAGAAATGTGCTTAAGCTTACAAGCTAGGATGAAGATGCATAATGGGTCCCGGCTACTAGGCCATGTTAGGTACCCATGTACATAATGAAATGCAAATCTCCCATAAAGCGGAGAAAGAGGGAAAACCTCATGGGAAAAACCCTCCCCCAAAAAGAGAGATAGAAGAGGATGCATCGATGGATGGAGTAATCAAGACCCCCCCATTACGACATACATCCATGTATATACAAGAAAGAATGGAGAAGGACAAAACCTCCTATGAGGAAAAAGTCCCCCCCAAAAAAGAGAAGAAAGAGACGAGGTAGTCCCCCCCCCTTAAAAATAATGTGCCAATCAGTGAAAAGTGCTCCGATGAAGAAGTTGATCCACGACCTCTTGATGACGTTCCTCCCCTTTGGAAGAAACAATGGCAAGGGTACCTTTGAGAAGCGTCCCCTGGATGGAGAAGGAATCTCAATGATGACTGGTATCTCTGAAACCTGTGTCATAACACCAACAGTCTTCTCGAATGTGAGAGAGATCACCTGCAGATGTTGGACATAAGTATCCACAATCACACCAACCTAAAATGATTGATCATGTAGAGAATGTACAATAACTGTAGAAGAATCATTCTCAGCAAAGAGAAGCAAGAAATCATCATAAAAATCTACCATATCAATTGTGTGTGACTCCAAGAACAGAGCTGAAATGTCTGGCAAGAAATCAGCACCTGGAAGACCATGTGTACCCTGCAATGCTGAAGTGCATGAATCTATCACTGCGGCAAAAGATGAAGTGTCCGCCTCAAAAAGTAGACGGATGTCATCAAGAATGTCTCCCACATCTTCAATGTGAGACTCCACGAACAAATGTGCAATGTCTGAAAGGAAGTCGTCGCATGAAGGTAGAGTAGGAAGACATAAAGTATCCTACTGCACTGAATCCGAAGCATCTGTGGCTGGAACAGGATCAGTAGGAGCAACAGGAGCTGGAGGTGTGATCTCATCTGAAGAGGTGTCAGCTACAACTGGAGGAATGAGTTCCTTTGGGAAGGGAGGAATAGTTGGATCTCCATATGTCTCCCAAAGAAACATCCAAACATCATAGGGATCAGTGGACTTAACTTCATCTGTGGTGAAGTCAATAACGTCATAATCCATCTGTAACCAGAGAGTACGCAAAATGATGTCATGCTAATCAAAAGTAAACTCAAGATCTGGTGTATAGGGTAGTACATTGTGCTGACTGAGATATCTGATAGCAAGTTGACTCCATTCTTGATAGTTGTGTGTGGTCAATTGAATCAAATCGTCCTCTTCCATGATGGATCAATCAAAAGAACCTCCAAAAAACAAAGAACCCCCCCTTAAAAGGATGTTGTTGGCATGTAAAATGTGGTGTGTCCACTAGTCTAAAAAGAACAAAGTAGACAACTAATTTTGCTAGATGCAACTGCTGCTTGAGGTCAAAGACTCAGATGTCCTAATTCGAAAAGTGACAAATATGTCCACACAACCCTAGAATCTGAATGCAGATCTGGAAAGTAGACAAAAAAAATACGCACTTTCAAAAAAAACAAAACCTGAAAAGGAGTCCGGATGTGCCTGTACGGAGCGTTTCAAGTTGCAAAATGCAGGATGAAGCAGGTACAGTCACCAAAAGATGCAAATTTTGACCAATCCGTGCACCAAAAATAGAAAATAATACCACCACTAGAAAATTCAGGAAATTCTACCTGATTTCAAAAAAAATTGCACCTGACTCGGAGTCCGAATGACCAAGATACGAGCTCACAAAGTCAGGCTGCCAAACTGAAAAGTAATCTGGAGAGGGGTTTGGAGGAGAAACTGGAAAGTTAAATTTGACGGTCAAATAGCCGTCAACGCAGTTCAATAACGCCTTGGGATGACATTCAGACGAGCGTCAAATTTAAACCCGTGAAATGATGACGTCAGCAAAAAATCAGCGCTCCAGGTTGACATGGAAGGTGATGTGTCTGTCTGTATTGTACGGAACGTATGGATCTGATGTGTCAAATCGCTTGGCGCTGACTGGGCGGGCATAGTCGGATGATGACTGGGCTCTGCAGATGACGTGTTTCTGCGCAGGTGATGATTCACCGCTGACTGTGCAGGGTTGAACGTCCACCAAATTAGTGTCGCATGGCACTATCTGGGCGAGGTCCAGAGCTGGTACAGTGATCGCCAGAGTTCGCCGAAGTTTTAATTTAAAAAATGCGCTGGAATTCTGTTGTGGACTGTCGTCGGATCAGTGGGTTAAAAGTCCCACATTCGTGGGATAAGTGAATTCTGGGTGCTTTATAAAGCGCAGTCTGTAGACTTTAAAAAGAAAAGGCCGCCGGTGGATCGGGCCCTCTCGATGGAATGATGCAATGCCATCGATATTTCGCAAGCGCGGGCAATGATTAAAATCAGACCCGCAGAAATAATGATATTAAACCCTGCGAAAAATATTCCACCAACAATACAAACCCGAGCCGGGGTGTCACTACCCAGTTCGGCTAAGAAATTTTTCTCTGATAGGCCAAAATATTTTCGAAAATACACTGACGAAAAATTACAGAGAAATTACAGATCCGAAAATAAATTCATAAATCTGTGAAAAAGACCATACCCATACCGCAAATCGGGCCTTCAGGTTCTGATTTGTAAAAAAAAATTTGCCTCACGATCGACTTTGAGCCAAAGTAGCCTTGCTTATAGTCAATTTTCACCGATTCAGCATTCCGAATGCAATGGAGAGGTCAGATCTGATGCTGGATGCTCCCAATTTCTGCAGCACTCCGGATTCAGGCTGAGGTGATGAAGCATGCAAGAGGTCTCGAACGGCTTGTGAAGAGAAAGACTCCAAGCTCTGATACCATGTAAGAATTTGCTTAAGGGCAAAATTCACCCAAGAACTAAGAACTCAAACACAAGCACACAGTAGACCAAAGAAGGATATGATCAATTAATCAGAGTATGTCTGAATACATTGCTTTGTTCAGAATGTGATGCTAATACACTAGGAGTGCCTGATTATAAAGGCTACAGGAGAACTTCTAGAATGCATAGAAGTTAGCACCATGAAGTGTCACACAACCAAGCACATGTCCACCCGATATGGATTATCCTCCATTAAGCACGGAAGTAAGTGCGGTGATGAGAGGATAAGCCTAGAAGAGTGGAACACGCAAAACAGTGTTGTAGACACCATGTGCTCAAATAAAGGTGCATACTCTTGTGTTGTCAACATGAAAAATCACAAGGTTGCACAAACTCCTAAGTGTCTCATAATAAAAATAATTAAATAATGCAATATAATTAAATAATGCATTAACCTAAGTAAACTTAAGTAAGTGTAAATAGTAAAGTACTAATTTACACCAACACTATGTAAGGATATATGTGCATAGTTCCTGGAACTCACTCTATAGAAAAACATCATATAACTCTCACTCTATAGAAAACAGTGGCAGAGAATGGAATAGTAGTAATTATAGAAATGGTTGTAAACATCATTGTTAATTGTATTGAAGGAGGCACTGGGCTGAACCAAACCACCATAGATTTGCATCTGAAGTTGATGTTTTACCAATGGTAGCAACTGTCCCACCCATAAGACACATGTAGTTCAATCTTCTTTGGGGAGGTGAGTGTGATTCTTGCTTTTCATATTTTTTTTGGCCCAGATCATTGTAGTCCTCCCATGAAAACTATGATGTGGAAGCTAGCTGAAGTGGCAATGAATAATATCACCCTCTTCTCATCGATAGCATGTCTACAATAATTTGAGCATGTTAGTATTGAAATAAATGGCCAATTAAATTTCTTAAATCTTTATGTAGCAATAAGCATTTAATCACTCTAATATACAATTCAAATCCAGTTGCTCAAAATGTTCAATTTCCCAATTGTTTTGCAAATACAAGCATCAAACTAACCTCTCCAGGCATATAACTCTCTGACTTCTTTGGCCTGCCATTTGCTACAATCATTCTCTATTTTTTAAGCTCTAATATACTACTACTCAAAATATGCAATTTCCTCAAATTTTGGCATATAGAAGGAAGAGGAAGTATATAGGTATAGGGATAGGCATTTCAAATAATTTCTATTACTGATTGCAGATATATTATTTTCTTCATTATCTATCAAAAAATTATCATTGCTAGGGCAAATCGAATTCAGAGGGATTGGAGACAAGGTTCTGTTCATTAGTAGGGATACAAAGAGATAGAGAATGGAGTAATTTTTTAAGAATTTGATATGACATGAGTTAAAACATTCTTCTAGTGCATTCTCATTGACATAACTCCTTATCTCCATCTATCCAAGAAACTAATTTTAAGATGATAAAGTTTGTCGCACTGATGTCAATGAAGGAGTTGTACAAACTAAATAAAAGATCTGACATATTATTTGACAATTTGACAGTGAAATAGGATATTAAACATTTATCTAGTTGAATGGTACATAGAAGGTTTATTCATTTCAAATTTTTGATAATAGTTTTTGAAATAAAAAGCGACCAAAACAAGGGGGTTGGCCCTTACAACCAAAAAGTTGTTAACTAGCACATTGCTAGCAAAACAAGTAGATGGTAGTCACAAACAACAGAAAACTACAACTATTAACCAAAAACACCACTAATAGAGAAACTACTAACTAGAATAGAAACTATAGTACTAAGCATACCATGATTGTTCAAAACATGAATTGTTGGCATATACAAAACCAACCCAATCCAAAACCATCGCACTATCATTTACACCTATCAACATAATATCTATACTAAATCTAAAGACTAAAGTACCAAACATACTATTAAAGTTCAATTTTTTAAATCTGTTGGCATAAACAAGCCAACCCAAGTCAGTGAATAAGTTGTAAACCAGCAAACCAAGTAGCATCAGAAACCAATAAACAACTATGACTAAAATACCCCTAGGAACCACCACTGTATTTTTCATCTTTATCTTTTTCCTTCCTAGCCAAAAGCACTCTAGTCCAATCCTCAGCCAAGAACTTATAGAGGAGCTTGTTGCGCCAATAATTGAATGGTGGTAGCAGCAGCATGTGTAACGTCCAAGGAAAATTTAGAGGAGTAAAACCCATCCTCTAAGGATTTGACCCTTCTCTCAATTTGTGCATTCCTCTCATTCTACTCCTCCTCTTTCTCTATGTTTCCTCTTTCAACATTCTTATGTGCCTCCTTAGTATTTGTCAATGGCTAGTTTTCATCTTGTAAAACTTGGTTGTTAGTAAAAACATTGATTTTTTCCTTAGCCAAGGAAGAGATGTAATGGGGGAGTTATCCACTTTATTTCTATCTTCACATAAGGTAATAGGTTGCAAGGTAAAGCTAGCTGACACATGCATCATCTCAATGGTATTGGCATTACTAGCAGACATCTGGGTTTTATCTATAGAATTTTCACTTTTTTCCTTCTCCTCATTCCCCTTTTCTCTCTTGAAGTCCAAGAGTTTCTCCTCCAATTCTCTTTCATTATTTTTAGAATTCTCCTCTTCCACCTCCTCAACTCTAAATCTATTAGCCTTTTGTTTATATATTGCTTGTGTTTTGGCTAGCCTTCCTGACCTTCTCCTACCATTTCCTCCCTCCTCCTCCTCTGACTTCCCAATGTCCACTTCCACTGGCTTTTCAATTTTGATTTTTAACGACCTTTTTGTTCAACTGTCAAGTCTGGGTTTTTCTTTTTCTTATTATCTCTACTAGGGGAAGGGTGTGGCATGTAAATTCTAGTTCTAGTGCCGATACTCAAAGGGAAATTCTAGTGGTGGCATTGATTATCAACAACAAAAACCCTATGGCAACAGAGGGCAAGATGAAACTGGTAAAGTCAAAAAATCAGACCCTAGTGAATGATAGTGAAATTATGACCCTTGCTTCTTTTCTCCCTCACATCATTTATCATATCCTCAAGCGAGTGTAACATAAAGAATAGGATAGAAATAAAATCTCTATTTCTAAAATGGTTCAGTATGGGGAACTGATAATAATAGTAAACTCCAAACCTACCTTCGAGCTTGAGGTATTTCATGATCACCAAGCAAACATCATCCTGAGGAGTTGGTAGCTTATCCCTTAAGAAGCCTCCCCTATAGCAAACAGGTTCCTCATCCTCAGCAAAAATGCTATTCATGTTGGCTTTGTCCACCATTTTCATGACCTTCTTCCATTTTTCCCCTTTCAAGGACAACCCAGTGGCCATCACAATAACCTCCTCATTCACTTGAAATTTGATACCATTTACACTAACTCTGCGGTCATTCCATCCATTCATGAATTGAAGAGCACAATTTTCATCATAACCCACCATTGCCTGCATATACGATAGAAATCCCCCATCTTTCAATAGGAACTAGATCGCCATTCTATCCTTAAAAGTTTCAATCTTTGTTTGCTCTAGTCGATTCAAGTCTCCACCAATTTCTTCCTCACTGTCTCCTATCCCCCCAACCTTAGTAATTTGCATCTGAACCTTCCTATCTTCAAGCTTGCTAGCAGCGAAGATATTTTTCATTAATGGTAGCACAACAATTTTGAAAATAACATCTCTAGGGCTTTTAATCATCCTATAAGAAATTTTTTGAGGCACTTCAAAATCCCATCCCTTCTCATTATGGGATTCGTGTGTACTTTGCATCATAACTCCAATGTCCTTGAAATATCTCACAGCATCTGTAATGATATTATTTGTACTTTCAAAAAGAAAATTTGTAAACTTTTACATTTTGTTAATTGCAAAGTAACTCTTGCCTCAAATTTCATCCATTTATTATATGACTTGTACTATAGTGTTTCGTCATCTTTCTTTTAAAATTATTATTAAAATTGGCAAGCTTCGCCTTCCTAATTATGATATTGCCGAATTTGACATCAATCATTATTTGTCTAGCCATGTTCAATTTATGTTCCCCTCCCTTTCCTTGCAAATCAAGGTCTTAATTTCCTTCTTTAGGATATCCATTCTTCTCTAGCACGTCCTTTCCTTTAGATCAAACCCCATGGTAATAGTAGCATCCGCCACCATATTATCTTCCCTATATATGTGTTGTAATTGGATTTTTTCCATCCCATTTAGGATATGTCTAATATCTGTGATAATATTTTGGATATTCCAACATGGCTAAGAGATTCCTTTCACCATATCAATTATTAATTTAGAAACAGCTTCTATAGTTATTTCCTTAATTTGCATATTCCTAACCAATTGTAGGTACCAAAGCAGAGTCATTGCTTCTACCATGTTATGACTTCCTCCACCAACATTCCCAAAATAGACTAACAATACTTCACCATTTCTATTTCTCAGCACTCCACCCCCAGCTGCAACACCTTTTTTTGCAAACCATTAATATTTAACTTAAGTTGTGTTATTGTAGGTAGTTTCCATCTTGTCTACTACCTCCTTATTACCTTAGAGTTATCAAAATGATTAAAGTTCCAGTGGATACCCCATCTTTTTGCTATTTGGCATTCTTTCCTTCCTAGTTCTTCCTTCGGTACCTTACATTTGGTAATCTTTGTATTTTCTTTTAGAAAATTCTCGATAATTCCCCATAACTACCTCCACAGGCCTTTCCTCTTCTTGAAAGATTATGTTGTTTCTTTCCTTCCATATGTGCCAAAAAATGTATGATGGAACAATTCTCCATAGGAAAACTAGCTTGGGGTTATAAAAGGGGCAATCCTAATTTTCCACAAATTGACTCATATTTTCCTTCATCACCCAACATAGTTCAAATTTCCTCTACACTAGTGACCAGATCTTTAGGGTATATGGACATTCTAGGAAGAGGTGAGAGATACTCTCATCCTTTTCCTTACAGAGATAGCATCTATTTGTGATTAAAAAGACCCCTTTTTTCTAGGTTGTCCAATGATAGAATCTTACCATGTTGAACAATCCATTAGAAGAAGTTGATTTTAGGCAGAAGATTACTAATCCAGACTTTAAGCCATGTTGTGGGACACAAGTCCTTACAAAAGAGGAGTTTGTAAGCAAAGTAGATAGTATAATGGCCACTAGACATTATCTCCCACACCACTTTATCCTCCTATATTAACATTGGGATTCTTTGAGCTTCTATCAACTCCTCTAGTTTTTTAAGTAGTTGAATATCCTCCTAGGGTTAAGTATATTTTCACAATTTCTTCCACTTCCTTCTAGGGTCAATATAATCCACAACTTTCATCCCCACCTCTTCTTTCAATGTTTCCATTAGTCCTCTAAATTTGTGGTAAACCAGCAATTTCTCCCCCATCCAATTATCCTCCCAGAATCTGATGTTTTGCCCACTGCCTATAATCCACCTCACTCCTTGCCTCGGTAAACTTTTTCTTTTAACAATATTCATCCATATTTTTTATCCTCTTGGGAGGTCATTATTAAAGAGATTATGAGTAAATGAGGAGTTAGTTAGGTATTTAGCTTTCATTATATTGCTCCAATCCATTTTGTTTTCTCCCAGCCTTCATCCAATTTTAGCAAGAAGGACTTTATTCAAAATTTTGAGTCTTCTCACTCCCAATTCCCCCTCTCTTGGAAACATCCTCTCAGTTGACTAGATTCAATTTGTTCTTTTCCTTTGTTTCTAACCAAAGAAAGTTCCTCTGTATTCTCTCAATTCTATCTACCATGTTTTGGTTTATTTTAAAAAGGTATAGAAAGTAAATTGGAATGCCCTGCAGAGCCGCTAAGAGTACCTGCAATGTTCCAACATTAATAAGAATTTTCCCTTTCCATCATGCTAGTATTTTTTGTATTCTTTCAACAATGGTATTCCAAAAGTCATTTCTTACCTCCTTGGTGGTTAAAGGTAAACCCAAATAAGTATTCAAGAGCTTAGCCAATTGATAGCCTAAAATGTTCTTGATCTTCCTCTACATAACAACATTAGTGTTCAAAAAAATAGAGTTTACTTTTAGAGTATTTTATTTGCTAACCTGAGGTGTCTTTGTTATTTTTAAGGATACTCTTCCATGCTCTAGCTTCCATTATAGAGGATTCTCCAAATAGAAAAGTCTTATCAACAAATTGATGTAATACTTTAGTTTCAGCAGTAGTAGTAGGTTTAATACCTTTAACATGCCCTGTGCTTACTAGTTTAAAGAATGATCTCCCTAGAACCTCTACCACCATAATGAAGAGGTAGGGAGATAGCGGGTCTCCTTGCCTTAGTCCTCTCCTTGCTTCAAAATTACCCCAAGGAGAGCCATTTAGGAGGACTGCATACTGGATAGTACTCACCATCCTCCTTACAAGGTTTATGACCTTTTCATTAAACCCCACTCTTTCAATAACATCATACATAAAGTCCCACCTTATCTTATCATATGCCTTAGAGGTATCTAGTTTGAAGGCCATACCAAGTATTTTATTTTTCTCCATTGAATGTATGATCTCATGGGTTGTTATTGCAGCATCCAAGATTTGTCTTCCCAGCACAAACCCCTTTTGTGGTGTTTCTATAATGTTCTCAAGGAAGGGCTTAATCTTGTTGACCATTACTTTAGCAAAAACCTTATAAACAGTGTTACAAAGGCTTATAGGTCTAAAATCAAGGAGACTCGTGGGTGATGGAGTCTTAGGGACCAAGGCAATAAAAGTCTTATTTATCCTTTTTAGCATCTTCCCCGTTTTAAAGAAACCCTGGTTGCCCAAATCAGCTCATTTTTAATAACCTCCTAAAATTGCTAGAAAAATGTCAGGGGGAAACCATCCAATCTCAGGGCTTTGTAAGCTTTCATAGAAAACACAACCCTTTTCACTTCCTCCTTTGTGATGTTTCCTAGAATTCTATTATTTTCCACCTCTCCTAGCACTTGTGGGATCGTGTTTATCAAGCTTCTTCTTATTACCTGATTTCGTAGTCTATTTTCCTTTGTGTATGCCTTGCTAAAGTATTCCACAGCATGTCTTCCCATCTCCTCCTAATCCTTATATTATGCTCCCTCTTCTTCTTGCAACCTATTGATCTTGTTTCTTCTTTTATGGTTCGAGGCTAATCTATGGAAGAAGGTAGTGTTTCTATCACCTTCAATTAAACATTGTACTCTCGATCTTTGCTTCCAAAATATTTCCTCTCAAAATTATATCCTTCCAATTTTTTTGTACTCTTCTTCTTCTTCTTCTTGTATAGCTTCTTCTAAATTATTACCCTCAACAACTTTTGATAATAGTTGGCAAAAACCTGACATTCAAATTGAGCCTTCAATTCAAACTATGCAGGGATAATATGTTTGAATGAGTGGGCCATTATATTAATTAATAATAAATATTAGCATTGTTCAAGACCACAAATTTATATGAATAATTAGTTAATTTTAGTTATATGAATAATGAAAATGATTTTAAGTTGCACTACTTTAGGTTTTTTTTAAATAAATAATTTAAATTTTATAAAGTAACTCATTGATTTCTTCAATTATTAAATTAGAGATGTAACATATATTTTTTATTTTTAAAATTATTTTATGTTATAAATGTTTATGATATTTTGTAGGAAAACATTTCTATTTTTATTATTTATATATATGATGTTAACTTTGTATAATTCATATAAATTATGTTTTTTCAATTACATTTGTATAATTTTTCTTTATGATTGTGATCTATATGTAAATTTTGAAAAATTGTAAATAATGGAATCAAAAAATAATTATCTATAAAGCTATATATGTATGTATTTATAGATCTATTTATATATATAATACAAATTATATACAGATAGTTCTTATATTTTGCTTTATAATTTAAATTGGTTTCATGTGTCCAAGCCATTTTTAAATTATTTTTTATATTTGTTATGTTTAAAATAATTATATTTTAAAACTTTCAATTTGCATATTTATATGTTTATCTAAAATTATTTGTTATAATAAATCTCATATACAAAAAATAATTGTCTTCTATGCAATCTTTAGATTTTTTTTAAGTCATATTGTTGTCATTGCAATATTTATCTTTCATTTGACTAACATAGAAGTGGAACTGATGGGCACATGGGCACATAAGTTGCTAAGTATCTTATGTTTTTATGAATTTTACGTGTGCCTTGTGCAAGGCTTGTGATATTAAGAGCTTCTTTCTAGACTTTCATCCACAATCATATAAACAAATGATGATTGGTAAATGCCTCATATCCATCTCTTAAATATTCCTCCATACACATGCATAGTGTGTTCAAATATGCAAGAATACATTTTAAGAAAAAAAAAAATTTAAGAACATGGATAGACTTAATGTTAAAAAAAAAATTGGCAATTTTATTGATATAGATTTTCAAAAACCTATATTTGAATTTTATTTTTTGAGTTGTCAATTCAAGCTTTTATCAATCCTTGTTTATAAATGTTTTAGTGAAAAATTTAGTAACCTTTCTTATCTTTTCTATGTAGTCCTACTTTAATTATAGGCTATTTTTATTCTCCATTTTTAACAAAAGGCAGGGACTCTAGGTCCACCAAATCTCTTGTTAATTAAACAACCAATTGTTCTTACATCTCATTTGTGTTGAATGTTGGGGTAAGAAATAGTTGTTCCTAAACTCTCTTTAATAATCCCTGCCTTAAAGGTGGGGATTATAGTTTTCAGTTGACTCTTTACAATTCATCTTTTTTGGAAAATGGTGAAAACTAAAAAAATATTTCCACAAAACTATGTTCAATTAATTATATCTCATTAAACACAATTTTTTATTAATAAATTATATTCTTAATTGTTTCTGGATTAGATTGTGTTGGAATTTTTACCATCAACATTTCGAATCACACTACATGATTCATCATCAAGATGAGAGAGCAAGAGCTGTAAAAAAAATTGATCGATAAATTCTAATTTTTTCATTGGTTGAATATCTTGTTGTAGTTAGCGTATAGGTGTGCATTTTCCTTCATGGTTGGGTGTAATGTAGCAATAATGGGAAAGATCGAATGGATACTTCATGTTTAGTTTCTTCTATCTGCCAGTTCTGTAAAATGGATACATGTTGTTCTTGTTTCTTCTACTGCTAAATCTAGCTCTGTAAGTGCTTGGCTAAGCCATTTAATTGTGTGGCCCAGATAACACGTGTGTGACTACGCTTATTTGGTTTTACTACATATGTGTAGATGTGTAGTTTTATTTTTATTCCCTGCTACATTCTATGTTTAGGCTACTAGGCACATGGTTGCACGTAGTATGTTTCGCAGTTGCACTAGATCCATCTGATCCATCTTCTTCCGGGAAGCTAGGCTTCTCATGCCAGGGTCGAGGCATTCTTCATGTCAGGAACAATCCCGAGGGAGTAATCACTCCATGATTGGCGAGGTAAAAGCGCCTAAGCCACACTCCCATCTCAGATAGTAGATGGACGATGTCCTACAGCTTTGGAGACAAGTTACGTTGAAGGCTTCAATTGCTTTCCAGATATCTTCCCTAATGATTTCCCAACATTTTTGAAAGAGGAATGCTTGGTACCTATATGGTCCAAGTGATTTATCTGGATTAATATTAAAAAGAGTTTTTTGATTTCTGTTACTGAAAAAATGTTCTTTTAGAAATTTATCATCCTCTTCCGAGATGGTTCTTGTAATTACTTTTAACATCTCCTTTTGGGCAGATACATTTGAGGAGTCAACAACTATTTTGATTTATGTTATTGAAAAAGGTTTTTTTAGAAATTTATTATCCTCTTCCAAGATGATTTTTGGAATTACTTTTAACATCTCCTTTTGGGCAGATATGTTTGAGGAGTCAAAGTTGTTGAGGGCATTTTTGAAATAATCAACAAACTCCTCCACAATTTTAGTTGGATCAATACTCTTTGTTTTTTATACTCATGGTGTTTTTAAAGGCTCTATTTTGTGTAGTGCTACTGTGCAAAAATTTTGTAATTTTATCTCCTCCTTTCAACCATTTTCTCTAAGACTTTTGTTTCCAAAATACTTCCTCCTTTACTAAGGTATCTTCTTATTTTGCTAATAGTTATTTTCTTCCATTAATTGTTCATTATTCACTTCGTGTTTAATTACTTCTATTTTCAATTTTTTAGTTTTTCTTCGATATCATGTCTTTGAACTTCAATATGTTTTTTAAATTAAAAGCCACCAAAAACAAGAGGGTCAACCCTTACAACCAAAAAGCTAGTAACCAACACATCACCAGCAGAGACCAACAAAGCACACTACTGAAGTAGAAACATACTAAAGTTCAACTTAACCATAATAATACCATGCAAGTTACTAACCAGCATTCTACTATGAACATAAGCAACTAAACTATAGTAGAAGTCTATAATGTTAGCTATACTACTTAAGTTCATCATAAAAATTGTTGGCACAATCAGGCCAACCCAAGTCTAAGCAACAGTTGGATACCAGCAAATCAAGTAATAGCAAATTAACATAAAACAACTTGGATCCAAGGATCCCTTTAAACTAAAAAAAAACTTAATACTCAATTTTTTCCTTTCCCTTCCTTGGCAGAAGAACCTGAGCCCAATCATCAACAAGGAATTTAAAAAAGAGCTTATGATCCTCCATGTGTATTCCTATTTCTTCTTTCTCCTGTGCCAGCAGTGGGAGGGTGATGGCAGCAACGTGAGTGACCTTTAAAGCAAATTTAGAAGTGGTGACAAACCCTTCTAAAATTTTAACCCTTTTGTCCAATTTGGCATACACCTCCAATTGCTCCTCGATGTCCTCCTTTAGCATGTTTCAATATGTTATTAAATTACATTTTATTCCATTCTATAATTTTCCTTTAAAGAGTTTTCATTTTGGTCACAAAACAAAACATTTTTTATTCTTTAACTTGTTCATTCCACCAATTCGACCAATTCTTAACATATTAATGATTTGATCTTATTGCACATAATAGATAACTATTAAAATTAAATAGTATCATAATAGATATAATATTTTGCATTTTCTTATGTTTCTAGAACCATTATAAATATGTTTAAAACATTAAAATGAATTAGTTAATTAAAAATTTATTTTGAAAATATATTGGAATTAAATTAGTTAATTATTTAAATTTATATTAACATTTACATATCAAGGAAATACTATAATGTGGATAATTTTATTCATCATATTCTAATAAATCAATTGATTTAAAGATCCATGTCATTTATATTGCGAGGACTCTATATTAAACATTAAACATGTGTTATCATATCTATTCATGCAATGTGTATGGATTTTTCTATTATATAAAACTTTATAATAACATTATAAATTATAAATAAATATACCTATTAAATTCAAATTATCATATTTACATAACTAGAGGGTAGCACTTGTTGTACTTGTTATACATTAGTAGTAATATTGTATTCATTTTGGACCATTCAAATTACATTAACCAATTAGTTTATTTTACACATGCTTGAAATACATGATTTATTTCAAGAATCACTCTCAAACTCATTATTTGTTTTAAAACTAATATTATTTTTTAATGCATCCCTTAGTTATAACTAGTTTATAATTACTAAATTAATGTCATTATTACAATTTCTATCATTAAAATTTTTAACTTAATTTTAAATATTCATTCTATAATATTTCACTTTTTAAATAAGTTTTGTTTAAATATTAGAATAGATGAATTATCATCCTTCATTTTTAAAAGAAGGAATTTTCACCTAAATCTAATCAATAATTTGGGATAATGAATTCCAAAAAGAAATAAGTTTTCTAATGTAACTTAATTGAAAGAAATGATACTAAATATTTTGATTCTAATCAATTTTTATAAATATTTTTTATTAGATGAAGAAATTAGAAAAGTAGAATAGTTTAGAATTATTATTCTTCACTATTGGAATAATTTTTTTAATTTAGTTAAAAATAAACTCACAAAATTGTATTTTTCTAATATTTCACTAACATTACTCTCCTTTACTAATTGTAATTATCATGGTTTAATTCATATTTGATTAATTGGATTAAAATAAGATTTATAAATTTAATAATGTTTTCTATGGTCAAGTAATTTAAATATTATTTTATAGAATTAATTAATTGGATTAGATTAAGATTTATAAAATTTAATAATCTTTTCTAATATAATACACATTCATTCTATGGTCAATGGTCATGTAAATGCCACTAGATGTCACTTGTTTTATTAAGGATGCCTTACATCTTATGGACATTCAATTCTAACATTTGTTTTACTAAGGAGGTCTTGTTTTACTAAGACGTCTTCATCTTATAGAGACTTTCAATTCTAAATCTTGTTTTATTGAGGAGTCTTTGCATCTTACGGGCATTCAATTCTAAAAGAAAATTATTAGATGAGAGTAGTCACACATATTGTTCAAAAAAACCCTTCAATTTAACATTATTAGAAAAGAGCAAATATAATTACTATAATACTAAATAAAATTTATTAAATAATTAATATAATTAAGCCATGAGGCTTTCTACAATGGTAGCATTCTTTTAATGTAAACATTTTTCATTTTTTTTTTAAAACGTTCATTTACGTCTCACAATAATAAAAGAGGATCTTAACAATTAAAATCTTGAAAGTTGCGTGCAATGGATAGTTTAACTCAATGTAAACTGGTAGTTTTCTCATTTACAAACATTTCCTCATCAATGTAAGGTGTATTTGTTCAACTTTTCAAAACATGGTTTACAATCTTCTTATGATTGCGACTTATGATACTAATTAGAACATAAAATAAAAATATATTCAAAACATTTATTACCATTGCTTATTTTATTACTATGATTTTTTTAACTGCTGTAATTTTCTTTAATTTGTATATTTCATGCAAACTTATACTAATAATAGTAATAGTAATAGTATATTTGAAATTGTAAGTATGGTAGTAATAGTAAATAAAAATTATTAGAAATATTAATAAGAATGGTAATTCAATAAAGAAATTAATCATAGAAAACTATAGCATATTTAATTTATTAGATAATTAATATAATAATAGTAATAGGTAATAAAATTTACTAGAAATACTAATAAGAATGGTAATTCAATAAAGAAATTAATCATAGAAAACTATAGCACATTTAATTTATTAAATAATTAATATAATAATAGTAAAATTTAATAAAATTTACTAGAAATACTAATAAGAATGGTAATTCAATAAAGAAATTAATCATAGAAAACTATAGAATATTAGAACACATCTGCATTTAAATGAAAAATTATTAACTATAATGAAAGCTCAAAAGACATCCCTCATCCCTCATAATGGAAACTAGAAATACTAACAGAATGATAACTCACAAAAACATCTTCAATAATAATTATAAAAATACAAAATATTAACAACTATAATGATAGTTCAATAAACATTTTCAGTAATAGAAATTAAAATATACTAACCTAATATCTCGATAAACATCAAGAAAAGAATATGACAATGTCTATAATGCATAACTGAAAAGCAATATGATAATGTCCTTAATTTTATATTAAAAATAATAATTGTAATACTAAAAATTTGCAAAAATATATAAAATATTAAAATACATCAGAACCTAATTCCGCACTAACAAATTTAAAATATTAAAAGATGTTTAAGGCTGATTTCATATTTACCAAGAAAGCATTAGAACATGATAGGAGAAACTTTTGTTGGAGCAATCTACTTGCCGGTTTGCATGCCTTTGCCCACACCAACATAAATCCTCCAAATTCTTAAATGGCCGCTGCATATTTCCTTCATCATTTCAATCACCGCCTTCATCCTCAATCTCAACCATGGCGCCTTCATTCGTTAAGTAAGGGCTGTGAGTAAATATGCCACTGTTTTTCACAGCAAATTTGCACATACATTTCACAATGATCAAGCTGGTCACAGCTCAGAAGGAAGGGAAAATGTGCAATTGGGTACTCTTTATTTTCTTGTCATATTGATGCAATGGATTATCTTATTTTGAAATGGTGTTTTCTTTTCTTTTCTAAACCCATTTATTTGATTTTTTGTGCTGCAAACTCTCAGAAGACGTGAATCTCGTGGATATACTTTAAGAAAATCAATGTCATATACTTTTGTAAATAATTTGTTTACTAGTTAAACATGTTTAAACATCATACATTAAAACTTATTAAATATTTTAATACAATAATCATCAAATTTTTATTTTTATTTTTTCAGAATTATTTCACATATTATATAAAATTTGTACACATTAGTTTTCTTATTTATATTTACCAAACTCTTTTCTGTAAAAACCATAAGACAAGACCTACTTTTATATTTAAAATTGAAAAACCATGATTGAATATTTAAAAAAGAAAGAGTCACTCTTTGACCTCATTATTCCATTGTTATTACAATTAAACACATATAATGTTTATTCTAATTAACTGCAGAGCGACTAAAATTGCCAACCCTTAAGTGACATCTTGATCTGCTATTAACTGTATAAGCCAGGATTGGCTATAAGGCATTCCTCCAGCATCCTGAACAAAGCAACGGTACCAGCTTTAATCTCCTCAACTTTGGCTTCATCAAATAATGAGTGATGTTCTATTGTAGAATCAGGCCTTTCTTAGTGTTATTGGAGTCAATGATTTTTAATCATTTTCTTCAACTTTAATACTGCGGTGAATAATGTCATTTTAGTGTGTACTGGTAACAGTAATTCTTGAAATGAATAGGTTTTACGTTGGAACTCTAAATACTTTTTCATTTAAAAACGCCACAAATGGTTTGATCATTATCTTCATTAAAGACGGTATACAAAATATTTTTATGTAGAACGTAAAACCCACCTGCAGTTAAAGTGGGTGATTCAATCTTGTTTAATGTCGTTGGTGAAATCATCATTACCATAATGTTTTGATGATAAAAGTTATATTTGTCTAAATCTCTGTTTTGGTGGTTATGGTTCAGGCTGCTGTAAAGAGTAGAAAATCTCCAGAACCTCGTTTTAACATCGTTTATGTATGTCACAAATTCTTCATTGAAACAGAATTTCAAGAACTGAAATCATCAACATCAATTCCCATGAATTGAAATCATTATCAATGACTATGGAAGTTTACTTTTGAAATTTGTAGTCATATTATTTACTTGATATTGACAATATTTAAATTATGTGACTTGTGCAAGTCCCCCTGTAATGCTATATTATGGATAACTGTTTTAATCAACTTATGTCATTTATAAAAATGCAATGCGTTTTAGTAATCTTTCTTAATTCTATTTCCTTGTCTAAGATAGAAACTGGAGCTCTCCAAAGCCCTTGTTTTGGTAGTGTTCAACACATAACACAAATCATTGTGTTTGTAATAAATATTGAGGAGAAGACCAGTACAACATCCCCCAAGACATTAACAAAATTGACTAGTGCATAACATGACTGGATGCAGGAAAACACAAATGCTATTATTTTATTCCGTGGACCCGTTCCAAATACATATCCAAATTAAACCCTCCCAATAGCATGTTCTTGAAGTTTACAAGTGAGATTAAAAATCCATTTTCTAAGACTGGGAGGATATGGGAAGCTTACCAGAACAGTGCAAAAAAATATCAAACATAATGAAAGACGGCCTTAGCAACTCCCATTTCAACAGCATATAAACTGAAAATCTTCTAGATCTTCCAACACTATTTTGTTGATGTTTGCAAATCTCCATGATAGCTTACATTTTAATGCACACATAGAGCCCACAAACAATCAGGGAACTCCCAAAAACAAACCAAACTATTGATAAAGAAATGCATTGCACACACAATAAAGACACCTTTCCCTTCAATAAGTTCAACAGAAGACAAGCTCTAGATGATGCAAAAAATATTTATGGCATTTTGGAAGCAGAAAATAAATTTGAAAACATCGAGTACTGTCATTAGAGCAATCCACAAGTTCAAACTACTAAATTAATAAAACAACCAAAATTATATAACGTAAGTTGCATAGATGTTGCATAAATATTCTGATACAGCAATCCAAAATATTTAGCGATGGTCAAAGTATTAAGTTACAAAATTTAAATGTTCTAATTAGTAATTCAGCAATCAACAATCATTCCCAATTAAAATACCTAGTGATGGCAAAACTTTGCCATACGTAGCTGGAGCTCTTCTTGCAATAGTGCTGAATGTTTCGAAGCAGCTTCCATCTCAATAAGCTGTTGTGCTTGCCACTTGCGATCAAGCATTTCAGCTTCTGCTTCGCTCAACGATGGCAACTCCCTCCCAGACCACATTTCATTAATCATTGAGAAATGAAGCCCCGTCGTGGCTCTCCAAATGTTAGAAGGTGACTCAATTTGTCTCGGTCTTGTAGTCACAATCTCATTTGTGAAGTCGTACTCATTAAGCCCTTCCTTGTGCTCCTTCCGAGCCATTTTCACCTCTTCTCCTTCTCTCCATGGCTCCGGAACAACAAACTTATTATTATTCTTCTTCTTCTTCTTCCTGGCTTCTGCATCAACAGCTCCCTCTTCGCTCGCTTTCTTTGTACCAAAAAACTCCTCCTCGTCTTCCTTATCTCCCCAAATTTGGTAGGAGAATTTATACAACTCCCCTTCGTGCGCATTTTTAAACTCGACACAACCTAAATCTTTAAACTTATCCGTAGCCGCTCTAAACTTATTCCTGAAACCCCTATATTTGGTATAAAGCTGCTCGTTACTGTACTGCTTGCTTAGATCTTTCTTAACGACTTCATAGAAAGCACCCAAATTTTTAGGCAGAGCCTTACCGTTTTGGCAACACGCGAGAAGACTCTTCAGAAACGCAGTCTCGTCCTCGGGACTCCAGACAGCGGCGCCTTTCTTTGCAGACTTCTCGGGTTCTTTACCCTTGCTCGTACTCTCTCCCTGCGCCGCTCTCTTCGTCTTCTTTGAGGAGGGTGCTTTGCTGGCCCCTTCTTCTTGGGGCTCCCTTAATGGCCGCTTCACGGAGGAAGAAGGTTCCGATGAGCTTCTTCTCACCTCTTTCGTTGATGGCCGGGTAGCCATTTTCTCACCATCAGACGATGACTCACTAGCCGTAGCCGTAGCCGCAGATAAAGAAGAACGCTCCGACGACGAAGCCATTTTCTGTGACAGGGATTTCTCCAGTAAAATTTACCGAGTGCAAAGCAAAAACTAAACAAAGAAATTGCAGCAGACGATGCGGGGAAATACCAGCGGGTCGAAAAAAGCGGGAGGCAACAAATCGTAGGACGATTTCCGAGAGTAGAATGGACAGAGTTTGCGTACGTAAAAGCTTAATAACTTCGCGCCGTCTAAATATCAAATTAGAACGCGTGTTTCGTATCACCATCCACCCCCCGTCCGAATACTTAATTAGACCATCCGCAAATTCAATGGCCTTGCGTGGAAGATGGGAAAACTTTTATCATATTTCCGTAGGACGTGACATCTATTGCTTATATTAATGCCGAATAATGTGAAATGAAACGAATAGATTGTTGTACAAATTATATGATTAACCTAACAATGGTATGTAGCTTTTATGTTGTTAAAGCGGTTACTTTAAAAATATTATTATTATTATTTTATTATATTATGTTAATTTCATTCCTAGATTAACATAAAAGATAAATAATTATTAATTAAGTCAAAAATTCAATTTTGAATTGGAAAATTTGTCACTCTTTTCTTATTTTCATGTTTTAGAAACTTGTGGATTTTTCAAAATATTCTTTAACTTTCTAATTTTCATAGTTATCAAAATATTCTTTAACTTACTTTCTAATTTTCATAGTTATCTATTACACACTTTCTAATTATTTATAGTTTTCTATTTTATAGGTTTCTACTATTTTTACACCAAAGGCTACTTTCTCTTAAGACGCTGTAAAATCAAGACAATTCCCAAAATCAAGGATGCAAATTATCTTCAATTTGTTTTTTAGTTGAACACTTTTTTTAAGAGTGTAACTTCTCGAATACTCTATCAACTTAAGAATACTCTATCAACTTAATTCTTCTAGATTCCAATTCAATTTAGTAGAAAATTAGCAGTGCTTTTTTTCTCAAAATTCTCAACCCTATTTTTTCTCCATTCTTATTGATCTTAATTACAATTTCCATTGTGGTTTGGTTTCAATTATTATTTTAATTATTACTACAACCAAAAAAGAAAAATCAAAATAGGAAATTTTAACAAATACTATAATATGAATCCTTTCATTTGTCTTATGTATTGTTATCTTTATTAAAAAAATCTCTTAACTTCAATTTTAGCACTAAACAACTAAACAACAATTTAGGTGAAATAGTAAATAAATATAACAATAACAACCTAAATTAAGGACAACATCAATTGATTTCATTATCACTATTTTATTTTTATTTTTAAAAAATCACTTTCATCCTCCTTATTTATTTCTTAATATTTCAATAGTATTAATATATTATTTATTTGTTTATTATTTTGTCAAATTCAATAACTTAAATTCAAGAACATTACATTATTTCTAATATTTTATAATATTTTAAAAATTAATTACTAGTGTGATAGAAATTAATAATTTTAATTTAAAATTATGATTTTGTTATTTTTGTTACTTTTATGAAATTTGCATTAAATCTTCAAACATTGTATTTTCCATTTACCAAGTTTTTTATATTTCTAATTATGAATGCTTTTGAAAATATATTAATTTATTTCATTTCATAGTTTTTAGATTTTATATACTCTAAATATATAGAATATTGTATATTTAAGTGGTAGGTAAATGAATTTAGTTAAAATTGATTTTGATGATGACAAAAACTAATTAATTTATATCAATTAATTCTTATTTTATGTTTATATACTTTATGAAATTTGAGTTTTATCTTTTACATTAAATCCTATTTTATAGTAAGCTAATTTTGTGAACGTTGTTTCCTTGAGCAGTTTCTTATTTTTGCTCTATCTTTGCATTTGTAATTCTAAATATTAACCTTGTTCTCATTTTTTATTAATTAAATATTATAAAATTTATGGTGCATTTATACTTTATTTGGTATCAAATTACCAAGTGTAAGTTTAGGTTTTGATTTGTTCTTTATATCTATATTTAAACCTACTTAATGTAGAGTTTCTCTTTATTATTTTCCCAACTTATATTCACTTTAACTCTTTTTTAATATTTAAAGGCTAATAGTATCTACAATTGCTTTGAAATGTTATACCAATTAAAGTGGTTAATGTAAAAATCATGTGAATAAAATGGAGGATGAGATCCTTTGATGATAAAAGTGAACTAAATGTCATAAATACTAACACATGACATCACAGTTATAAACTATGTACTTAATCAACTAATGCAAAAGCATGATAGAGTTTAGTTAGCCAATTTTAAATTTAACTATTAACAAGCTTGATGGTTAAGCATACATCTACAAGGTTGAGTTCATGGCACAAATAGTTGGATTTGGGTGGATATGATCTATACTAGGGTTAGTGTATGAATATTTGTATAATAATTTCAATAATATCCAACAATATTACAATACTTGTGTAAGGATAAGTTGGGGATAGATATGTGGAGTTTATGTGTGTATATAGGGATAGACAAAGGCGATGAGAGTGAGCCAAACACTATGAAAGACAACATCATTTTCATGTGTGTACATATATTAAGATACTCTTCCAAAATCGGAACAAAAATACATGAGAATTTTCATGAAGATGTAAATTTTAGCTTATCAATAATGTTGTGATATTGCTATCAGGATTTAACTATGTGATTTTGGGTCAAACTCATTGGGCCATGTTTCATGAAAAGTGATTCAACACGAATCCATCTCTCATGAGAATAAATGGAACACTTAACACTCATTGGATCTAGGTGATGCTCACAGGGGTGAAGCACTAGGACTTCCCGGGAGGTCACCCATCCTAGTACTACACTTATCAATAATGTGTTATTCTTCAATAATGGGTTGAACTTCAAAGTCTCTGCAACACAGTTACATGGAATCATCTTTTACAACTTCTCTTCTTGGACTCTGCCCAATTCCCTCAAACTTTCATAGCATTTTTTATAGTCAAATCTAAAATAAAATTGTTACAAATAACTTTGCAAATAATATCCACACGAGATCTAAAAATGTGTGTTGGGTAAATATTAATTGCTCTTCTATACTAATAATTTGAGATTTTATTTTCAGTCATGTAATATTTTATTCTAGAATTTTTATTCTTGTTCATTTCAATTTTATGAAATTCAAACTGTTATATTTTATGTCATCTTAAAATCTATTCATTTGATGAAAACCTCGTTATAATATTTGTCTCCAGTTTTCTTCCCCGTCAAACATATCACTCCTATCGGCTTATTGTTGCACGTACAAAAATGTGCAACTGCTAGTATTATATGTATGAGCTTTACATATTAAAAAATGTATGGTGAAAATAGAAGTACAGATCTTGCAAATTAGTTGATAGTTAATTATTTGTAGTATTTGTAATTTCATACAATTTAAAATCTAAAAAGACTAATAGGGTGAAGATTGCTTATGGCATGTTCTTATGCTAAGGAAAGAAATTAGGCTTACTTTTTACAAGCCTATCCATTGTTATTGTTAAAACTCAGGTCCTTCATATTCCATAAATTATTATGAGAGTAGTATGATTTCATTCTTTTCTCAAATAAGTATAGAATGTGTGATTTTTATGGCATATTTTGGTTTAATGTTTAGATTTAAACTTGGTTGCACTCTTTATTATTAAAAAAAAATTATTTAAGTTTATCTATTTAATAACACTGTCAAAAATTAATTAATTAATTAATTATCAATAAATATTAATAAACTTTTGTTTTAAAATGAGAAAGTGTATATATTTGAAACAATTTAAGATAAATTTTGTGAAAAAAATAATAATAATAAACAAAATTATATTTTTAAGTTGATTTATTAGTTTCCAGTAGAAATAAAATTAGGATCGTTGAAGATATCAAACATTTATTAATCATTTTGAATAGATTTGAGTTGAACCATATTTTTCAAGAGGGAAACGAGGTGGTAGATGGGATTGCAACACTAGGATTGAACGTGCAAGGTCTAGGGTGCTGGAGAGAATTTAGAGTCTTACCAAACTTGGTAAGATCTTTAGTGAACAAAGAAATTAAATCATGGCTAAGTTTAGTTGGGGGAATTCTTTGATTAATAATGACAACTCGTTGCTGAGTGGGTTGATGAGGTGGAGACAATACGGATAGATGGCAAGGTATGATGAAAGGGATACTTTTGATTATAATTTCACATGGTTTGAAAGGGAAAGGATATCAAAATATGATACGGGTGTATTTTTAATTATTTTCTTATGCATGTGATCGTACTTGGTGCTAAGTAAAAGTTCAAATTTCAAAGGTTTGGGTTTATTGGGAATGATGGAAAAGATTGGGGTTGGGGCAACGACAGTCGACATGTGAGAACTAAGCTTAGATATGACTACATTGTTAGTAATTGCCTCTAGTTTTTTATAATAGAGAGTATTCTAGTGAAAATTGTTGAGATGAGTGGTGATTTTCTACACATTGAGCCTTTGATGATCGAGGATAGTGCCCATAAACCAATGGTTTGGTATATGCTTAAAGAGGGAGGGTTTATCCTATTCATGAAGGCACTGAACGAATATGATGAAAGTTGTTCTCTATAATTTGTTAACTCTTGGGAGGACAGAAAGGTTACTATTAAGGGTATTTCGTTCCATATTTTGAGAAAATTATCTCTTTGGCAATGGGCCTTGCAATGAAGGGGAGAAAGTGGCAAAAGGTGACTAGGGTGGCTAATGAAGCTAGCCTAAATCATTTATTTCTAGAAGGTGAAGAACTCATTCGTAATAGGGGAGGGTTTATGAGAGAAAAGCTTTCAGGGCCTTGGAATGAAGTTTTCCTAGTGCTAATGAAGTACTCAACACTTGAAGGGAGGTATGGTGTTTGCTACTACTACCATTTCCTCTTCTGAACCATTTTCGTCACTGTGATCACATTTTATGTTACACGATTTGGTTGATACGGTTGTTGATGTTAAAGAAAAAATGAGGAAGGGTGTAAATTATTATTGGATACAATTATCCAATTGTGTGTTGTCTTTGATGTTACACAAATGTTATACAAGTCATCTGTTAGCACTTATCGAGCTTAGTTGGTTTTCAAGAAGATTTACAATGTCTACCAAGCATTCTCAGACTTTACCTTGTGCAGACAATTGTTACTAAGCTTTCAAGGTTAACAAAGGAAATTTAGTGTCTACCAAGCCTACTTGGTCATCAAAGGAAAATGTGGTAGAAAACAGTTCTTACCGAGCTCTCATGGTCAGCGAAGGAAATTCAATTCTTATTGAGTTCACTCGGTAGCCAAAGGATTTCACTGAATTTACAGTGTTAACCGAGTTGAGATGGTTAACTCAGGAAATTGTTTCTGAAGTAGTATTTACCAAGTAGAGTCGACCAATAAAGGAATTTGTTAATTAATGATTTAATGCTTAATTGTTTTAAGTATTATTTCCAGCCGACTATGGTAATGATTATAGGTGATTGTAACTTGTAATTGAGCCAACTTGATAATCTGAATGGTATATATGAGAGGTCAAGTTGTGAATTTTAACTGTGATGAATTTGATGTGATATGAATGTGAAGGTGGACTAATTATTGTGAGAGTGAATTTTGAAGGATGATCAGAGATCATTAAGGAGTAGCAAAGCTACATTTGATCAAGGATGATCTAATGGTGCATAATAGAGATCTGTAATCAGCAAATTTAGTTGCATCTTAATCAAGCCATTTCATTGTTACTTTCTAACCATTGTAGCAGTGATTCCAAAATCTCTTAACAGAGTTGGTTTAACAGCCATTTTGCAAATCCTCTAAAAAGGTGACATTTCAGTTGAATTGTTCTAAAGACCTCTAATAATGCCACTCCTAACATGGTGAATAAATCCTCTAATAGGGTCACACCTAATAGTGTGTTTTTTAAACCTTTAACAGGGTTGGCTCCTAACAGGGCTCGCTTCAGAAGAGTGAAAATTGGTAGCTAGTTACTTGGTGGTTTTTTCCATATTAGGTTTCCACGTTAAATCCAGTGTCTCTTTTGTTCATGTTATTTACTTTTTCATGCATGTTAATAATTGTGAATGGTTAAACAAGTTAATCTACCAAGTTACAACATTTTTCTATGTGGCTACCGAGTATCAGCAGTAACTTGTTTGACATCTAAGGGATTTGTGGATTTGTTTTTGTGGTAACTAATTCACACCCCCCCCCCCCCCCCCCCCCCCCCCCACATTAGTTACTCCATCTACATTTCCAACAATATTGTTCTCCATCAAGGGATGATGTTCTGCCTATATCAATTTCACCTAGCTTTGTTATCCCCTAGGATTATCAAGGTCGATATCCCTGCTCTCCCTAACCCCCACCCCTATCAAATCCCTCTGAGAATTACTAGGCCTAGAGCCCCTACCCCACAACCTTCTCTTAGTGGGTCCCCTGTGGAGAGGAAGATTCCCCCTGGTAAAAAAGGGAAGTTGGAGAAGGGTAAAGAGAAAGAGCTGGAGGACTCTGAAGACAAGGGAAGAGGTCGTAGGAGGAGCTCTAGCAGAATTGCAAAATCCAATGCTAAAAGGAAGTTGAGATTTGGGACCTCGGGGGAGGAGGATTTTGATTTAGAGGAGATGACCCACCCTAAACAAAGATTAAAAGAGAAGACTTCTAATTATAGTGGGGGGGGGGGAGGGGGGGGAGGGGGGCCATGGAGGAGGAGGAGGTGGAGGTCTTGGACTCCTCAATGTCTGGCTCAAGAGGTGTGACTAAAGGTGGGAAAGAGATTACTCTTTTTTTGGCTTCCATTGTGTTGGGGTGTGTGGGAGAGAGTGTATGCCCTAGAGGAAAGAATTGATATCCTCACGCAAGACTAGTTCCTAGATGTGGAGGAAAAAGTGCCCCCCCCAATGACGATGTCCTCACCTACTAGGGTTATAACCAATGATAATGTTATCTATAACCCCCAGTTTTGCAGGAAGTCACGAAGGATTTGGTGGATGGTAATCAACACGGAGAGTAGGAGGTCCCTAAGGAGGCTCAAAAACTAGTTGACAAAGAGCTATGGGAGAGAGAGTGTATGCCCTGGAGGAAAGAATGAGACTTCTAGCTAAATTCACAATCAAGGTAACACATGTTGCGACTACTTCTTTGCACTTGTTGAAGGATAACCAGGAGGGAGATTTGACTAATGAAGATGAAAGAATGTTGTTCAACTTCTTGGAAGAGGACTAGGACAACATCATCCTTAAAGGGAAGGATGAGAAGAAGCCTAATTAGGGCCTTTTCCTCTTTGTTTTCTATGTTTTTAGTTTACTATTTGATGGACTCTGTTACTTTTAAGGTGGTTGTGCCTTGGTTTATAAACTTTTATAGTTTATGTTGTTATGGTATAGGCAATAGTAGTATGATGCTTGGTAAAACTCTTATTTTTATCTTTTCGGCTGATGTTTTGTAATTAAATGCATTAGAGGGTAATTTTGTGTGGTGGTTATTTGTTGGTTGTTGACTAGTTTGATTTTTGTAAGGGCAAGCCCCCTTGTATTGGTTGCTTTTTAATTCAAAAGCAATCTTCTCTCAAACTATAAATAATATTGTTAATGATAAACAAGAAATCAACATTTTCTCCCAAAAAATGACATTAAATAGTTTGGGAAAAATGAGCAAGTCACAAACAATTTCAATAACTTTTCAAGAGGAAGAAGAATGTGTGATAATGTTTATAAATGCAATTGAGAATATGAACAAAAAAGGGGCATGACCCAATTGAAATATGTTTAAAATTTGAAGTTGATAGTTTGGTTTTGGGTATTCTATATTATTTTCAGAACAATTATTTTTGGGTAGTTGGAAATTTTATGGGTGTGTTCATAAAAAAGCATAACTATATTGCCCATAATGTGACACAGTAAACGTGACAATAGGAAAACATATATTCGATGGAAAATATAAAGGTTGTAGGCAAAAATTAAGTTGGGATTCAATTTGCTTTATTTTATTACACAATTTTAAAAAAAACTATCTTTAACTCTAGCATTGGAGATGACTCTAGATATGAGGAGGAAATCAATCAATGTACGGTGCACATCCATTTAAAGTCTAACCAATACAATGCCCTTCTGTAGAACTAATGAAAGATATGAAAAACTTCAAAGAAGAAATATAGAATGAAAAGATAAATGGTTTGCAATAAAAAAGGAAATCTATAATATGAGATTAACAAGGAATAATATCGTTATTGTAAAAGCAATCAAAACAAAAACTGGTCTACTTACATGTTCAGGGTTTTGAAATAAACAACAAAGTTCTAACAATGTGACAATTATGGAACTTCTCAACTAAGTTAAATATGAACTTGACTAGTATCTGTAGACACCTAAATCTGATTACATCAATAGGTAATCATATTTAGTCATCTCCTAGGATGTTATTGATTAAATATTTACTATTTAATTAATTAATCATCATCCCCTAGTTAATTAATTAATTTAATTAACTATAGTCCAATTGATAAAATCAAATCATCACCCAAAATCAATTTATCAATTAAATGCCTCTTCCCCTATTAAATTGAATAAATCATCAAATCTATTCAATTTAATTCCATACTCCCCATTTTATTAAATAAATCATCTAATAAAATATCTAAAATCCTAAGAGCCTCCCTAAACCCTATCCTAACCCGTAATCCAACTCATCCACCCATACTAACCTCACTTAGCCTCCTAACTAATCCATCCCATCAAAGCTAAATCACTTACCCCCTAACTCCCCTTCAAAGTTAATTCTAATCTCCCTCCTAAACATGTGACAACTTTAAGTATAGGTTAAGACTTGCTAACCCAAACCAAAGTCAACAATCTCATCCTCACCCTCACCCTCCAACATTTATGACTCTTACACCTCTTACACCTCCCTTAATGACTCTTACAAGGCATTTATGGAGCCCTTATCTCTCGAGCCTCCTTTGTTGACCATCCACCTTGCCTTCCCTTTATTCAATCACCCTTTGACAAGTGTCACCTCCCCATTGGTGTTAAACAAGCACAATCCATGTGCTCCCTTTTGAGTGCACCCTGACCCTCCCTCACCATCTCATCATCTTGAAATCTTGGCCCTCCATTTCTCCAACCCTTGGCCTATAAATTGAACCTCCTCCCTTCACAAAATCATCCGCCTTTCATGCAAAGTTATAATGCTATTTTGAGACCCTAAAAACCACCAAAATACCATCATAATGCTGAAATCCTTCCATACCTCCATTGTTGAAACCCTGATCCACACCCATATTTGATTATCACCCATCTACTTGGAGCTTGAGCACAACGTGAGCATACATCCCCTCTCATCAGGGACATAGCTTCGTCATCATGAGAAGCACTTGAGGAGTTTACCATCTTTGGTCTACTTTCCTCAAGTTTGTCTTCTTTGGTCCTATCTTAAATGTTAGTTTTGTTTAGTGTGGTTAATGCTTTCCTTAATAGCTAGTATTCAATTTACACTACTAAACTAGGTGATACATTTTGGCACGCCCGATGGGACCCCGCATTTCGATCAATCTAATGAGTTTTTAGTTTTTTTTTTTTTTATGAACTATCCAAAGTAACGTTGTTTGCTTGTGGGTTTTTGTAGGTGGTTTGCTAACATTGTTGTAGGTACACAAGTCAATCTTTGGGAAATGCACTCTTGGCAATCTAAACATTTTTCAGTTTTAAACACTTTAGAACAACCTATTTTCGCAATCCCTCTACCCCAGGAACGCGATCCCGCAACCGCAGGAATGCTGCTATTACCCAGCAGGAATGCGAACCCGCGACTGCGGGTTCGACGTTCATCCCACAAGCAACAAAAACACAAGAAAAATAACTCTCTGCATTCTCGCCGATCGTTCGTTCTATGGGAATGCATTAAATGCTTGCGGGTCACTACTATTTCCCTATGGGAACGCATTTGTTGCCCATCAAACCTGCTAGTCTTGCAAACTGTTGACCTCTTAAACCTGTCGAAACAGTTTCCTGCGGGAACGTGCCAAAGTATACCCGTGGGATTGCTTGTTTGCGAGATCGCTCTACATTTTTAAACCTGCGGCCTCAATTTTCACTGTCACCAGTTTTTTTTGTCCCGCGTTCCCACTAACTGTTTTCGCATTCCCGCAATTGCGAGATCGTTGCATTAACCCACGAGATTGCGCTGAATTTCTGTGCAAAACTCAGCTTCACCTTTTTCACATTCTTGTTGACAGTTTTCGCATTCCTGCACCTGAGGGAATGTGTTCTTAGCCCGCTGGTTTGCTGTGAGATTTGTTTTGCTCAAAGTTCTAACAATTTTTCATTTGTAGGTTTTATGCTGACGTGCTTTGTGCAGATTTTATCATCATCAATCACTTGTTGAATGGCTTAAAATTGAACAAATCTTGCTTTTTCATGGAATGAATGATTAGTAATTAAACATTGCGATGAACACTTCATTTTAAGGCATTAAAGAACATTATGTGCAAACACTTCAAATTTGGGGCTTAAAATAAACTTCATCAAATCTTGAATGCCTTAAAGATTTAAAATGCTCTTATTCCCTCCTCTTTGAAGCTTTGGCTCGCGATTTCCCCTTTGTTGACTCGATTTAATTTTGTTGGCGACGTTGTGAAGTTGGAATGAATCTTATATGTTAAACACGTGTGTTTTCAAAAGTTGTAAAGTAGAGCATTAAAGTGTCCAAATAGAAATGAACCCCATGTCTTGTGTGTTTTGAGATTGTGCATTTTCGCACATCTTAGACTTCTCTCTTTTCATGCAAACTAAGACCATTAAAGTACGTGATGCATGTACCAAAAGTTGTTAGCAAGATCATCCGCAACAACCTAGGAGTGCTTCTAACAAGTTCATCCACCTCTGGGAAGCGTGTCCCCTTTGGTGAGAAGCTCAAACCGGTAAATAGTTTGGCCAATATATAAATGAGGGGAAGGGTAAACCTTCTCGCTCCATCTCTTTAGTTCGGGCGGCATGTTTCTAGGGGTAGTTTGAGGTGGGAAAACTTTCCCACGATTTTAGCATGTCTGAAATAGACCCTTAAGTGGATCACAGCCAGTAACAATCGTTGCAGAGACTCCACAGACCCAGTTACAACCCTCTTAGTCTAAAGTATCTCGCTTTCTTTCATGTTATGTTATTCACGGTGCAAGGGAAACAACATCCCTCAAGATTACTCACCATTGTGCTCCTCTGGTAGAGGCATAGGGCCACTTGGGTTTCATCTCCAAGGGTCGTTGTTCCCACAAAATGGGAACTTCTATTTGTCATGCCTTGAAGGTTCTCTGATGTGTATCCTTTGTCGATCGACTCTTATATCGACTCACCTCTTCGATTAGAGGGAAATATTGTAGTAGAACTAGGAGACATCAAGCTGTGGGCCATTGAATAACATATGACAATCAAATTCAGACTTGTGGGGATAAAGTGTGTGTTTGAACTATCTTAAATTATGCTCAAGACCTGTGAAAACATTTGTTGAACATACACAATTCAGTGGTTACTATCAAAAAAATCCTTTTGCTAAAGAGATCAACTGTTTGTATTTCTCAAAGTTTCTTTGTCCTTTGAGAAATTGTTTGCTCATTTATCGTTGTATTAGAAGAAAGAAAGTTTCACCTTCGTCATTTCAAAACAACGGTTGTTAGCAAGTACATTTGCAACAACTGCTTGTCTCGCTAGTCCAATTTGTCCATTTGTTTCAAAGCGATCTACTTATTCCCTCAAAAATCACTAAGAAGAACCTAAGTTATAGATCCTTTGTTGGCCCAAAGTCTTGCTCTTTTTCAAAAATACTTTGCCATTTACCCTACTTGATAGAAAATATCACAAATTTTACCTTTGAGAGACCTCACCTTCATATGTAAGAAACAGTTGTTAGCAAGCCCACTCGCAACACTGTACTTTTAAGTTTACCTTTTGCCTACACTTATTACCTAGAAAATACCCCACAAAAGTCTAGTTAACAATGAACCCCTTTTTGCTCTAAAAAGATCCAACAGTTGCTCTTTTCAATATACCTTTTGCTACCAATCTACTTGACCAAAAATGACACAATTTTCCTTCCCTAGAAGATAGTTAGCCAAATTCATCCTGAAAAAAATCCAAAACTTGATATTTCTCAATTGATTTATGTTCCAACCCAAGGTCTAGAAGGTATACTTAGCGTAGTCACTACCTCCAAAAACCCCACAGTTGTGATTTAAATCCTTGGAAATATCTCATGTCAAGCCATCCCAAGACTAAGTTTAAGAAGGCTAAGCTTCCTCAAATACCAGCCTATAAGGAAATCGAAGCAGAGCATAAGAAACATACCCCTAACCCTAGGATTGCCAAATTGGATCAAATTGATAAAGACGGAGCTGAGGTAGCATTGCAAACTGAATGGGACTACAAAATCCAAAACCTAACCCTTCGACGTGGTGTTAATATGAGCCTTATCAACAACTCTACTGTTACTCATTCTGATTAGGTCCTTCCTTTTTCCACACACACTTACACACTTATAGGTTTAGTCTCTCATCTAGGAATTGCATTATCCCATTCAAACATTTGAAGTTAGACTATCTCCTCTCATCTTAGGTAGTTGAAGAAAAATCCTCCACATGCATTGATAAAAATCTTAGCATCTCCCCATTAGATTCTCACTCACTTAGAAACCTTTTTGCATAAGATCTCTCATCATCCTAAGTATCCTTGAAACACACCATTTTCTAGAAACAAAGTTGTCATTAGTACCCAACATCACCTTGAGCTAAAAGTTAGGGTCACACTTTTCGCATCACCATCACATTTCCACATTGATATTTTAGGAAAACACAAGTCTCTTGCACTTAGCACCATATCATTTAGACTTCCTTAGAATCATACATCCTTAGTATCATCCCTCACAGCATTTGCATCTTTAGGAAAAGTATCCTTTCATGCCACCCACCACACGTTTTGGAAGGAACACACGAAAAAACAAAGATATGGATCCTAGTCATAGTGGTAACACATCTCGAGCTTAGCCGTACTCTGTAGTATCCATGGCACCATCGGACCCACCACCTCAAATCCCAGAAGAACCAGGATCATCCATAGATATTGAGGGTTTCATGAACCAACCTGGTCACACTACCATCGTAAATGCCATCATATATCGCAACAAGGAAACCATCATGGCAAATTTCTTACGAGATAATGTTGGTGTCTTTGAGTTTGGACATCCACCACCTATCGACATAACAAATCCTACTCACCCATTGTTTGGATGGCAACCACCTCAAGTAGAACCAACAAACCCAAATATACCCTCGACCCAAGTGCCAGTTCCCATTCCAAAAAACACTCAACCCATTCTCACTCAACCATTAGTGCATACTACATCTCAACCAACCTCAAGTATACCATTTGCATATGCTTCCACCATTCACTTTTTCGCTCCACCAAATCCCCCATTTGTATCTAGCAGCACTACCTTTTCGCTTCCACCACATATCACATCTAGTCCATTTGCTACTCAAATACCATCATTAGGGTCCAATACCTCATCTTCCATCCCCCCAAACATCACTATTAACCCCTTTGTAACTAGTCAAAGCTCTTCAGCTGCATTTCCTTCTGGACCTTGGAATGTTACCACCACACGGGGCCTTATCGCCAGTATCCCCTCTAGCGTTGTAGTTGTATCTGCACCTTAGGCACTATTATCTACCGTTTCACATAGCTATTCACTCCCACCTGACACCAACTATTTCTCCATACCACCTCTAGGAAATAGCCCAAATCCACCGCCACTATAGTTCCCTACAGTAAACACGTTGCCTCAAATTAACTACCTTGTGCCTGTTCCAAATTAGTCCTACTCTCAAGTAGGTGCACAACCCACATATATTGAGCATGGTATATATTCCCAAAGCATAGCACAAGCATTATCAGCATTACCACCATTTCAGCCGCAGTCTTCACATTAACAGTATGCCCAAGCACCCACACAAAAATATCTCATAGGGCAACAACCTCATAGTTATCTACCACACTAACCTCAGCAGATGCAACAGTATGCACAACCCACATTTTAGCAAACCATAGCATCCACTCCGCCAGTAATGCAAATCATTTTTCCACAGACACCATATGGTCATCAAAGTTCTCCATATCACACTTCAGATTCTAGCACGTATCCTACATCGGGGGCACCCGCTCCCCCACCTATAAATTCTGAATGGGAAGAGATGAAAAATGCTTTCAAAGCCCTCAAGGATGGGATGAACACCAAAACTTTCAAATTTGAAAATGATTTCCCATACCCTTTTGATAGGACTATCACATTGACTCCATTTCCTAAACATTTTGAGATCCCCAAGTTTGACAAATTTATGGGGAAGAGCGATCTAGTCACACATGTTAAGGAATTCTATATGCATTGTTAGGCGGTAGCTTATAATGATGTGTTCCTCATGCGGCTCTTTCCCAAGAGCCTAGTAGGGCCAGCCTTGGAATGGTTTTGTTGTATCCCTCAAGGTACTATTAAAACTTTTGCAGAACTTTCTGAGGCCTTTGTTGCTTAGTATACCCATCTTGTTGAAACTGAATTATCTTTAGTAGACCTTGTCCACACTAAACAAAAAGGTGGAGAAAGCCTTGCAGAATACTTGCAATGCTGACAAATCCTCACAACAAGGATCTCTTGTACCATCCCTGAGCGTCATCTTGTCAAGATGTTCATAAACAACACACACCCTAGCCTCGCTCATCATATGGTTATGAACTGTTTGCAAACATACAAGGACATCAAAGAAAAAGGAATGGGCCTCGAGTAAGGCCTCATTAAGGATGGTGTCATCAGATTGTACAAAGAAAACACCCAGGACCGTGGTCCGAGCAATGATAAAACCTGATATTGGAATGAAAACAAGAATATAGTGATAGATGGTGCTACTGACACTCGACAGGTCCATATTGTTGGGGTGGCTACCAATGTTCCCACCACATTTTTCCAACAAAAAACTTATCAACAGCAACCCCCTGTATATCACCAGCCACCCGTGCAAACTCATCAGCAAATACCTGTTCCTCATAATCAAACTAATGCTATCACACTATTGGCAGGTAGTAAACCCTGTGTTCAAAGGCAATCACGAACATACACCCCATTAGGGGAACCTCTTGATACAATCTTTGAAAAATTGGCCAAAGATAACCTTGTTCATTATCCACAAACACAACCCTTGGAACCCAATCAGTGTAGAGCATCTTGGTACAAAGATAAGGAATATTGCAAATTCCATCGTGTCAAAGGGCACACTACCATTAAATGCATGCAACTTAAGGATTATGTACATGACCTCATTGATCGAAAAGAGATCATAGTGGGGGCACAACCCTCACCTAATGCAAGATTAATGATGTATCAAAATGCTTTCCCTCCTCACAACACGAATCTGGGAAAGGCACCTACAAACCCTCCTGTCAACAAACCTGACAATGTGCTGGGTAAACAAGGTGACAACTAAGACACGTCTCATAATTACACCTCAGCATACTTAGACTATGGTAGCTTAATTAGTTGCATATCACAAGTTGAACCATCCATCAATATCATCAATATCAAAGGCCCAAAAACTCAGTGTGTAGTTGCTACTCGTTGAACATGACTCAATATAGCTGGTCCACCTGTATCCACACAATTCAAACCACCATCAGCATGAACACCTCCATCTCGAGCATCTCCATCAAAATCACCTTCACTAGGGCCACAATACAACATCTTGGAACACCTTGGAAACACGCTGGCCCAGATCTCCATCCTAGATCTCTTGCGGACAAGCCCACTTTATCAAGAGATCCTTGACAGTACTCTACGTGAGTCACACGTCCCCTCTGACATAAATGCCACTGAGTTTCGCAACTTGGTTGGCCATCTTTTGGCCTCATGTGCCTTATCCTTCAAAAACACTAATATCCCAGTAGTTGACCTTGATCACATCCTCCCACTTCGCATCGTTGTCATGGTTCCTAACTTTGTAGTTAAACGTGTCATGATAGATAATGGATCAGCTCTAAACCTATGTACTCTAAAGTTCATCAAATAAGAAGGATATACTGAAGCAGATATCATCAATGAGGTGATCACCATCAAGGCATATGACAATTTGGAGCGTACTACTGAAGGAACCATCTTGCTCCCTATCAGAGTCAACCCAGCCACTCAAGAAACACTCTGTCACATAGTTGATCTTAATCTTCCATATAACATCCTCCTCGGTTGCCCATGGATTCATGCCATGAAGGCTAGTCCCATCCACATATCATCAGTGCATCAAATTCTCGCATAATGGCACTGAGATAACCATCCACGCAGATCCTGAACCCTTTACTTATTGCAATGCAGTTGAAGCTTCATACACCAATCACTGTCCTGGGATCGAGATTGGCACCACCATGGCCAGCTCCTCTAGCACCTGCCACGTTTCGGACACCATTTTAGCCTCCACTCTCTCCATAGTTAAGATCAACTACCAAGGTTGTGGCGAGTATAATCTCACCAATGCTTTTGCTGTTGGTGCTCTACCACTTGATCCACATACTCAAGGATGCCCGACACATCAAGGGTCTATACTAAAACCACCTCTTGACTCCACCAGCTAGGCCCTACCACATTTGTTACCAAAGGTATCCTTGATGGAGCAAAAAATGCACCAGACATTAAGACATGGCTATACAAAGAGCCACCTCCTAAAAGTGAAGCACTTCTTGATCACTTTAAATAGAAATATCCCTGGTCACATCGCTTGGCCACGGAGCAATAGGATTATCAAGGAGGAGGTCTAGGCTACCAGGAATCAGGTATGAGACAGCCTATAGAAGCACACCAAGGACAGAAAACTAAAGGCTTGGGCTATGGACTCCCTGCAACTGGGGGCACTACAACGGAAGGCCACGCCTTTACGAACATCCAAAACACTCTCGTTGAGGTTGAAGACATCCTTGAGGAAGTTGAAAAGAAAGCTTACGATGATATTTTCCTTGACGAAATAATCCTTGGAGCCTTTGTGCTCTTCCAATTATCATTGAATCTCATAGACCTCCCCCTCGCTCACCCCGAACTCATAGATTGGGACCAACCAAGTGTCGTTCATGTTGACAAATTCTCTACCAAGCATGTGCTCCTTAAATTCATGGGGGCAGAAATGCCACATAAACGGCCGCCGCCACCATCGGCATATGTCTACAAGTTGGATCCTGTAGGTTACTTCGGGGAGGAGGAAATCTCTAGTCACAAAAATGAAAATTAAAAAGAAACAAAAAAGATAAAAGATAAGAGAATAACATTCCATGGTGAAAACTCCTCTAGAACACCATTAGGTAACTCAAAAAATGAAACAAAAATAAAGGACGTATCCAATGGTGAAAACCTCTCAGAGGCACATGAAGATGGAGATTTCATCCTCCCCCAACAAGAGTATTGACCTCCTATATCTTCAGTTTTGACAGAAGAAACTCGGCTTGTAAATATTAGCTTAACAGAGATAGCACATATCACATACATCGCAGCCTCTCTACCACTTGAACAAGTAGATCTTCTTATTGAGGTTCTTCGCAAAAATGTGGGCCGCTTTGCATGGTCATATCAGGACATGCCAGGGTTGGACCCCAAACTAGTCGTACACCATCTAGCAGTGGATCTAAGGGCCAAGCCCGTCAAGCAAAAACTTCAAAAAATGCACCCCAAGGTGGCTTTATTAGTCAAAGCAGAGCTAGAGAAGTTGTTAGAGGCAAAAATATTTCGATCAATAGATTATTCTGAATGGATTTCTAATATGGTACCTGTTACCAAGCTCTCTGGTGATATCAGGATTTGCACCGATTTCAGGGATCTTAATAAAGCTTGTCCAAAAGATGACTTTCCACTACCAAATATTGACATGATTGTGGATCTCACCGCAGGACATGATTTCTTGTCACTAATGGATGGTTTCTTTGGGTATAATCATATTCATATTGCAGAAGAAGATAAGCATAAAATGATATTCACTACACCTTGGGGCACATTCTGCTACACCATGATGCCATTTGGGTTAAAGAACGTCGGGGCAACCTATCAGCGCGTGATGACAGTCATCTTCCATTATCTAATCCATAAGATACTTGAGGATTACGTGGATGATATTCTAGTCAAGTCTCTCAATGCTTTGGATGACTTATCTCACCTTGAGGAAGTGTTCAATCGACTGGCAGCATATCATCTCATGCTAAATGCAAAGAAGTGTGTCTTCGGTGTTACTTCAGGAAAGCTCCTAGGCTTCATTGTGTCACAACATGGTATTGAGATTGACCCTAAGAAGGTCAAAGCCATCATGGATATGGCTCCTCCTAAGACACTTAAGCACCTTCATTCTTTGCAAGTAAAACTCCAATCAGTTTGGCGGTTCATTTCTTAGCTTGTTGATAGGTGTCAACCTTTCACTCACTTGCTTAAGAAAGATCAAATTTTCAAATGGGACTCAGTTTGCCAGCACAATTTTGAGCTCATCAAGCAATACATACTTGATCCACCTATTTTGGTTCCTCCAGTTGTAGGGCGCTCACTCATATTGTACATCATAACTACTCCCATAGCATTAGGTGCTCTTCTAGCACAACTTGATGATGCAAGAAAGGAACGAGCTATTTATTACATCAGCCGAACATTAGTGGGCTATGAGCTTAACTACATGCCAATGGAGAAGGCATGCTTAGCAGTGCTGTTTTCCACCTAGAAGCTACATCATTACATGTTGAGTCATACTGTGCAACTGATATCAAAGATTGATCCATTGAAATATATTCTCTCTCACACAATACTCACTGGACGCTTGGCAAAATGGGTTATGCTTCTCGGTGAGTTTGACATTCAATATGTTGATAGAAAGGTTAGGTTATTGCAGATCACTTGGCTGATGCACCCTTAGTTGCAGATCACCCACTCATCATAGAATTTCCAAACGAATACCTCTGTTGGATAGAAAAACAATCACTCTGGAAGCTATATTTTGATGGCTCCTATACATCTCATGGCTCTCATGCAGGCATACTCTTGGTTACACCTCAAGGCGATAATATTCCTAAATCTTTCAAGCTACAATTTCGGTGTACCAATAACATTGCAGAGTATGAGGCCCTTGTTGCGGGACTAGAAATCTCCATTGAATGGAATATCATAGAGCTTCAGGTCTATGGTGATTCTCAGCTTATCATCAAACAAGCATTGAATGAATATCAAACCAAGGATGACAAGCTACTACCTTACAAAGATTTGGTTGATCAATTAAAGGAGAATTTTCCTCAGATCCAGTTCACACAGGTACCTAGACTCTAGAATAAGGCAGTTGATGCTATGGCTACTATTGGTTCTCTCTTGGAAATGTCGCGGGAAGCTACACAATATGAATTTTTGGTTGAGCAGCTGCATGAATCTGCATATGAGAATGATGAATCATTATGGGTCTATATCTTGGTTGGTCCCCAATCTCCATGGTACCATGAAATTCACACTTACCTACTAAATGGTATCATATCTCCTCACCTCACACGAACCCAATGCCAAAAATTTATTCACAAAGCTTTTCATTACACTATCATTGCCCAAACCATATATCGTCATGGTTATCATGATACTCTCTCTCGATGTTTAGATCAAAATGAGGCTACGATGGCTCTCAAAGAGGTACATGTTGGACTTTGTGGTGCTCACACAAGTGGGATGGTGCTAGCAAAGTAGATCCTTTGGGCTGCATATTATTGGCCTACTCTAGAGCATGATGCATGTAAATTTGTGAAACGTTGTTTACCTTGTCAACAATATGCTAATTTAATCCAAGCTCTAGCATAGGACTTGCAACCCATTGCACCACCATGGCCTTTTTCCTGTTGGGGATTTGATCTTGTTGGTCTTATTGCGCCACTTTCTTCAGAAGGGCACAAGTGGGTAATCATTGCCACTGATTATTTCACTAAGTGGGTCGAGGTAGTTCCCCTTGTTACTGCCACAGGAGTTTAGGTGTCCAAGTTTATATTGTATCATATCATATCTCGCTTTGGCATCCCAGCTACCATTTTCATAGACCATGAAGGTAATTTTGTAAACCTAAATATGGAGGAACTGTGTACTTCCCTTCACATCCATCATCACTTTTCTAGCCCTTATTTCCCACAAGGTAATGGTCAGGTAGAGGCAACTAATAAAACCCTGCTCAGAATCCTCAAGAAAGTTGTCAATGACTCCAGTCTGATTGGCATTTGCAAACTAATCCTGCCCTATGGGCATACCACACTTCATTCCATACAACCACTAACACCGCTCTATACTCCTTGGTCTATGGTGCTGAAGAAGTCCTACCTATTGAGGTTGAACTCCCATCGTTTCACATTTCTCTACGAGGACAGATATCTGATGAAGAATATAGAGTGGCTCGACTTACTCAACTTGATCTACTTGATGAAAAAAGGCAACAGGCCTATGACCACCTCATGGTCTATCAAAGTTGCCTCAAGCACAATTTCAACAAGAAAGTCCATCCATGTAGTTTTTAGGAAGGTGACATGGTCCTTAAAGAGAATATGAAGGTTCAAGCTGACAGAGAAAAGAAAGGCAAGTTCGAGCCCACATGGCTTGGTCCTTATGTGGTCACAACATCTTTTGAGTCAGGAGCCTATCAACTATCTACCCTTGAAGGTGAAGTCTTGAATGATCCTACCAACATTATTCACCTCAATAAATTCTATGCCTAAGGGCAGAATTTTCAAATCAAAGAAAAAAGGCACAAAAAAATAAAAATAAAGCATCCAATGGTGAAAACTTAGCAATTCAAGCACCTTGGATAGGTCCCTAGTGAAAACCTAGCAAATAGGTGCCAGGTGTACTACAACTCTTCCATTATCTATCACAGACATGCACCCCTCTATCACCCCTCCATATAATATCACTCATCCCCCCCACTTTTTCAAGGTGTATGAGACACATGTTATATATCACATATAACATGTATGGTGTAGCTCATCAGTTGATCTCTTTAGCAAAAGGTTACTTTTTCACTTTGCAAAGTCTTTGGTGTCTTTGTACTTTTTGATTGATCATTTCCACGTATCTTTCATTGTTTCCTCCTCAAGATCACCATGATCATTTCATATCATGGTGTGTTTTGACTGGGGCAACTTAGGAGGTTGGTTTTGATCACAGTCTTATGTTGCTTGAGAGTCAGTCTAATATTATCTTTGCATATTTCAAGCATGTTTTCATCTTTTGATAAAACATGATGCACTTGGGTAATCTCGTTTGCTTGTGGATCACCCAACATCAGTCCAACACTGATCTCTCCGAGACTCATGTGTGGTGCTAGGGCAATCCTTGCATGTTTGTTTGAGTCAGTCCTATGTAATTTTGGGGTAAAGGCCTTGATGTTCTTAGTAACCTTGGAAGATCCCTAACAATCCTATATCAAATAAAGTGCTCACACTACATAGTAGTACTTCCTCACGAAGTACCCCATGCTCAAGCTTCCCCTATGCCTCACTTTTATTTTTTTTAGAACCCTTGGTATCCTCCTCCTTGTCATCACCCCTCTCCCTTAAACTATCACTTTTTCCACCCTCATAATAATTTGATTAAAAACCTTGAACATCAATTCTTATTTCATTCTCATCATGATGTGATCCCTATCATTAGTTACTATCCTAGCTCTAAAATCTCTACTATCCTCCTGACTGCGATTTTGTTGGTCACTCTGTTTCCAACATTATTCTTCTTAGCGTAAGTATCTCCTATGTTCACCTTTTATATCATAGAACACTATCATAAGTTAAGCATTGGTTATCCTATTCCAATATCATCGTTTGTCTTGCATCTCCTATAATCAAGTATGTTGTATTATCATAGCTTGTATCGTTTTATCATATCTCAGAATATCATTGCATTCAATTTTTTATGTTATTCTCACATGCTTATCATAAATCTTAGGTAAATCTTTTAGTTTGTGTTCTTTTTAGCATATCATAAATTTATTGTTCTCTCTTTTAGTTTACTTAAGCTTTAGCATAGTCATTCATCATTAGATTATGGTTCATTTTAGCATAGTCATTCATCATTAAATTATGATTCATTTTAGCATAATCATTCATCATTGGATTATAATTCATTTTAGCATTGTCATTTATCATTAGATTAGGTTTCATTTTAGGATTATCATTCATCATTAAGTTATAGTTCATTTTAGCATTATATTTCATCATTAAGTTGTAATTCATTTTAGCATTGTAGTTCATCAATAAATAGTTCCATCATTAAGTTGTACTTCATTTTCTGTATTTTCCTTTTATTTTGTATTTCATTTTTCAATCTTTCATCCATCTTTAGTTTGTGTTAACATATCCTAAATGTCATCACATTATATTCATTTTCCATCTCATAAATATGTTGTTTATCCTTTAGTTGGTGATTCATTTTACATTTGTCACTTATTTTTGAGTTCGTACTTATCATCATCCACTAGCATATTAGATACTCTTAAAAGAAATCACATTCTCCGGGATCACATCACATCCATCATAAGCCACATCACATCATCAAGATTGTATCAAAACATATCACACCACATAACATCTATCATACAGCAAATCTCATCAGCAAGGATTACATAAAAAAAACATATTACATCACATCTAAAACATCATAAGGAAAATCATGTCATCAAGGATCACATCAAATCATATCACATCTGTGATATCATAGATAAAAAAATCACATCACATCATATTTGCACTATCGTAGCCAAATCACATCAAACTCATATTGTATCATATATACAATATCATCAAAAATCACATCCTACATCAAAAACTGTCAGCACAATCATAAAATCATAGCACATATCACATCCTGCATCACCAATCGTCAGCAATATCATCAAAACATCACTGCTTATCCAACACATATCAAACACTATACATAACATCACCAATCCATAACACATATCTCACCAGAATCATTAGATCTATATATCAATGAACGAATGAAAGAATAATAGTCCATTAGTGTACAATGTACATATCATACAAATAGGTCTGAGCCCGCACAAAATCTCCATGTATCTCAAAAAAGCAGATATATACAAAATACTCAGTATCCCAAAAAGTCACCTGCTCATCGATGGTCAACCCATCATCCCTACATCATTAGTCTCCTTCCTCGCTGCTGGCTCGGCCCTCCCTCTAACTATGCCCTATGCACTGGAACCTGCCTGTATTCTCCCCCCTAGTGCTCCATCCACTCTCCCCTCCTCCCTGCATCCCTGTGTGGGTACTTGCTGTCCCTGACCGAGTCGATCGCCTATAGTGCTCAATCTACGATGTTGGCACTACGACATGGTACCTCCCTTGGTAGAATCCAGCCCTCTCCCTCAAATCCTCCATCTTTGCTCAAAGTCTCTGCAGCTCATCCAAACCCCCTCCCACTACCACCTGCACCCGTAAGGTCGCCACCTCCACCACTAGCCTATCTCGCTCCTGCTGAAGGGCATCTAGTCTCGCTTGCACCCCCTGCCGCTCCAAAGTCACAGCATCAACCTCCCCTCCACCCGGCCCACCTCCATCTGTAGCCTCCCCACCTCCACACCTATCTTATATGCCTACCCCTGGGCTATATCCTGCTCCTGTCTAAACTGGTCCTACTCTACTTGGAGTTGATCTCTCTCCTGCTGTGTATCACGAAGCAACTGGCTCATCATTGCTTTTCCCTCTCTAGCGAGGCATATCAGGCTGCTAATCCATCATCTCCTCCCCTGACAGATGATCCCCCTGCATCTCTCCCTGCTGCCCTCTATCACCCCTGTGCCTCCTCTCCTCCTCTCTTCGGCTGGGCTCACCTCTCCTTTGCTCTCCTCTCTGGCTGAGCTCTCCTCTCCTCCCCACCCACCCTCCTCCTTTGTCGGGCCGACTCCTCCTCTTGTGCAAATGCTGCTGCCTGCTGCCGCAACCCTCTCGCCATATATCGCCCCTGTCAGGTTGCTCAGGCTAGCTCTCCTGCCACCACTGCTGACCTCGTGCCCTATGCTCTCCCCACTGGTCTTGGCCGCACAAAAGTATCTTGGTACTCCTATGTGGAGCCCACATCTACCGCCTTTCCGAACTAATCCCACTATTGTGGCTCTAGCTCCAGCCATGCCCTCAACAAACCATCCCTTCGAAGGGCTGACTCGTACATTGATACTAGCTTGCATGTCACCCGCTGATAGCACTTCGGCTCCCCTGGCGTTGTTTGCTGCCATCCAACCTGTCGTAGCACCCTGTCTGGTCTGTACTGCTCTGCCACATACTCCCACCTGCCGAAAACAAAGCATGGGGAAACAGTGCATGGGAGCTGATCTCCCTCCTCTACCCAAGGTCCCAAGCCCATGTATGGCCTCCACACCACTGTCACTATATCATTGATGCACACTCTCTAGTAGTCCACTAAATTTGTGTGGTGGTATGTTAATGGCTCGGCCCAGCTATATGCCACTGGCTCCTATGCCTGCCTCTCTCTGCGCCCCAATGGCCTAAGTACTGCAATATGCTCCCACACCAATACCTGTAATAGTGTTGGAAACCCAATACTCCTCCCCTGTCAACCACCACCCTGGTACACTATCTAATGTAGGTCCCAGTACAGCTCGGCCAACATTAGAGAACCCCATGCCGCTAGGCATCCCACCTCCACTATTTGCATCACCATTGGAATCAATGCCAGCGTAACTCGTGTACTACCTGTATCTGGGGCAATGTACCCGAAACCAACCCTAACACATAGAAATAGATCTACCTCTCTACCGTCACACGATCCAGATGCTCATCTAGTGCAAACTATCCCTACTAGATCCTGTACTCTATTCCAAGCCCCACCAGTCTCTGTACGACCACCTTTTCTGTCATCTCTTTGGTTGCCATGACTGGCATCCCTCGCGCTAGCAGTCTGAATATGCAATACACATCCTCTAGCGTCACCATCATCTCCCCCGTTAGTAAGTGGAATGTCGCTGTCTCACTGTGCCATCTCTCACACAACACTATGACCATCGCCATGTCAGTGTGGGTATCAAGAAACCTCGCTAAGTAGCCTAGTTCGATTACCTCGATCCATGCCCAATCGGTCAACATCAGCCTCTCTCCAATGCGCAACGCTACTGCTTGCCGCTCCTGTGACAGTAGCACATCCAAGGACCACTGCACACCACCAAAACAAATCCAAATGTTGATTTTCTATCTCCTTGTTTATCCTCCCACCCTCCCTTTCCTCATCCCCAGATTTTTTTGCCTTTATACTGCACAACCCTCGTCAGATTTTTTTGGCCGTTTATGTGGCATTTCTGTCCCCATGAATTTAAGGAGCGCATGCTTGGTAGAGAACTTGTCAACATGAACGACACTTGGTTAGTCCCAATCTATGAGTTCGAGGTGAGCGAGGGGGAGGTCTATGAGATTCAAGGATAATTGGCAGAGGACAAAGGCTCCAAGGATTATTTTGTCAAGGAAAATATCGTCGTAAGCTTTCTTTTCAACTTCCTCAGGGATGTCTTCAACCTCAACGAGAGTGTTTTGGATGTTCGTAAAGGCGTGGCCTTCCATTGTAGTGCCCCCAGTTACAGGGAGTCCATAGCCCAAGCCTTTAGTTTTCTGTCCTTGGTGTGCTTCTATAGGCTGTCTCATACCTGATTCCTGGTAGCCTAGACCTCCTCCTTGATAATCCCATTGCTCCGTGGCCAAGCGATGTGAGCAGGGATATTTGTGTTTAAAGTGATCAAGAAGTGCTTCACTTTTAGGAGGTGGCTCTTTGTATAGCCATGTGTTAATATCTGGTGCATTTTTTGCTCCATCAAGGATACCTTTGGTAACAAATGTGGTAGGGCCTAGCTGGTGGAGTCGAGAGGTTGTTTTTAGTATAGACCCTTGATGTGTCGGGCAACCTTGAGTATGTGGATCAAGTGGTAGAGCACCAACAACAAAAGAATTGGTGAGATTATACTCGCCACAACCTTGGTAGTTGATCTTAACTATGGAGAGAGTGGAGGCTAAAATGGTGTCTGGAACGTGGCAGGTGCCAGAGGAGCTAGCCATGGTGGTGCCAATCTCGATCCTAGGACAGTGATTGGTGTATGAAGCTTCAACCACATTGCAATAAGTAAAGGGTTTAGGATCTGCGTGGATGGTTATTGTAGTGCCATTATGCGAGAATTTGATGCACTGGTGATATGTGGATGGGACTGGCCTTCATGGCATGAATCCATGGGTGACCGAGGAGGATGTTATATGGAAGATTACGATCAACTATGTGACAGAGTGTTTCTTGAGTGGCTGGGTCGACTCTGATAGGGAGCAAGATGGTTCCTTCAGTAGTACGCTCCAAATTGTCATATGCCTTAATGGTGATCACCTCATTGATGATATCTACTTCAGTATATCCTTCTTGTTTGATGAACTTTATAGTACATAGGTTTAGAGCTGATCCATTATCTATCATGACATGTTTAACTGCAAACTCAGGAACCATGACAATGATGCGAAGTGGGAGGATGTGATCAGGTTCAACTACTGGGATATCAGTGGTTTTGAAGGATAACGCACATGAAGCCAAAATATGGCCAACCAAGTTGCAAAACTCAATGGCATTTATGTCGGAGGGGACGCGTGACTCATGTAGAGTATTGTCAAGGATCTCTTGATAAAGTGGGCTTGTCTGCAAGAGATCTAGGATGGAGATCTGGGCCAACGTGTTTCCAAGGTGTTCCAAGATGTTGTACTATGGCCCTAGTGAAGGTGATTTTGATGGAGATGCTCGAGATGGAGGTGTTCGTGCTAATGGTGGTCTGATTTGTGTGGATACAGGTGGACCAACTATATTGAGTCTCGTCCAACAAGTAGCAACTACACACTGAGTGTCTGGGCCTTTGATATTGATGATATTGATGGATGGTTCAACTTGTGATATGCAACCAATTAAGCTACCATAGTCTAAGTATGCTGAGGTATAATTCTGAGACGTGTCTCAGTTGTCACCTTGTTTACCCAGGGCATTGTCAGGTTTGTTGACAGGAGGGTTTGCAGGTGCCTTTCCTAGATTCGTGTTGTGAGGAGGGAAAGCATTTTGATACATCATTAATCTTACATTAGGTGAGGGTTGTGGCCCCACTATGATCTCTTTCCGATCAATGAGGTCCTGTACATAATCCTTAAGTTGCATGCATTTAATGGTAGTGTGCCCTTTGACATGATGGAATTTGCAATATTCATTATCTTTGTACCAAGATGGTCTAGACTGATTGGGTTCCAAGGGTTGTGTTTGTGGATAACGAACAAGGTTATCTCTAGCCAATTTTTCAAAGATTGTATCAAGAGGTTCCCTTAATGGGGTGTATGTTCGTGATTGCCTTTGAACACAGGGTTTAGTACCTGCCAACAGTGTGATAGCATTAGTTTTATTATGAGGAATAGGTATTTGCTGATGAGTTTGCACGGGTGGCTGGTGATATACAGGGGGTTGCTGTTGATAAGTTTGTTGTTGGAAAAATGTGGTGGGAACATTGGTAGCCACCCCAACAATATGGACACCATCTATCACTGTATTCTTGTTTTTATTCCAATATCAGGTTTTTTCATTGCTCGGACCACGGTCCTGGGTGTTTTCTTTGTGCAATCTGATGAAACCATCCTTAATGAGGCCTTGCTCGAGGCCCATGCCTTTTTCTTTGATGTCCTTGTATGTTTTCAAACAGTTCATAACCATATGATGAGTGAGGCTAGGGTGTGTGTTGTTTATGAAAATCTTGACAAGATGACGCTCAGGGATGGTACAAGAGATCCTTGTTGTGAGGATTTGCCAGCATTGCAAGTATTCTGCAAGGCTTTCTCCACCTTTTTGTTTAGTGTGGACGAGGTCTACTACAGATAATTCAGTTTCAAAAAGATGGGTATACTGTGCAACAAAGGCCTCAGAAAGTTCTGCAAAAGTTTTAATAGTACATTGAGGGATACAACAAAACCATTCCAAGGCTGGCCCTACTAGGCTCTTGGGAAAGAGCCGCATGAGGAACACATCATTATAAGCTACCTCCTAACAATGCATATAGAATTCCTTAACATGTGTGACTAGATCACTCTTCCCCATAAATTTGTCAAACTTGGGGATCTCAAAATGTTTAGGAAATGGAGTCAATGTGATAGTCCTATCAAAAGGGTATGGGCAATCATTTTCAAATTTGAAAGTTTTGGTGTTCGTCCCATCCTTGAGGGCTTTGGAGCATTTTTCATCTCTTCCCAATCAGAATTTATAGGTGGGGGAGCGGGTGCCCCCGATGTAGGATACGTGCTAGAATCTGAAGTGTGATATGGAGAACTTTGATGACCATATGGTGTCTGTGGAAAAACGATTTGCATTACTGGCAGAGTGGATGCTATGGTTTGCTAAAATGTGGGTTGTGCATACTGTTGCATCTGCTAAGGTTAGTGTGGTAGATAACTATGAGGTTGCTACCCTATGAGATATTTCTGTGTGGGTGCTTGGGCATACTGTTAATGTGAAGACTGCGGCTGAAATGGTGGTAATGCTGATAATGCTTGTGCCATGCTTTGGGAATATATACCATGCTCAATATATGTGGGTTGTGCACCTACTTGAGAGTAGGACTAATTTGGAATAGGCACAAGGTAGTTAATTTGAGGCAAAGTGTTTACTGTAGGGAACTGTAGTGGCAGTGGATTTGGGCTATTGCCTAGAGGTGGCATGGAGAAATAGTTGGTGAGGGGTGGGAGTGAATAGCTATGTGAAACAGTAGATAATAGTGCTTGAGGTGCGGATACAACTACAACGCTAGAGGGGATACTGGAGATAAGGCCTCGTGTGGTGGTAACATTCCAAGGTCCCAAAGGAAATGCGGCTGAAGAGGTTTGACTAGATACAAAGGGGTTAATAGTGATGTTTGGGGGGATGGAAGATGAGGTATTGGACCGTAATGGTGGTATTTGAGTAGCAAATGGACTAGATGTGATATGTGGTGGAAGCGAAAAGGTAGTGCTGCTAGATACAAATGGGGGATTTGGTCGAGCGAAAAAGTGAGTGGTGGAAACAGATGCAAATTGTATACTTGAGGTTGGTTGAGATGTAGTATGCACTAATGGTTGAGTGAGAATGGGTTGAGTGTTTTGTGGAATGAGAACTGGCACTTGGGTCGAGGGTATATTTTGGTTTGCTGGTTCTACTTGAGGTGGTTGCCATCCAAACAATGGGTGAGTAGGATTTGTTATGTCGATAGGTGATGGATGTCCAAACTCAAATACACCAACATTATTTCGTAAGAAATTTGCCATGATGGTTTCCTTGTTGCGATCTATGATGGCATTTACGATGGTAGTGTGACAAGGTTGGTTCATGAAAGCCTAAATATCTATGGATGATCCTGGTTCTTTTGGGATTTGAGGTGGTGGGTTCAATGGTGCCATGGTTACTACAGAGTACGGTTAAGCTCGAGATGTGTTACCACTATGACTAGGATACATATCTTTGTTTTTTCATGTGTTCCTTCCAAAACGTGTGGTGGGTGGCATGAAAGGATACTTTTCCTAAAGATGCAAATGCTATGAGGGATGATACTAAGGATGTATGATACTAAGGAAGTCTAAATGATATGGTGCTAAGTGCAAGAGACTTGTGTTTTCCTAAAATATGAATGTGGAAATGTGATGGTGATGCGAAAAGTGTGACCCTAACTTTTAGCTCAAGGTGATGTTGGGTACTAATGACAGCTTTGTTTCTAGCAAATGGTGTGTTTCAAGGATACTTAGGATGATGAGAGATCTTATGCAAAAAGGTTTCTAAGTGAGTGAGAATCTAATGCTAAGATTTTTATCAATGCATGTGGAGGATTTTGCTTCAACTACCTAAGATGAGAGGAGATAGTCTAACTTCAAATGTTTGAATGGGATAATGCAATTCCTAGATGAGAGACTAAACCTATAAGTGTGTAAGTGTGTGTGGAAAAAGGAAGGACCTAATCAGAATGAGTAACAGTAGAGTTGTTGATAAGGCTCATATTAACACCACGTCGAAGGGTTAGGCTTTTGATTTTGTAGTCCCATTCAGTTTGCAATGCTACCTCAGCTCCGTCTTTCTCAATTTGATCCAATTTGGCAATCCTAGGGTTAGGGGTATGTTTCTTATGCTCTGCTTCGATTTCCTTATAGGTTGGTATTTGAGGAAGCTTAGCCTTCTTAAACTTAGTCTTGGGATGGCTTGACATGAGATATTTCCAAGGATTTAAATCACAACCGTGGGGTTTTTGGAGGTAGTGACTATGCTAAGTATACCTTCTAGACCTTGGGTTGGAACATAAATCAATTGAGAAATATCAAGTTTTGGATTTTTTTCAGGATGAATTTCGCTAACTATCTTCTAGGCAAGGAAAATTGTGTCATTTTTGGTCAAGTAGATTGGTAGCAAAAGGTATATTGAAAAGAGCAACTGTTGGATCTTTTTAGAGCAAAAAGGGGTTCATTGTTAACTAGACTTTTGTGGGGTATTTTCTAGGTAATAAGTGTAGGCAAAAGGTAAACTTAAAAGTATGGTGTTGCGAGTGGGCTTGCTAACAACTGTTTCTTACATATGAAGGTGAGGTTTCTCAACGGTAAAATTTGTGATATTTTCTATCAAGTAGGGTAAATGGCAAAGTATTTTTGAAAAAGAGCAAGACTTTGGGCCAACAAAGGATTTATAACTTAGGTTCTTCTTAGTGATTTTTGAGGGAATAAGTAGATCGCTTTGAAACAAATGGACAAATTGGACTAGCGAGACAAGTAGTTGTTGCGAATGTACTTGCTAACAACCATTGTAAGAGTCATTAAGGGAGGTGTAAGAGGTGTAAGAGTCATAAATGTTGGAGGGTGAGGGTGAGGATGAGATTGTTGACTTTGGTTTGGGTTAGCAAGTCTTAACCTATACTTAAAGTTGTCACATGTTTAGGAGGGAGATTAGGATTAACTTTGAAGGGGAGTTAGGGGGTAAGTGATTTAGCTTTGATGGGATGGGTTAGTTAGGAGGCTAAGTGAAGTTTGTATGGGTGGATGAGTTGGATTAGGGGTTAGGATAGGGTTTAGGAAGGCTCTTAGGATTTTAGATATTTTATTAAATGATTTATTTAATAAAATGGGGAGTATGGAATTAAATTGAATAGATTTGATGATTTATTCAATTTAATAGGGGAAGAGGGATTTAATTGATAAATTGATTTTGGGTGATCATTTGATTTTATCAATTGGACTATAGTTAATTAAATTAATTAATTAACTAGGGGATGACGATTAATTAATTAAATAGTAAATATTTAATCAATAATGTCCTAGGAGATGACTAAATATGATTACCTATTGATGTAATCAGATTTAGGTGTCTACAGATACTAGTCAAGTTCATATTTAACTTAGCTGAGAAGTTCCATAATTGTCACATTGTTAGAACTTTGTTGTTTATTTCAAAACCCTAAACATGTAAGTAGACCAGTTTTTGTTTTGATTGCTTTTACAATAATGATATTATTCCTTGTTAATCTCATATTATAGATTTCTTTTTTTATTGCAAACCATTTCTCTTTTCATTCTATATTTCTTCTTTGAAGTTTTTCATATCTTTCATTAGTTCTACAGAAGGGCATTGTATTGGTTAGACTTTAAATGGATGTGCACCGTACATTGATTGATTTCCTCCTCATATCTAGAGTCAACTCCAATGCTAGAGTTAAAGATAGTTTTTTTAAAAACTGTGTAATAAAATAAAGCAAATTGAATCCCAACTTTATTTTCACCTACAACCTTTGTATTTTCCATCGAATATATGTTTTCCTATTGTCATGTTCACTGTGTCACATTATGGGCAATATAGTTATGCTTTTTTATGAACACACCCATAAAATTTCCAACTCCCCAAAAATAATTGTTCTAAAAATAATATAGAATACCCAAAACCAAACTATCAACTTCAAATTTTAAACATATTTCAATTGGGTCATGCCCCTATTTTGTTCATATTCTCAATTGCATTTATAAACATTATCACACATTCTTCTTCCTCTTGAAAAGTTATTGAAATTGTTTGCGACTTGCTCATTTTTCCCAAACTATTTAATGTCATTTTTTGGGAGAAAATGTTGATTTCTTAACAATATTATTTATAGTTTGAGAGAAGATTGCTTTTGAATTAAAAAGCAACCAATACAAGGGAGCTTGCCCTTACAAAAATCAAACTAGTCAACAACCAACAAATAACCACCACACAAAATTACCCTCTAATGCATTTAATTACAAAACATCAACCGAAAAGATAAAAATAAGAGTTTTACCAAGCATCATACTACTATTACCTATACCATAACAACATATACTATAAAAGTTTATAAACCAAGGCACAACCACCTTAAAAGTAACAGAGTTCATCAAATAGTAAACTAAAAACATAGAAAACAAAGAGGAAAAGGCTCTAATTAGGCTTCTTCTTATCCTTCCCTTTAAGGATGATGTTGTCCCAGTCCTCTTCCAAGAAGTTGAACAACATTCTTTCATCTTCATTAGTCAAATCTCCCTCCTGGTTATCCTTCAACAAGTGCAAAGAAGTAGTCGCAACATGTGTTACCTTGATTGTGAATTTAGCTAGAAGTCTCATTCTTTCCTCCAGGGCATACACCTTCTCTCCCATAGCTCTTTGTCAACTAGTTTTTGAGCCTCCTTAGGGACCTCCTACTCTCCGCGTTGATTACCATCCACCAAATCCTCGGTGACTTCCTGCAAAATTGGGGGTTATAGATAACATTATCATTGGTTATAACCCTAGTAGGTGAGGACATCGTCATAGGGGAGGGCACTTTTTCCTCCACATCTAGGAACTAGTCCTAATTCTAAACTATTCTACTTTTCTAATTTCTTCATCTAATAAAAAATATTTATAAAAATTGATTAGAATCAAAATATTTAATATCCTTTCTTTTAATTAAGTTACATTAGAAAATTTATTTCTGTTATGAATTCATTATCCCAAATTATTGATTAGATTTAGGTGAAAATTCAGTCTTTTAAAAATATTTTAAGAGGAAAGATGAAGGATGATAATTCATCTATTTTAAAAATATTATAAGAGGAAAGATGAAGGATGATAATTCATCTATTCTGATATTTAAACAAAACTTATTTAAAAAGTGAAATATTATAGAATGAATATTTTAAATTAAGTCTAAGATTTTCATGATAGAAATTGTAATAATGACATTAATTTAGTAATTATAAGCTAGTTATAACTAAGGGATGCATTAAGAAATAATATTAGTTTTAAAACAAATAATAAGTTTGAGAGTGATTCTTGAAATAAATCATGTATTTCAAGCATGTGTAAAATAAACTAATTGGTTAATGTAATCTGAATGGTCCATAATGAATACAATATTACTACTAATGTGTGACAAGTACAACAAGTGCTACCCTCTAGTTATGGAAATATGATGATTCAAATTTAATAGGTATTTATATCTATAATTTATAATGTTATTATAAGGTTTTATATAATACAAAAAACCATACACATTAGATGAATAGATATGATAACACATGTTTAATGTTTAATATAGAGTCCTCGCAATATAAATGACATGGATCTTTAAATCAATTGATTTATTAGAATATGATTGATAATAGTATCCATATTATAATATTTTCTTGATATGTAATGTTAATATAAATTTAAATAATTAACTAATTTAATTCCAATATATTTATAAAATAATTTTTAATTAACTAATTCATTCTAATATTTTTAACATATTTATAATGGTTCGAAAAAATAAGAAAATGCAAAATATTATATCTATTATTATACTATTTAATTTTAATATTTCTCTATTATGTGCAATAAGATCAAATTATTAATATATTAAGAATTGGTGGAATGAACAAGTTAAAGGATAAAAAATGTTTTGTTTTGTGACCAAAATGAAAACTCTTTAAAGGAAAATTATAGAATGGAATAAAATGCAATTTACTAACATATTGAAACATGCTAAAGGAGGAGATCGAGGAGCAATTGGAGGTGTATGCCAAATTGGACAAAAGGGTTAAAATTTTAGGAGGGTTCGTTGCCACCTCTAAATTTGCTTTAAAGGTCACTCATGTTGTTGCCACCACCCTCCAACTGTTGGTACAGGAGAAAGAAGAAATAGGAATGGACACAGAGGACCATAAGCTCCTTTTTAAATTCCTTGTTGATGATTGGGTTCAGGTTCTTCTGGTTGGGAAGGGAAAGGAAAAAATTGAGTATTAAGTTTTTTTTAGTTTAAAGGGATCCTTGGATCCAAGTCGTTTTATGTTAATTTTCTATTACTTGATTTGCTGGTATCCAGTTGTTGCTCAGACTTGCTTGGGTTGGCCTAGTTGTGCCAACAATTTTTATGATGAACTTAAGTAGTATAGCTAACATTATAGACTTCTCCTATAGTTTAGTTGCTTATGTTCATAGTAGAATGCTGGTTAGTTACTTGCATAGTATTATTATGGTTAAGTTGAACTTTAGTATGTTTTTACTTCAGCAGTGTGCTCTGTTGGTTTTTGCTGGTGATGTTCTGGTTATCAACTTTTTGGTTGTAAGGGTTGACCCCCTTGTTTTTGGTGGCTTTTAATTTCAAAAACATATTGAAACAAAGAGTTGATATCGAAGAAAAACTAAAAAATTGATCATAGAATTAATTAAACACAGAGTGAATATTGACCAATATATGGAAGAAAAGAACTATTAGCAAAATAAGAAGATATCCTAGTAAAGGAGGAAGTATTTTGGAAACAAAAGTCTCAGAGAAAATGGCTGAAAGGAGGAGATAAAAATACAAAATTCTTCCACAGTAGCACTATATAAAATAGAACCTTTAAAAACACCATGAGTATAAAAAACAAAGAGGATTGATCCAACCAAAATTGTCGAGGAGTTTGTTGATTATTTCAAAAATGCCCTCAACAACTTTGCCTCCTCAAATGTATCTGCCCAAAAGGAGATGTTAAAAGTAATTCCAAAAATCATCCCGGAAGAGGATAATAAATTTCTAAAAAAACCTTTTTCAATAACAAAAATCAAAATAGTTGTTGACTCCTCAAATGTATCTATCCAAAAGGAGATGTTAAAAGTAATTCCAAAAATCATCTCGGAAGAGGATGATAAATTTCTAAAAGAACCTTTTTTAGTAACAAAAATCAAAACAACTCTTTTTAATATTAATCCAAATAAATCACCTGGACCAGGCAGGTACCAAGCATTATTCTTTCAAAAATGTTGGGCAATCATTGGGGAAGATATCTGGAAAGCAATTGAAGCCTTCAGTGTAACCTATCTCCAAAGCCGTAGGAAGCTATCCATGATCTGCTATTTGAGATGGGAGTGTGGCCTAGATGCTTTTACCTCGCCAACCATGGAGTGATTACTCCCTCAGGATTCTTCCTAACATAAAGAATGCCCCGACCCTAGCATGAGAAGCCTAGCTTTCCGGAAGAAGATGGATAAGATGGATCTAGTGCAACCGTGAAACATACTACATGCAACCATGTGCCTAGTAGCCTAAACATAAAATGTAGCAGGGAATAAAAATAAAACTACACATCTACACATATGTAGTGAAGCCAAATAAGTATAGTCACACACGTGTTATCTGGGCCACATAATTAAATGTGGAAATCAAATGGCTTGGCCAAGCACTTACAGAGCTAGATTTAGCAGTAGCAGAAACAAGAACATGTATCCATTCTACAGAACTGACAGATAGAAGAAACTAAACATGAAGTATCCATTCTGTCTTTCTCATTATTGTTACAATACACCCAACCATGAAGGAAAATGTACACCTATACGCTAACTACAACAAGATATTCAACTAGATTTGATTTACATCTAAATAAAATACATAACGCATATGTTCATCCCCTCCTTAAGGTACAACCAATCACAGTACTACTAGAATGAATACTTTTGCATATGAAAACACGTAACACATATGTCCATTCTTTTCTTATGGTTTAGGCAATCAAAGTAATGAAACTATAGCAACTGTTTAGAACACATAAGATCACTTTGTTCTTATGGTATAATCAACACATCATTGCTGAATTGAATACTATAAAACTTTAGACAACTAACAACAATTTATTTATTCTCAGTTGTGGAAGGGTAGTCAAATGAAAAGAACCACAATTTAATTAACCTTAAAGTACTCTAAAAACTCTAGCAGTAGTACATTCTAAAAAAATGGGATTATTCAGAAACAGTCAACAAAATATCCTCAGTATTACAACTAGAGTTGAATTCAATTTGCTAAGTGTATTTCTCTCTGCTAGAAGCAAAAGGAGATAACAACTATCTTGGATAGTCTTAATTCTTGTTACAATACAAAATGTTTTAGTTAAACTCTGCCTTGAACCAAAATGAAAAGAATGTCTACCCTCTAAGAGAGACACATATTAGCACAAATGGATAAAACACCTGTCAACACAATTGGACGACCTGGATTTAATGTGTTCTAGGCAGTTGGTTCATGCACAAACTGTAGTTATAGAGATTACGTTTAAATACCTATGATGGAAAACTTTCCAAACTCCAAAATTAAATACAAATGGAGAACCTCCAATTTTTGTGCAATGAAGCTTCTATATGATAATATCGTCACATGAGAGTCTTCTACGATCTTCCAAAATCCCAGATCTCTCTAGATTGCAAATACGTGTTTGGAGACTGCGCACAACTACAATGAAACATCTTATAGCGGATGAGACAGATCCCTGTGTTATGAAACATTCCTTTCGCTGTACACATAGCTTTCATAATATATCTCAGATGATAGCACAATGGAGTTGAATTTGATGATCCATGATCTCGTATTTTGACACTGGTGGCTTAAAACTCCATATACGCAACTTTCTATTTCGAGGAATATAACTTTGAACCCCTGCAAAGTAGCAAAGTTATGAGAAATATCGTAGTCCAATATACCATCAAGCAACAAGGTTTTGAAATAATAATGCATATAATCGCGGATTTGAAGCATTAGGATCATTATTTTCACCATTTGCCTTATTAAACAATCTTATATTTATTCAATGACTAAAGCTTCAAGGCATTTAACATGGATCTCTATTGGGTTAGTGGTAGTTCTCATGCAGATCATACAAACAGATAAAAAATGACTAATTTCTTCTAATTTTCTTATAGCCCAATTCATATATTTATAGAAGAGTAAATGCAAACATACTTGACTCCTCTTTATATGATATTATCGTCACATGAGAGTCTTCTACGATCTTCCAAAATCCCAGATCTCTCTAGATTGCAAATACGTGTTTGGAGACTGCGCACAACTACAATGAAACATCTTATAGCGGATGAGACAGATCCCTGTGTTATGAAACATTCCTTTCGCTGTACACATAGCTTTCATAATATATCTCAGATGATAGCCCAATGGAGTTAAGTTGATGATCCATGATCTCGTATTTCGAGGAATATAACTTTGAACCCCTGCAAAGTAGCAAAATTATGAGAAATATCGTAGTCCAATGTACCATCAAGGAACAAGGTTTTCAAATAATAATGCATATAATCGCGGATTTGAAGCATTAGGATCATTATTTTCACCATATATATGCCTTATTAAACAATCTTATATTTATTCAATGACTAAAGCTTCAAGGCATTTAACATGGATCTCTATTGGATTAGTGGTACTTCTCATGTAGATCATACAAACTGATAAAAAATGACTAATTTCTCCTAATTTTCTTATAGCCCAATTCATATATTTATAGAAGAAATGCATTATTTAAGAAAGCTTTTAATTAAATTTTTTATAAATGCATTTAACAATTAGGGCAGTATTAAAATAATGTAACTTTTATAGAAAAAACTTTTTGTATTTAGAAAGATAGTTATCTATTGGATTTACAAGAATCATTGTAAAGAAAAATCATACTAAACATTTCATAGACATATTCATTTGATGCAATTGTACATGATCTAAATAGGATGTAATAATGACCACTTTAATACAATTTTCATTTTGAAACTAAAAGTGATTAAGGAAATATTATCATCAGAAAAATATCAAGGTATTTCTTTATGCATGATGACATGATTCAATTCATCATTTGGAGATACATACTTGAATGATTTCACATTTAACAATATACATACATGGATATTTTCCAATCTATGAGAATTAGGGTTGACAGTGAATACTTGACCCAGATCGAATAGAGAAATGGAACTCCAAATTTTGCAAAATTTAGAGTTCCAACACCAACCTTCACAAAGTTATCAAATTTAATATGATAAAATATCTTATGCCATAACCAACTATCATCCACTTTAGCTACTAAACATGTCATTTCAGTAGGATTTGACTGAAATAAATTACCTCTTGTTTTTGTACTAGTACCAATCAATGTGCTATTCTTATCCTTGATAATACAAGTCTTCTCAATGAATTGCAACTGATATCCCTTATCAACAAGTTGTCCAACACTCATAAGATTATGTTTCAAACCATCCACATCTTAAACATCTTTAGTATTAGTCTTTCTATCTAGTGTAATAGATCTCTTTCTTTTTATGTGACATGTTGCTTTATTTACAACTCTAACTATTCAACTATGTATTGAACTCAAAAAATTGGTTCACATCTCCTGACATGAAATGAGAACAACCACTATCTATAATCCAATTAGACTTTTTCTTTTCAACTTGGGATACTAATGCTCTTTCCTATTTTATTTCTTCTTTTATTTATTCATTTGTAGGGATTTCTTCTTTAATAGAAACAAATCCAATTTCATCATCATCCTCATTTTAGGACATTTATAGGAATATTGACTAAATTCTTCACATGTCCAAAATATTTTTTTTTTGGTTATCTTTAGGTTCTCTCTTCATAGGAAGGGAAAGTCCTTCAATCTTCTTGTCCTCTTCATCTTTTTTTTGACTGCTACTAGAATAATCTCTACTTGTAATTGCATTTCTTTTCAACATAGGTTTGTCTTTCTTTACACTAAAACCACTCTCCACTCTACGAAATTCTCCACTTTATTTACTCCAAATATTAGATATTTTCAATATTGAAAAAAATGTTCCTCTTACAACGTTAGGTGTGTAAGGAATAACATATTCAATAATCTGCATTATCTATTTATAAGTAAGTGTCAAGACCTTAATATTTTCCATACAACTTTGTCTTTCGATTTGTCTCCTCCATAATTCTTTATTCCTATAACAATATCTAATATCATAGAAAAACATCCTCTTACAATTTCATCTTCTAACATTTTAGCATCTTGAAATAAACACATCCAACTCTATAATCTAGCCTTTTTAGCATGTTTATCACCCTCAAATACAATTTCTAAATCATTCCAAATCTCATTAGCAAGTCTTAAATTTTTTACCTCTCCATATTAAGTTTTATGAAGAGTTGATAAAGTGCTTCTTTAGCAAGCATCTTCTGCATGAAATATTTTTCTCTACTTCCTCACATCCTTCAAGCTTGTCTTCTCCAATCATAGTTTTGGACTTTATAGTTACCAACTAAAGTTTTTGACCCATGCATAGTAGGCATGTCTTCATCTTTTCTTTCTGATTGTCATAGTTAACTCCATCAAACTTCATACTATCTTTCCTAAAATGTACCATATATCTCCTTACGGTCTTAAGATTTTCCTTCAATGACCTAATTCTCTGATATTCTCTGATACCAATTGATAGAAATTGAATTCCACCAAGATAACTAAGAGTTGGGGGGTGGTGAATCATTTATGCACTTAAAATAACTTTCAATATGTTTACTAATTCTGAAACATGTAAATATTAGATGCAACAACCATATAAAAATGACCATTCATAATAACACCAGATATGTTAACTAGGGAAGCTCTTGATTAGAGGGAAAACCCTAGTGGGGATGGTACCCACAAAATGATGTATTAATACAAAAGTTCCTTTATAGAGAATAAACCATATTACGAGTCAATGAAACACAATCAATACATATCAGTCCTTATTAAGACACTTTAAATCCCTTCTAGGAGATTTCTATCCTTTTAAGAGTTGTGTCTATCTTGTTAGGAGTTGTGTCAACCTTGTTAAGAGTTGAAAGGATTACTCTTAAACCCACTATCCAAATAGCCTCTATACTATTCCTTCCAACTAATACAATGTGAAACAACAACTGTCCAACCATCAACTTGTCTTGCCAAATAGGATTCCTTATAAGGTCACAGTGCCTCAACCACACCAAACTATGCTCTGATCTTGACAAGTTAACATATCAAGCTCACACAATACATATTATGAATAGATGAATGTATACCATTACCTCTACTAAAAGAAAATAAACTTTCCTTGTACATAGTAGTTTTCCACAATCCATTAGAATTCTTAGCTATGTTTTTTGGGTAGATTGTGTTACAATTTTTTGCATCAACGTTTCGGATCACACTCTGTGATCCATCATCAGGATGAGAGAGCTGAAGGAAAAAAGTTCTAAAAAATTATTGAGTCGACCTTGAGGCTTTCCAAATTTACAATAATAATATAAGACCATCTTAAAATATTACAATACATATTATATTACAATTTTACAATCTATCCAAGATTACACATAAATTATCAACTCACAATCTTCATAAATTTACACTCAATGATCTTTAGATTATGATCTCTTAATGAAGGAATCTTGAACATGTCTTCATTCTCTATCTAATTTTTCTTAAGCCAATTCCATCTCTGTGAGAAGATAGAATCAAAACAACAATACCTAGTTTCTAGAAATATTGTGTTAAAGATGCCTTCACTAAAATCCTCATAACTTTGTCTAGTCTCCATATTTTTGCACACACTCTTAGCTATAGCATTTAGAAATAATATAGAATATAACCTCAAGTGTGAATAAGATTATCTTCAATTCTTTAATTTGTGCCAAATGCTTCTTCCTCTTTAACTCTACTAGTCTTTATAGAATAACCAATATGTTTGTGTTTTGACAAACACTATCATTAATGCAACACATAAGCTTAGAATCATGTGTCCATAATGCTAATATATTCCTACATATAAGAATACCATTAGTATTCATGCAAAAACCCTCTTGGTACCAAACCTCCTAATTCATTTTGGAAGTCCATCATTAATAAGATCAATAGGAAACTTGCTGGATGGAAAGGAGATATGCTTAATCAAGCAGGAAAAGTTTTGCTACTTAAATATGCTCTTCAAATCATGTTAGTCTATGCTTTGAGTCCCTTTTCTATTCTTTCCAAATGTACAAATAGTCAATTAGAAATATTCAAAAAATGTTTTTACAGTTTGGTATTGAAGAGAAGTGTTGGATTCTTCTGGTTTCTTGGGAAATAGTGTGTAAACCTAAGAAAATTGTAGGGATGGGTTTTAGAACTATCATAATGGTGAATATATCTTTGTGGGCTAAATAATGTTGGAGAATTTTTGAAGAAGAGAAAGAATGGTATTTGATCATTAACCACAAATATATCTTTGAAACCCTTACTATAGAGGAATTGTTTACTACTAATCTATTGATTAATGGATCTCAAATATGGAATAGCATTGAGAAAGATAAAAGTACTAGTAGATAAAGGAGGAGATGGATTCTTTGGAATGGAATAAGGATCAAGTTATAGGAAGATTTTTGTATAAAGGAAAACTCTAGATCAGGTGACCCTTCCTTTACTCAAATAGCTGAGATTTGCGAAGATATATTTGTTAGTGAAGTTCAAAATTACCGGAGAAACAATATATGGGTCAATCTAAAGGAGGTTAATCCTGTTAGTGTCATAATTCCAACACCATTTCCATCTTTAGTTAAGTGCACAATGTTATCAGTTAAGTTCAAACTTACGGTGATTGCATGTATATTAATAAGTTATGATTCAATTTTTTTGGATCACTATTTCTTCTTGTAGTTTTAATCTCTTTGTAATTGCATAAGGAATGAATATACTCCTCAACATCTACACCCTAATATTCTATTATATATGATGGTTTTAAACATTGTATTCATTCAATTTTCTTATGGAATAAATGATATTTTTCAAAGATCTTTTTTTTTTCTACAAAATGTTTCTATTTCTAGCTATATCTATGGTGGAAATTTTTCATGGTATTAGAGCCCAATTTCTAGGAAAGAAAGTTTTTTTTTGCAAGTGTTGGAGATCATATTTGTTGGCACAATGGAATTCTTAGCGCTTATTTTTCTTACTCCATACAACTATTTTTAATGATATCCCAAGATTTAATTTCAGCTTAGAAGTAAAGTCTTGTATAGAATAGTCATTGGAAAAGTTTTTAGATTGACAACCAAAATAATTACAACTAATGAAATTGAAGGGCACCCATGACCGATGGAATTTCCCCCAGATTGCAGCCAACACGTCAGGATCCAAGAGCAAATAATAATCCTATATATGCAAGGGAACACTATGCTAGACAAAAAATTCAAAACTAATATCATTGGGGAGAAGGATCTTAGAAATATCATTGGGGAGAAGGTTTTTAGAAATGTCAATGAAAACTTGATGTCTAATTGTAAAGATTTCAATAAGGATGATTGTATTATTCTGAATAACTCAAATTTTGTTGGCCTGACAAAAGATAAAAGAAAAGAGAGAGAATTCGGTCTAGTCAAGTCCTCCTAAGGCATGGTACAAGATGCACATTGATAGTGAAGCCAATTGAAATCTGATAAATTCTCGATGTGGGGGAATTGTCAAAAATGAAGAGGGAAGATGCTCAGGAGCTATTATAGTGCCACTAGGAACTCAGACAAGTCACATGGCATAAGCCATAGAAGTACTCCAATCTCTTAGTTTGGAAAAAGAAAAGGGTTTTGATAACATGTGGTTTTTTGGGGATTCTAATAACATTGTCAAATGCATCAAAGATACATGTAAAGGTTCTAGATATATAGAGCATATCATTAAAAAAGAAGAAGTTAATATCCTAAATTTTTAGAGACTTTCATATTTATCATGACTATAGGGAAACTAAAAGAGCTATCAATATTTTAGCCAATGTTGGTACTAAAATGAATTAAATAAAGAAGTGAAATAGTAAAAATGATATGAGCAATGATTTAATGGATATTATTAATTATGATAAATACAACCTTAGGGTAGGGTTCATTTCCACCAATGAGTGACATAATGCTTTATACTTGCCACCATTATTACTTTGTCTTGCTCTGTAAGAAGGCATGGAATATCACAATTTTGACTTTATTTCCAAACACTTTTTGAGTTCTTAAAAGTCTTAAGTTTTTTTAAAATATCAAGTCCATTTTCTCTCCACAAGTTTTTTTTCTTTGCGAATATGGGTGGAAAACTAAGCCATGAGGAACATACCATTTTTGAGTGGAAGTATGATGAATTTGTGTGGAAGAACTGAAGAAATGGGGAGTTACCTAATACCTAAAGAAGTTGCATGTTTTAGATCAAAAAATTACCAAAAGATTTGTTGATTACTGGAACAATGCCAAGGTTATTATCTATGATAGATGTATTGAGGTAGCCAAAGTCACTAGTTTGCCCAATACTAGTATGATTCTTTTTAAAGATGTGAAGATTTCTAAGAATATTGTGATCAAGTATCTAAAAAAGAAAAAAAAAAAAAAAAAGATAAATGGGTAAATACAAAGTTATATTTCCATGAAATGGGTCAAATTAAACCTTTCTAGGTGAAATTTCTTAATGTTTTTATGGAATAATTCACTCTAGGTGGAAGGTTTATGAGGGTTCACAATTTTAATTTTGTTTTCTTAAGTCATTTTTTCCACAAATCTTGGATATATTTTCCTATTTACAAAAAATATCTATAGTTCCTTGATGAAAAGTATTATGAAGAATCATAAATATCCTACAAAATTTGTGCTTCATGAGGCATTGATGTTGGTTATCTATGAGTACTATTGAGATAACCATGTGGGGTCTTTGCTTGAACCCAAAAGGAAAATATTAAGAGGAAATGTGATGAACCCATGTTGGTAGTTTGAAGAAGAAGAGTAAATCCTGTCAAGGAAAATATAAGGAGGAATTTTAATATGAGGCCATTGATAGTGATAAAACTTTTAGTGAGGACAATGCAAATGAATACTTAATGGGTGATTCAACTCAGGAAAAGACTGGGAAAAAGCTTAAAGAGTGCATAAAAAGGGTAAAGAAAAAACTTAGGTAGTGTCTACCAAAAAATATACCAGAGGAAATGGAAACTGAGGATTAAAGATATGAGAAGACCAAATATATGAAGAAGAATGATTAGGTTGGGTTGGAAGAAGAGGTTTCTATCCTACATAAATTTAGCATTGAGAAGGATACTAGCAAGGAAATTGTTATTGTTGTTGAAGAGTTAAATAAGGTCGATTATAATAAAAGTTCAACGATTGAGAAGTGGTAGGAAGAGGAGAATGTCTAGATTTTTTAGGATAGTGTTAACATTGTGGAAAAGAAGCAAGGAGAGGAAAGAATAAGGCCAATAAGGAAAACTCTAACCTTGTGGACAACAAGGATTTTGCTTTGCACCCTAAGAAGGAAAAAGAAATCCCTGCTCTAGTAGTAACACCCCAAAAATTGAAGTTGATGATTTGAAGAAGCCTTCTATCTATCTACACTCGGATGACCCCAAGGATGAAAGAGATAAAACTTTGGGAGCTCTTTAGAAGACTAAGGCTAGGTATATCTATTTGTTCTGAATAGATATAGGTTAATCTAGCCATAGAGTAGGATATAAGTAAGATGAACAAAAAAATTAAAGGATACACATTTATGGATAAAATCAAGATTAGAATTACATTTTAAGACAAATAGTGTTATCTTTCAATTAAGACTAATGACTTCTATTAAGGTTAGAGTTAAGATACAATTATAAGGTACCATCTTCATATGGATGTAAATGCATTTTAAGACCTTTTAACACTCTTTCTATAATTTATTTCTTGGACCATGGATGCACCTATTATCAATGTCTCTTTTTCTCCTCCCCCCTTCCATTTCAAGATTCTTTGTCATCTCTTTCTTTTTGAATGATCTTCTAGGTGTCTGTTTGATACCTTTGGACTCTATGTCTAAATCTATTTGTCATCTTCTAGTTTTTTGTTTTCCACCTTCTGGAGCTATTTGTGGCTTTTTTGACTTGTCTACTAGGACTTGGTCAACCTAGATCAACTTGGTCTAGGACAAGATTGACCCAAGACATCCTAGTCCCCAGTGGTTGTGGGGTTCAGGGTCCGAATGTCCTTGAGTTTGCCAATTAATTAATTTTACTCCCCTGTCAACCTAAGTTATTTTCACACCTGAAAAATAGTATAAAAAGAGGCATGAGGGCTTCATTTTCATATCCCATCTCAATCCCATCTCATTCTCAACAAATCTCATCAAGAACTCTAGACAAGGAGTTCAAGTATTTAAGCAAGCAAGTTTCTTCAAGCATTCAAGGATCTTTTGTTAACATTTCCTCTTCAAGATCTAGCATATTGTTGGGCATCAAGGGAGGATATCTACATTGAAGTATTTATTATATTCTTCATTTATGCACATTTACATCCATGGATAGATAGATAGATAGATAAAAATTTAACGTCCGCAAGGCTAAAAATATCCTATGGGACAACAAGACAACTTAAGCAGTCTTAAGTAGCTTCGTTCATTTCTTGTGTAGGATGATGATGAGCTCACCCAATTGGTCAATGTACTATTTTTTGAATAGGTTATGCCAAGAACTGTCACATATAGTATCCACAAATTTATCTCTGCTATCCTTGTAGGCCTCACATTCTAAAATAAAGTGTTGTTCAGTTTCTACTTTCCCATAATTGTAAAAGTTGCAAATTCTCTCTTCCCAAGCCTCCTTTGGCCTCTTCCAATGCTCGGTCTCACAACAAAGTTGGTGAGAGTTGGTTCTCAGCTGAGTGATAAGAATTTTAGCCCTCCAATAAATGTTGGCTCCTATGTATGCTTTTTTGATTTGATCACAAGTGGGGTTGAGCTTATTTATATAATATATTTTCTTCCTCCCGATCTCACTTCCCCAATTTCTCTTGAAGAATTTATCCATAACAAAGACCTTTATTTTATTATTATTTATGGGGCACATATTGAATTGAATATTCCATTTACTCATCCATTTGATGTTTTGTTGCATCCATGTCCTTTTACACTTACATAGTGTATCACTAAAGACAACTTTAGGCCATCTATCCTCTTCCATTTTATCAATCCATGATGTGGTTATGGTAGATTCATTGAAATTATGGAGATATCTTTCATCCTTTATGTCAAATCTAAGATCTACAACACACACTATGAAAAATCCTTATTGACAAAGTTTTAAAGCAAAGTGAATCCTAAATTTATCTTTTCTTCCAATCATTTACATTTACATTTATCGACTATAATTAATTCCTTAACTTAGGGCTTGAAAAAGGAGAGCCCTCCCCCAAAAAAACCCCCAAAACCTCTCTTCTCTATGTTTACTTACAAGATATCAATCATAGGCTTATAGATCTAGAACCCCCTTTTCGAGTTCTTTCTAGAGAATTTAGTTTTATATCATTGGACTACCTCAACCTAGTTATAGGAAATATTCTTAAGTTAATATAGTCCTCAAGTCTCCATTTTTTAGGGATATTTGTGGTTTTTTTTTCCTTTCATCATTTTATTATGAGATCCATGGACAAATATTCAGAAATAAATTTTCTTCCACCCATTAGTGACTTCACGGAACACAGACAGATTCATCCTCAATAAAATCTTTCTCTAATAATGTCCCAAATTTTTCATTTTCATCTACATAGGTTTCAAGACCTTGAGTTACCCCTTTTTGGGTCAATCCTAGCATATGTTAGCCTAGAGTGATATATTCTAGAATAGGGTGACCTATGTTGAGTTATGTCGTAGGGACTTTAGATGCCGAGGCCAATGTTGTATTAGAGATGCACATTTAAAATTCAAATTATTGCATGGGAATTTTTTTTTCATGGCCAAAGATGATAAAAGAAAACTTATGAACCTTATTTTCACATCCATGATCCATACAAAATTCACAAGACATTAACATGCATTCAAGCACTCAAGAAAGACAAATATTCCTAAGGCATTTGAAGAATTCAAGGTTTAAGGATCCTTTGTGAGAATTTTATCTTCAAGATAGAGCATTTTGTTATCCATCAAGAGAGGCATGTTATAAATAGGGAATACTACAAAGGGGATGAATTAATGTTTCACAAACTATTTCCCAACTATAAATATTATTAACAATATTTAAAGTTGCATATATGACCCAAAAAAAAGTAAACATAAGAATAAAAGAATGCAACTCATAACACCATTTTTTGTTAATTAGAGAAGCCATAGCTAAGGGAAAAACCCAATGGGGATGGTAGCCACAAAATATCCACTAATCAAGAGTATCTTGTGAAAGATATTGACCTAGTTAAGAGTCTAATATATCCATATAGTGTATATATCCTTCTCAGAGGACTTAGGCCTCGTTAGAAGGCTCAACCTTCTTAGGATGTCGATATAATAATAAAAAAAAGTGCAAGATGATCCCTATTCTCAAACATGCATATACAACTGCACAATGTTATCAATATCAATATATACAAAAACCTTATACACTATTGATATCTTCAATATATGATCTATCCTTTTAGTTCCTTCTTCAAAAATCATCTTACAACTATTCTCCTCTATAATAGCATCAATTTTTAATCTATTCCAATCACATAAAGTGCACATACAAATATTATATCATTACAAAACAATTCCACACTTTTCTCAACAAAATGTGTTGCCTTTATATCAAATCGCTTAGTCACATTGACCTTGCTGCTTAATAACTTGATAAATATTTTTGAATAATATTTTTCCATGTATGGTTTAACATCCAGGATTTAATCCAAATTTTTTTAAGTAATTACTTTAGTAAACCAAAATGATTCCTTAGCCAAAATGCCATTATACCAAAGTTTTCTATGTTTTGTCCTATCTGGTTGTACTTAGTAAATCTGCCATAACTCCTCCTATACATAATATAATCTTAAGCACTTTTACTCATGTTTCATATGGATTCTACCTTCTTGTAATAGTGAATATTATCAAGTGCCTCCAGTGATCTATGTTAGAACAAGTAAGTCTTCTGAAGCCTATTTTGTTGATATGTGCTTCAAAAATCTTCTGAATATTATGCATTTAGACTTCACCAAAAATCTCCATCTTGAAGTAGACTATATGTTTCCATATATGAAAACCAAAGTACATTACCTTAGCCAAATTTACAACAATATCCCCCTTTGTCATTGATGAAAATATTGGGAAAAAATGGCTAAGTGTCCAAAATTCCAAAAATTGCTAAGTGTTTCACATGGCCATCAAAATTTAAAATTTGTGGATCATTTTATTAACCATATCATCTACTACATATACTCTACTCCCCATAGCTTATATAACCCTTTACAACATACATACTACTTACAATTTTCTTACCATTACCTTACAAGTTTTCATAATAATACTTCCCCTTTGACATAAATGACAAAAGTGAGTCTAAAACTTATATTCAAGTCAAAATTGGGAATCTACCTTATTGCCTTCATGTTGGCTAGGTACTCAAAAGTGTGATGAAATATGAAAATTTCTTCTTCAAACTATTAAAATCTTTATGCTAATTGTCCTTTGCTGCATGTGAAATACTGGTCAATTCGCATAGTCCATAAGATGCAAGTTTAGTTGCATTCAAATTAGGATAGGTAAATTTTGTATATGAATCCTTTACCTCTAAGCATGTGTCCAACTGCCTCTAAACTCCATCAATCTTCAAAGTTAAGTGTTTTCTTAATAATGAATTTTTTTTCAAGTTTGTTTCCCTATTTATCTCAAAACTCTTTAACTCATCATTAATTTTTCTAATATTCTCCTCAATCTCTATGATTTGGCTTTTGAATTCATCAATTCATCCACTACTTTCTCTAATTCTGCATGGTTGTCCTTGATTGATTGAGATATATCTTGTGTAATTTTATGTTCCAAGAAACATTTTCCATATGGTCCTTTTTCTTTAGAAATGTATCCTCTGAACTGCTTGATATAGATATCTAAGGTTGTCAAGTCATTCCTAACATTGTCACATACTGTGATAAACAAGCTAGCATCATGTTATGCTTGGGATTTCATATTGGCCACATCCAAAAGTATGGTAAATTTAATATCAAATACCTTAGCCACTTGAATTGGTATGGTACTCTATAATTTATCTATCACTTTTGCCAAGGTGATTTATTCTTGCTTCCTCAACCTATTTAACTTTTTTGTTATCTTTGATAATGAATAGGTTGTGGTTTGAATTACTTTTCTACATCCATATCCTCATATATTAATCTAGGTATATTTATGGTCATACTACTTAATAGTTTCTCAAATAATGATTTAGAAGTGGTAAGTGTAGATTGATCAACTTCTGTAATAGGTGTAATCAATTTCATTTGTGTGTTCTCCTCTATTACCTGACTATTTCCAATCTTGTCCTCTTCTTCTTGTTCCTTTACCTTATTTTTCCCCCTCTACTTGTGCTACTTAAACTATAACTTTTGTGACCTCCTCAACAATATTCTACCACTTTTCTTTCCAAAAAAAAATGTTCTCATAGGAATAGGTGCTAATGATACAAGTTTAGGTGATTCCTAACTATGCAAAGCTTAAATGTCAGTGCTCTATTGTGTATCCTTAATAGACTCATCACTTGAACATGATTCCACATTTCTCGCAACTAAATTGACAACAATGATGTTTGGATGATCCTTAAATGGACCATTTGCTACATCTACTATCATCTTTACTCTTACAATGGTCATGGTTTCATTGGGTGCATCTAATTGAAGTGAAGTATACATGGTGTCATAATATTGTGTTACTTTTGTTGGTGCTGTGACATCAAGGCCTAGTAGAATTGGCCCATATTTTTGACAAAAATTGGTTGAATGTTCTACCCATATTGGTCAAACTTTCGACCAATGATGTTGTTAGAATTTCTATGCCAATCTTGGTCAAAATTGGCGTCTACTTTTGGCCATTCTATCCTTCAATAATTTGACCAATGTTGGTCGAAATCTCTAGCCCATTCAACCAAGATGCCAAACCCATGATGTCAACTATGTCGATGCTTCGATCAAAATTTTGACAAAGAAAGGTTGAAAGGTCGACCAATCTTGGTGAGGGCTTTGACCAAGAGAAGTCAAAAGTTAGACCAATATGGAATTAAAAAAAAAAAACACCAGAAGATAAATATCCAGAGTAATCATTAACAACATCCTAGTCAATGATTAGTCTAGATTTTTATCTTTTACTTTGCATTAATATATATGGTTGATTATTTTGTTATGTTACTTTACTATTAGCATAATGGTTTATTATGAACTTATTTTATGTTGTTTACAAGTATGTGTGTGTGGATTTGTATAGACAAACTCAAAGCTAGAAAATGCAACAAATTGGAAAATATTAACATAACTTATCGATAAAGAAAAGATAAAAGTATTAAAGTTACCTTACAAAAAAAAGCTATTGGAAACGTATGGTGGGCTAGGTGACTGTGTTGGGGGGGGAGAGGGGGGGTGAATCCGAAACCAATAGAAATTTAACTTCAATTCTCCAATTAATCCTCTTTAAGCTAATCTGATCTAATTGCATGCATGAAAGACTGGAAGCAATAAAACATTTATAGCAGTTGACACAATATTTGGTAACCCAAAAACCTTCCAAATAGAAAGTAAAATTGAGGTCAAGATGATATCCACAAGCTCTAGTACTGAAGTATAAATTTGGCATGTTAAGGCTTAGAAATGATCACTTTTGGTGATCTTCTCTGTTAAGAGTAGTAAGGACTGTTAGATCCACCTTGTGAAAGGATTTATACAATAGAATGAAGTATGCATTCAGTTAGGAGATTTAGCATAAGATTGTTAAGTCCACCTTGTTAGAGGATTTGACTGATGCACCTATTAGGATGAACCACTGATTGATCTCTTCTCTGCAACTCGATTTGCTGATTGAGATTCCTTTGATGTACAAATGATCACCTTGCTATGATAGATGAGACTTTTCTTTTCCTTATACTACTTTTAGCCTTTACTCTTCAATCCACATTCATATTTCTTACTTATCTATCATCTTCTCTCATTTGTATGTGACAAGATATCTTACATATATACTAATCCAAATAATTACCTTCTAATGTTAGCTACAATACCAAAATCAACAATCTTCACTAAGTTGGCTCAATGTTGTAGCTCAAGTTTTGAAGACCACTTGGGTGATATTTTGAGACTCAAAAACATAATCAACTCAAAAAGCTTTGGCACTTGATTAACACTGGTGCTTGGGTCCACATTGATCACACAGGAATAGGCATGAACTTGATTAACACTGATGACTTGGTGAGCACTGGAGAAGTCAGTTAACATTGAAGAGCTCGATTGACACTGCAATTCAGTCAACACTACCTTCCTTCTACTTGGTTAACATAATGAAGCTTGGTAAACTCTCTGGGGCTTGACTTACACTACTTTATGCTTGTGAAGATCAGTAGACTCTGTGAAGTTTGGTGCAATGTAACCAACCAAATGATTAAATGTTTAAGCACTAACTAAAAAATGATTTGACCCTAAGGTCAACAATCTTCCCCTTTGACATTAGTGACAAAAACACTCGTCATACCAAAATTCTGAATACTTCAAAAAATATAAGTCAAAAATCCCCTTATCAATGTGCTTATGTCTGTAACTCAATTTTGACTGATGTGCTGATGCTTGGCTGACATTGACTCTACTTTTGCTTTTTCAAAATTGTTTTTTTAGCTTTGTTGTACATATATTTCCCCCTTTATTTATTTCCCCTTTGATGTTGTCTACTTCCTTATATACATATGCTATATTCTATATATTCTCCCTTTTTTGACACAAATTCCAAAAGTGCATAATTACAAGGTAACACCAAAATGTGAAAGGCAATCACTATGTACCTTCAAATTGTGGACATTTTTTGTTCCAGTTATCTTGAAAAACTTTGGAACTATGCAAAGCTATTTTTACTTCAGTTGATAATTCTATCATATATCAACAATTGAAAAGTTGTTGTCATGGATTAAAATTTTAGCATGAACAATATGTTTTTGCATTACATCCATGTTGGTAATTATCAAACTCTAAATATCTACCAATGTAGCCTAGATTCAACAATTCTACTTGCAAGTCTGTCAGATACCTAATCTTGATGAAATTTGTAGAGCTAGTGCTTGGGTCAAGTGACAATTGATGTGCACTTGCCTTCAGATCAATATCTATCTTAGAAAACTTGCCCTTTATTTCCTTGGTGAAATATGCAGTATCACTCAACTTTACAAATAAGAAAATTATATTATTTACATAAATTTCAAAATTAACAAGAATAGAGGACAATTCCACTTCATCAATAGCAATCTTTTGTACCACTTTCTCCAAAAATTTCTTATCAAACTTTCTTTCTTTCCTCTGCAGTAGTTTTTCTTGGCCACTCAAATCTTCATTAAACTTGTGAACTATGTCAACAAGCTGGTCCAATATAGGCTTTTCTTCATCAATTTGAATACTAAGTGCATCAACAAATATACCTTTGATGTCTTCTAGCACTTGATTCCTCTTCTTCCTTTTTGTTGTTTTTCCCTTTTCTTCCAAAGCTCTCTAAGGGTGTCCATCTCTTTAGGAGTGAGATTATCTAGAGGTATCCCAATTTGGGATAACTATATCCTCATCTAGGTCAATTTAATTAATGGAGGCTTCTATCTCTTTACCATTTTCCTTTGGAATAGAGGAAGGAATACTTTCCTTTCCTTTGTTCAAATCCTTAGTGCTCGGTTGAGGCTTAACCTCAACTATCATTGTACTTACTATTGAAAAACTAGTAGCAGAAATAACATTATTGATTTGAGAAACAACAATAATAGTAGGAGTATTTACAATACCTTGCTATGATTTGGGCTGGCCTAGAGCTATGAAGAGTGGAGCCCGCTACTCAATAGATGAAGTGGTAGTAACAACATTCATCATTGTAGTCAATAAGATAGCTCTAATAGTCAAATGAGTGGTCAATGGAACAATGTTTAACTCAATTGTCCGTGACTCGATAGTAGCCTTCTTTGAAGTTGATATAACCAATGTTTTTCATAGAGAATTAGGAAGGGAGGTCATTAGCTCTGCTATTATCTTCTTAGGATCATAATCTTGGATATCCTAAATCTTAGGTAGATCCTTATTGATTGTTTGATCATCCTCATCCTCTTCATCATCTTTCTCATCATCATCTTCCTCATCTACTTGTACAACCTCCTCAGTGGGATTTAGAACATGAAATCCATAGATGTTCTTCCAAGCATTTGTATTTGATTGCACAAGGAGTTAGATTTTGTTCATGCTTGTTCAATGCTTCCTTCACTTCCTCATCTGAAAGGTCTAGCATTACCTTCCTTAATGTTCCCTTGCATCCCTAGAAATTGCTACAACATTGTCCCATTGAGGTGCAACTACCTTAATTATAACATTTGGAACTTGGTTTTTCAATTCACTCAGATTGTATTTCCATTTAGCCAGTTTTACTACTAAGGCTTCTTCAATCTATTTTTTCTCTTCCTTACTCCTAGTTTCATACTTAAGAGATTTGAAATATGTCATGCCTCCTCCTTCTATGAGTCTTTTTTATCTTTCCTTAAAGGTAGGAGTAGACTTCTAAAAAGTTACCTACTGCTCTTCTTCTCCATCCTCATCTTGAAGTTTGAGCTTCTTCCTTGACTTGGTAGGCCTTTTGGTGAAGAATGTAGGAGAGGACCTTGTAGCTCTCTTTGTTATAGTTATTTTTCCCTTTTTCTTTAGAGGTTCCTTTGCTATTTTTTCCTCTTCTTCATGTTCCTTTACTCCTTGTTCTTGTTCTTCTTCAATGTCATCTCCCTTTCCTTCTATGAGAAAAAGAGAGGAACCAAATTTCTTGCATTCATTTTGAATCTTTTCAATTATCTTTCTTCCTCTCTTCAGGGCTTGAGGAATCTTGATTTCTAAAGAAATCCTGGTCTTTGCCTCTTCATATGTGCCAAAATAAGTTAACTTTGGATCTATAGACTGATTTACAAGAGCCTCAATGATATCTTTTGTGTCATCAATGTTTACCTCATAACCAAGAGGTTTTACCCATGCCACTCTTGACCTAACTACCTAAATATGTACCTTGTCATAGTCCACAAGGAAACATATATCTTGTTCATAATTGTCAACTAGCTGTTTGGGTATCCCAAATCTACTTTGCATCATTTCCTTAAAGGTCTCAAAATATGCATCCATGGTGCCCTCAAAATTATCTCCCATTTTGGCTATAAACTCATTGATTTGATATAGAATAGGTTTGTCTTTCTTCCATACAGTAGCTTTTGAAGGGAACAACTTTTGAACATAAAAGACTAAACATACAAGAAGTGATCCAAAGTCTAAAACTTCACATGGAACCCTGTTAAGTCAACTAGAACTGTAAATTTTGTGAGCAATTACATGTATCCCAAACTTAATTTCCATGTCTATGATGCCATTTAGTTTCATTCTTCTACCATCCCACTCAAAAAAAGTCTTCTTCACTAGCGCAACCTAACCTAGGGTTTTTGTTGTTTTAGGTATGTCTAGCATAGGAAACCCAGTAACCTTATGAATCATCTTCTTTGTCATCTAGATGGGTTGGTTGAGCCAGAATTACATGTCATGGACATGACTTAGAATAAACCTAATCCATTTTCCTTGAAAATCCCTTGGTGTATGTAGAATTTGGGTTGAAGCCTTTGTTTCCAAATGCTTATGCATAGGTTTCAAGTTTCTGTAATGTCCCATTTAGGGCATTTTCATATTCACTTCCTTATTCCTATAAGTCTTTTTGATAATCCCTTAATCTATCATTTGTTCTTCTATTTATATATTTTATTACTACTGAATGGTCATGGATGGTTGCATCCCTTCAAATAATTATTAACCTAGTTGTTATGGTTAAGGTTTGACAGTGATATATTAACATATATTTAGTAATATACATTAATTTATACATGTATAACATTTATTAATTATTTAAATTTCCATATTTGTAGTGTATCCTTGGGCTTATGGATAATATAAGCTATTTAAATAATATAATAATGTTGTCACCGTTCATTTAGTACCATCCTTATTTATTATTATTATATATATCATAAGATTCTTATATTGGTAAATATATATTGTAATATTATTATACTAGTAAATAACGATATATTATCATTAGTAAATGCTAATATATTATCATTATATTTAAATATATCAAAAAATATATACTAGATGATTTTATATCATATGTTTATCTATATAAATATATTGAATTAACAGAATATTATTATTTAACTCTTATTAAAACCTAGTCTAAAACTAGGGACATCACAGTCCTCCCATCTCGAATTTTCTTGTCATCAAGCAAAATCATTCATACACAAACTCCTTCATAGATACAAAACATATTTCCATACAAAAAGTTTAAAAGATTTCTGAAATATACATCTTAATGAATGAAAACATGATGTAAACACGATACAAACAAATGAAGACACAAAGAAAACATGACGTAGGCAGATGAAGACACATGTTATGCAATTCCTTAATTGTAAACCTGCAAGAACAAGTAATTATTAGCATGCACATGTATATAATATCTCCAAAGAAAAGGTGAGTCATGATAGATTAGTTCTAAACCAATATCCTACCAAGCCTAAGAGCAAAACTTTGGTCCCCTTGGCCTCAATGGAAGGCATCAATCATCCAATGAGGTGGTCTACTTGAAGATTCTTAGCTGAATTAACTTGACATGATGTCAATGTTTCTTAACTTGACTAATCTAAGCCCAAGAGAGAAACTTTGGCCCTCTTGGCCTTGATGGAAATATTCTACCATTCCATCAAGGTGGTCTACTTAGATGTCCATCTTAGCATTTATTTCCCAATCTAAGCCCAAGAGTGAAACTTTGGCCCTCTTGGCCTAGATAGCAACACTTTGGAATCCATCAAGGTGATTTACTTAGATGGTAATCTTATTGTTCTTTAAATATCCTACCTAAGCCCAAGAGTGAAACTTTGGCCCTCTTGTTCTTCATGGCAGCACTTGACGTCCATCAAGGTAATCTACTTAGGAGGTAATCTGATTCACTAATTATTATATATTTTTAATACTAATAATATTGAAAAATGTTAAATATCATATTCTTATAATGTCACAAATATATTCAAAAATAAATATAGAATAGTTTGTATCTATATTCAAGTCAATAAAATATCATTTACAATTCTATGTTAGAATCTTTACATAACAATATCTTTTATAATAACATCTTCTATAAATATAAAGTTATCAATAATGTGATAGAAAAGTTTGCTTTCTTATTTAATAAAATATATTACTTTTGAAAATCACATACCTCACATAATGGACTCCCTATAATTTTGGGATTTAAAGTTGCTTCATATTTGGTGGCCTTCATTATATACTAGTTCTCCAAGGTCTATTTTTTTTTTTCCTTGATGGCATATTCATACTTTATTGATTTTGATTCTTGTCTTCTCCCATCACGTCTCTTGTATTTGATGTGGTTAGAGAGATATTTCCTAATGACTTTGACCCATGAGTTTGCTTTAATTTGGCCATTCATACTAGACATCTAGTATTTTGATATACAAGTCATCACCTTTATTTGTGCATACTCTTTGTTAATACCATTTAACTATTTTATTATCCTTGATGTTATAATTTTTTGGTGAAGATCAAATGAGCTCAAACGCCATCTTCAACACATTTTGGGGTTCGTATGGTGAAATTAAACCCAGACTTTGTCATTCTTGTAATTTATGCTAAAATTTCTATGTATTTCTGATATATCCTTCTCATCGTCTATCCTAAAATTCTTTTTGCACAAATCGTGTGGATTCGTGAAATTGGACCCTGATTTTAGTTTTGGCAGGAATGTCCTTATTGTCTGTCCTAAGGAATTCTGCATAAAAATCCTAAAAGTTGATTATTGTCATGTGCATACATAGCTATTATCTAATGAATAAACTTCATTGTGGTGGATTGAAGAGACACATTTTTTGTAGTGTCATGAATATTATATCTGTCAAAATCATGGCTATCAATGTATTCATTCTTATCACTTTATATCACTCATTTAAAGGAATAAGGAGTCTTCCACTCAACCCATTATCAGTAATTGATGCCAACCAATGTGCCTTATTGATTATGAATCAGTTCATCTTATTGTAGTCTACATCCAAGCATATTCCTAAGCATCCGTCACCACTATGGAATTCTAAGCATCAGTTACCACTATGAAATGAACAACATTAACCTGTAGAGTCTTTTTTAGGGGTATATCTCTGTATCATGTATAGCTAGATAATACTTTTTGCTAAGCATTGGAAGTAATGCAGGTGTGATGTGATTCTATTGATTGAATCTGTAGTCATTCATTGGGTATTGAACATTATCATTTATAGATGCATGATCTACTTACTGCTACGAAAATTATTATGAGACTAATTTTTTATTTGGGTTATAACTCACCTTATCACAACCATTGTCAAATGATCCATTTTCATATGCCAAAAAAAAGTAGAAATCACCTTTACGTTTGGCAGGATTGTAAGGGTCCTTGTGGTTCCAAATCTCATAGTTACAACAAAGAGAGAGAGAGAGAGAGAGAGAGTTTCACCATGAGCATGAGCATTAGCATTGTCATCATTCTGTGAAGCTGGGAAGAAGCAAGCAAGAAGAGCATCAATTGTGTTTCCATACAACTCAATAAAAAATAAGAGAAACTTCAAATTCTCCAAGCATATTTATCCATTATTGGAAATTTATTTTTTTTGCTTTGTGATTTGGAATTTGACAATGATTCATAACTCTCATAGGCTAACTCTCATAGGTTGGTAGAAAACTAGCTCTAATACCACTTGTAATGTCCTGTTTAGGGAATTTTCATATTTGCTTCCTTATTCCTATAAGTCTTTCCGATAATCCCTTAATCTATCATTTGTTCTTCTATTTATATATTTTATTACTACTGAATGGTCATGGATGGTTTCATCCCTTCAAATAATTATTAACCTAGTTGTTATGGTTAAGGTTTAATAGTGATTTATTAACATATACTTAGTAATATACATTAATTTATATATGTATAGCATTTATTAATTATTTAAATTTCCATATTTGTAGCGTATCCTTGGGCTTATGGATAATATAAACCATTTAGTTAACATAATAATGTTGTCACCATTCATATACTACCATCCTTATTTATTACTATTATTATATATATCATAAGATTCTTATATTGGTAAATATATATTGTAATATTATTATATTAGTAAATAATGACATATTATCATTACTAAAAGCTAATATATACTAGATGATTTTATATCATATGTTTATCTATATAAATATATTAAATTAATAGAATATTATTATTTAACTCTTATTAAAACCTAGTCTAAAATTGGGGACATCACAGTCCTCCCGTCTCGAATTTATATATACTAGATGATTTTATATCATATGTTTATCTATATAAATATATTAAATTAATAGAATATTATTATTTAACTCTTATTAAAACCTAGTCTAAAACTAGGGACATCACAGTCCTCCCCTCTCGAATTTTCTTGTCCTCAAGAAAAATCATTCATACACAAACTCCTTCATAGATACAAAACATATTTCCATACAAAAAGTCTAAAAGATTTATAAAATATACATCTTAATGAATGAAAACACGAAGCAAACACAGTACAAACAAATGAAGACACGAAGAAAATCTAATACCATGTATCAAGTGTACCTTTGGAGGAATTTGTGAATGTGCTCTGACTGGGTCCTATTTCTCTGTGATCACCAGACCAAGTTTGAGCTTCGAGCCTGTAGGCACTACATTTCTTATTAACATCTCAGAACCCTTCTTAACCTTGCTACTAGATGAAGATGCCTATCACTCGATGGTGCAAAGATAATTCTCTGACAAATCTTCTCTGAATTGCTTAGGGGATTAGGAATGCTTTGCTCTATTTGCTCTGAAATTTGTGGTGAAAAATAAAACCCTTGATTCTTTCCTTTTAACTAAAAAATCTATCTTCAAGTTTCCATTAATGCATCATACACAAGACAACCTGTTAAGCTTAGCTAAGTCTTCAACACTTGGTTAGAACTTTGAATTTTCCATCTATATCTAAGCTTGTTTAGGTCTTGCAACCCAACTTTATTCAATAAGGTCATGCAAACTAACTTTTCTAGGTAAGATCTTGCAACCTGACTTTTCTTGGTAAGGTCTTGCAACTTGGTGATCGCAATGTATCTAAAATGCTCATTTGGATATTCTTGCTTACTGACTAGAACTGATATAAGATGTTTCTTCAAAATCATAGTTCTAGTTATCTCCATGGCTAATTAGCTTGAAATGGTTGAGTCACCAAACTCATTGACCTAGGTGTCAACATTTTTAGAACTTTGACTTTCATTCTCTAGAGATTTCTTTATCCATTGTTGCCTCATTCGACTTCTAATTTTGTTAGCCTTTTCTTTCTTTTCATCTTTAACTTTACCTCAATTCATACATTTTCTATCTAGATGTCCAAATCCTATGCATACAAAACACCACTTTGTAGGGTCTCTCTTCCTCATGTGAGTTCTTATGCAATTTACTCTAATATGTCCATGCTCACCACATAAGTAACATCTGCACCATCTATTATAATCCCAACCAAAGATATATTTCACAATATGTTCTATTAGATTCCATTTCTTGGTCTTGCATTCTAAATATTTGTGACATTGCTTGTTGCAATTGAAATATTTTCCTTCAAACTTGATTTTCTCTATGCATTCACTTGCTCTATGACCTTGCTTGTTACAACTATAGAATTTTCCATAGAATTTTGATTTACCATTGCTCCAACACTTGTTTGATGTATGTCCTATCTTTCCATAATGATTACAAGTAGGTCTTTTATTCTTTTGAGCTCCTTGTTGAGATGATTCACTTTGATCTGTATAGCCTAATCTTGCTTTGCCTTTGTGTCTGATTTGAGTTTTCTCATTCAATTGATTCATGCTTTCTTGAGATTTCATTATTGGTTTTCCTTTCTATGCTAAGATCATTCTAAAATCTTTCATTTCCTGACCTCAAGCTGATAAGCTCTTGATTTACACAATTGAGTTCACTTATCAATCTGCTTGTTGAAGAGATCAATGTTGAATTTCATTATACTTTTTTTTTCTATCTTTCCAATTAGCAATCTATTCTCTTCATTTTCTATGTCCTTCTGTGCAATGTCTTCACACATTCTAACTGACTAAATGTCTTGTTCTCTTTTCAGCTTTTTGACTTCTTCATGAAGAGTGAGATTCTTCTCAAATAGGTCTTTGATTTCTACATCAACTTCATGTGAATTTCTATCTTGGAAAATGTCTTCAATTAATTATTCTATGTAGAGATTATCATTCATCTATGCTGCTAGTTCTTTTCTTCTTTTCAAGTAGTGAGACAACTGTTCCTTTATTTTCTTGAATTGTTCCATGGCCATCTATAGATCCAACTTTTCATTTTCAATAGCTTTCTCAAATCTATACACTTCCATTGCCTTTGATCTTTTCTCAACCTACTAAACATCTATTGTGAAAACAAAATCCTCTGATACCAATTGTTGGAAATGTATGATGGGCTAGGTGTCTCAAAGGGGGGGGGGGGGGGGGGGGGGGGGGGGCGGTGGGGGTGGGGGGTGAATTAGGAACTAATAAAAATTTAACTTCAATTCTCCAATTAATCCTCTTTAAGATAATCTGATCTAATTGTATGCATGAAAGACTAAAAGAAATAAGACATTTATAATAGTTGACACAATATTTAGTAACCCAAAAAACTTCTGAATAGAAAGTAAACCTAGGGTGGGGATGATACCCACAAGCTTTAGTACTATAGTATAAATTTTTCCTATTAAGGCTTACAAATAATTATTTCTGGTGATTTTCCTTTTTAGGAGCAACAAGTACGATTAGGTCCACCTTGTGAAATGATTTATACAATACAATAAAGTATGCACTCGGTTAGGGATTCAACATAAGACTGTTAAGTCCACTGTGTTAGAGGATTTGACTGATGCACTTGCTAGGATGAACCAGTCGCTAATCTTTGCACTACAACTTAGTTTGCTAATTGAGATTCCATTGATGTAGGAATGATCACCTTGCTGTGATAGATGAGACTCTACTTTTTCTTATATTACTTGTAGCCTTTACTCTTCAATTCACATTCATACTTCTTACTTATCCATTGTCTTCTCTCATTTGGATGTGACAAGATATTTTACACATATACCAATCCAAATAATTGCCTTCTGAAGTTAGCTACAATACCAAACTCTATAATCTTCACTAAGTTAGTTCAATATTGTAACTTAGGTTTTGAAGACCACTTGGGTGATATTCTGACACTCGGCAACATAGTCAACTTAGAATGATCTGGCACTTAGTTGACACTAGTACTTGGTCCACATTGATCACTCAGGAGTAGGCATGAACTCAGTTAGCGTTGATGACTCAGAGAACAATGGAGAAATTGGTTGACATTGAAGAGCTCGGTTGACACTGTAGCTTGGTCAACACTACCTTCCTTCTACTTGGTTAACATGGTGAAGCTCGATAGACTCTGTGAAGCTTGTCTTACACTACTCTCTACTTTTGAAGTTTGGTAGTAATGCAACCAACCAAATGATTAAGTGTTTAGGCAATGACTGACAAATGATTTGACCATAAGGTTAACACAAGCATCTTATTTAGTCAAACTAGATGATGGTTGCATACTCCGAGACATATGTTGAGGTGCCAATAAGTATATTGCAAATGGGGAATGTCATCCAAGTTTGAAGTATGGATGCAATGTTATGGATGAGAAGGATGTGATAAGTGAGATGCCTACTAGGTTTGAAGGGATTGGTGTTGGGATTGATGTATTTGTTGGTGTTGAACTTGATGTACTACACATTGCAATGGCTAGGGTTGGTGTTGTATCTGAGGTTGAGACTCTTATATACAATAAATCAAATAAAGATTATATCTTATGACAATTGTGCTTGCATACGTAGTATGACAATCCAGATTATTGAAGAGTGAATCATGTATAACAATTGTAGAAGTAAATATTGTGGGAGTAATAAAAATAGGCATGAAAAATATAAATTACCATGTGCAACTTTCCCAAGGAAACTTATAAGAAATATTTAGGCAAGATAATAAATTCTAGCACCATAGATAATGTGACATACAAATATATAAAAATAATAGTACAATTTATAAATTAAACCCCTAGATTTGACTTTGCAAATATACGAGCTAAAAAACATGCATCCCTATTACTTTGGTAACCATTCAAAGCATAAACCTTAAATACCAACTATACAAATTTTATTGATAAATACATAAATATGCATATCATTGACTTCAATAGTAGCAAGAATACAAAGCATATGTCAGAAAATGATGTGTTTTCTATGAATGAAAAATATTTTATATGAATACCCTCCAACTCCAGCAAATTTGACATTTACAAGAGACAAGAGCTTGAGAGAAGCCATTAGTCTACTGCCAATCACATCTCCAAAGACTTCACAAACTAGTATAAAAATCCTCAATTCTTCATCACTTGCTATATGATTTCTTATCACTCTGGTTGTAAGAAGTATTCTATTCCAGTACCATTAGTTCCTTGTTCTGTATTTTGTAATTTGTGTTAAACTGCAGTAGTTCATGAACTATAGTGCTCTAGGCATTGTCATATTGTTTGGATATAAGATCGTACTTGAAAGAGTATGCATTCAAAATTCCTTTTTGTACTGGTTAATAGAATGAGGAGGGAAAAAACATATTCATTTTTTGCTAGTAGTATGAAGCACATGAAGACCTACTAATAGAGGCTCACACATTCAAATGGTGTCATTAAGATTAGGTAGAGTGAGTGTGTTTTCATGGAGTTCATTAAAATTACCCTTAATTTTTTTTTTTATAACATTGATTGATCCATTCAAAATCTATGAATCTAGAAAAAAATTTATGGGGACATTGAGTCTTCTAGTGCTTGAGGAGATGTCAAGCATTTTCATTTTTGAATAGTCTTATATGAAATGGCTAAGCAATAAGAAAAGTTGATTGATAGTTCCAAATTAGTAAGGGGCTATATTTACAATAACAATAAGGGGAGGAAATGAAAAAGTGCTATATGATAGCAGTTGCTATTTAAAAAGGAGAAAACAACACAGTTCTTTAGTATTTAGTAATAATAAAAAAGAAAACAAATAATTGATAGCTACTAGCTACTAAATGAAGCAACTGCAAAATTTTTAATAGATTTTCATAATTAAATAATAAAATTTGCATATGCTAGTGGTTCTTCGTATTCAAAAGGAATAAAAAACTACCTCAATCACATAGCCCTTGCCCATGAGGGAAAAGCAATGAAAACTGTAATAAACATCCACTAGGATTTGAGGGTGACATTAACTTTGTTGAATTGGACATAAGCCACATTTACATCTCTGATTTCCATAAATGACACCAAGAGGCCAACATTTTTGTATTGTGCAAAGATAAATTTTGCTGAAAGCATCAAATCTATGATAGAAGAGCACGCTATCTGCCATAAATAAAATATTTCTTCATCAGTTCTAATTTTGATAGCTCACTTCTAACATGCTTTATATATTAATATTAAACCTAAGGCATCACCTAAACTTTGGCACAAGGTATTGTTGGTATATAGATTTGTCACTATAAAAATGGCCCAATGGAGTGTATGTGGAAAACTATTCACAACATTTGGATAGGCCCTTGATATGTGACCTTCCTCTGCATTTAGAGAGGTAGCTCCCTCATATGATATAATTTTGAAGTTTTTCAAATAAAAGTGAAATGAAACTTTAAAGGATAAATAAAAAGCCATTGATTACGAATGTACCAAATGACTTCAAAGCTTTCTTGGACTAACTTAAAATAGATAATAACAACAATCAAGATCTACACTTGAGAACTATTACTAGCACAATGCTGATCCAAAGATTCATAAACATCTACACCATACCATGAGAATGTTCACTGCAAAGAGAATCAACATTTCTAACAATTTAGATTTGAAAGAAGAGAAATCAAATCGCACGTTCCTTTATTTTCTTGCACCAAGAACCTAAGAGGAATTTCTGATTACAAAGACAAAATTTGTACATACTTTCCAAATATCATCTTCTAATCAAAATTTTATCATAGTGCTCCCTTTTTCTAAAGCCCAAAAAGTCCCCTTACAAATCCAAAAGTGACCCCTTATATAGAGATAGAGGTTAAGAACTACCTCTTCATGGTTAATAACTACCTCCAAAATACGTAATTTTGGAGAGGTTAATTAACCTTACAAAAATTAATCGAATGTGACTTGAAATTTAGATCTTAACACCTTTGGAGAAGAAGATCAAATAATCAAACTTTGTCAATCTCCTTTTCATCTTTTAATCATTTATTCAAATTAAACTGTAACGCCTCGCCAAGGGATCCAAAAGAATTAACGTAAAGTTTCACTAAGTTTGCTAAACATTTTTTTTTATTTTTAAAAAGTAAGAATGTATAACATACACATCAAACACATAGTAGCGGAAGCAATAACATGTAATCATCGATAACCATACTTTGCAAGTCACATTTCTTAAGGATCCCAAGACGTTGAGTCACGTTTAAAATTTAATTAAACTCTAAGTCTAACAACTATCACATACATATGAAAGAATAATCAAAAGTCCCATGTCCATATTATACATTTGTTCCGAATGCCTCTTGGCAAATTCATATGGAATGCTCAATCATCCACTGTACAAGTCACAAGGTATGAAAGCCTTAAAAGAATATACATATGTAAAGATAAAGATACAACATCCTCAAATCCATGATACAAAGTACAGTAAAAATATATCAAACTAATTCACCATACATGATACATCCATACATACATAATGATAAAACATCTATCATAAAATCTAACCATCCATCATAATAGTCCAAGAACATGGTGAAGGTAAATGCCAACCAAGAAAACTCCAGCCACAGTGACCACGAAACGGATCTCAATGGTAAGAGTAAAAAGCACTACCACCCGACCGCGTGGAACCTAAATGGTCCACTCCCACCGCGCTGAGGAGATAGTCTCAAGTCCCAAACAAGGTATCAAAACACAAAACACAAGTACTCTCTAAGTCTGGGAAATCCTAAAAGTATACTAACTCAAGGGTTCCAACATAGATAGACATCTAGACCCAGAGGCACCACAAAGACACGTAGGAAACCTAATATGCAAGCAGGAAAGTGTCATTGCAAAAGTCACGTAGAAGTTACCCGAGCAATCCCTTAGGAATCCTGGGTCCCTACTGATCCCTGCGACCACTAGTATCCTCTCGTACTGATGAGGCATACTATGGAATGCAAGGTCGTAACCAAGCGTTCTCTCTACCCCATCCTAGTCTGTACTAGCACTCAAGGCATGGGAGAGAACATACAATTATCTTGTTAGGTTCATTTTCTCTCATTTAGTGTTAATGTTTTCACTTATTAAAACAACTTACAATGGGTTACTCCAGGTAGCCTCTTAGGGCCCCGATCCCCATTGCAAGCCACTTCCCGACACTACACATAGATAACCTACCCTAGGCTCATGAAATCACAAATTAAGAATCATAAAAAAAATCACCTCAGTCCTATACAAGCAACTGAAAAAACGTCATAAAAGATAAGCCACAAAATTACATCATTCTTCATGAGCAACAGATAAGCATCAAATAATAATCATATGATCACAACAGTTCTCTATCAGTAACTGAAGGCATCAATAATAAATCACAAAAACCAATGGTCCTCCAATGAGCAACCAGAAAGTATCCCAATAGAAAATTACAATACTGATCGAAGACTCCAAAATGGTCAAGTCAAAACATGTCACAACATGACATCATCAAGATCTAAACAAACACTTCAATCCTCTCAAAGCAACCAGAACGTAATACAAGTATAACTGATCGAGACTCAAAAATGGTTATCAAATATAATTGATCGATGACTCAAAAATGGTTAAGTCAGGTATCACATAAACATACACCTCAGCTTCACACAAGAAGACTGGAAAGCAAGAACAATCAGTAAATACATCCATCATAGAGCATATCACACATCAACATGGTTGGGTTTAGAAAGATCGAGAAAAAATCATCATAACATCACAATCGCATAACCCCCGAGCCTCTGGTAACAACCTAAACTGGGCAACACTAGAACAAACCCCAAAACATAGGCAATAGAATAGTCACATAGAAAACAAAATCATCACATAGTTAGGTATGAATGATAATACATTATTGAGTTAATGTAAGGTTTAAAGTTCCAGTTTTAGGCATGTCTCAAGTAATAAGTTTCCAAAATTAGCCCTTATAGTTAACCCATTGCTATATTTAAATGATTGCACAATTACCCTATAAACAATCTAAGAATAATCTTTTATTTATTAAGTTATAAAAATGATCCTTAATGATTTTAAATAAAACAATTACGAATTTATTAAAATCATTATTTATAAAATTTTAACATTATTAATTAAACTCTCGTTAATAACTTCCATCAAATTCTATAATTTTATCAAATAATACCCATTTATTAATTAACTTTAACTCAATTAATTTTAATTAAATTAATTAATAATCATTAATCTAAATTCTTATATTAATATCTTCCGTAATTATTAATTTATTAAGATTTAACCAAAAATTATTAATAAATTAATATTTACAACAACTATATTAAAATGCATTAATATTTAAATTATTAAATATTAATAAAGATCATTCATAAAATATTATTAAATGACATTTATTAAATAATTATTAATTAATTAATTAATTAATATTAATAAACTATTAATAAACTTTATTAATAAACATTTAAAATAATAATTAACATATATTTAAAACTTTTAACAAATTACTTGAATTTAAATATTATTAAAAGTTTATAAAAAAAAACTTTAAACGCATCTCAACTTTATTTAAATATTAATAAAAGTTTATATAAAAAGAAACTTTTAAATATCTTAAATGCAAGTTTATAAGAAAACTTACACGTATCTTACAAAAAATTAAAATACTAATAAAATCTTTTTAAACTTTTAACAAATGTTGATAATTAAAAATAACTAAAAAGCTTTTACAAAACACATGTTAATATGTATCTAATGTATGTCGGCTTCCTCTTTGTTAACTCCATCGCAGGCGCAGTGTACTGCGATTTCACAGGCCGCTAGTTTTAAATATGAAAAGAAAGTAAGTTGTGGGGTAAGTTTTTATTTGTTATTTCTTTATTATTATAATATATACATTTTTAAATATTAAAACAATCTTCTCCCAATACGTGTAAAACTTATTTATTATAAATACTTTCAAATCTATTCTCTTTAATAAAAATGTGTGTTTCGTTTTATTTTTAAGTTTCTATAATAATAATTTGAATAAATAATAATTTTTAAAAAAAAATTTAATAATTTTATTTTCACTTTTAAAATATTAACAAATATAACGTGATAGAGGAAATATTAACCATTCAAGTTTCTAATTTCTTATTTTCTTTTCCTAGATTTCAAACCCTCCCTGTTTTAAGTAAAATTTCATTTTTTCCTATGGACAAAGTTTCAAATTGATTTATTTTTCCAATTCTTATATACAGATGAAATACGACATAATATCATAGGGTTCATAACAAGAGAGCGAATGATTCATTCAAAAATACCTAGAAATTCTTTTTTTACAATCACGAAGAAGACATGAAAAGATAATTGCATAATTAATCAATGGTCAAAGCACAAGACCCTACCTGAGCCTGATGCTAATACACAATCCCCGGAAACTGTGAAAGAATTCGTTCCTCTTCAAGAACCTTTCTCTGAAAATTCTCCTAGAATTCTCCTTCTAAAATTTGCTTAGAAAAGTTCTTTCCCAAAAATCCTATCTCCAAATTCCCGGTCCAAATTCGTGTCCCCCAAGAATGAACCCCCAACATTGTGATAAGCAATTTTTCTCCTCAAACTGGGGCACTAATTGTGCATTCACCCGAGAAGACTCTTTGCACAACTGAGTTAACTCAAATTAACCTTTATTATCTTTTCTTTTATTTTGCATTCAACTTTCATGCACATTAAGTTGAATTATTAAATAACTTTATTTAATATTCCACTTGACTTTTATTTTAAATTAATTTATTACTTTAATCTCATGTGCACTTCATGAAATTAAAATAACATTATTAATTTTTATTATTTAATCTTTTAATTTAATTCTCATATTTAAACTCATGCTTAGATCATGCGATCTAGAATTCTTAATAATTTTATATCTTTCAACTTTTAATTTATTTTAGAAACTTAATTGATAACATATTTAATTAATTTAAATAATAATAATATTTAGCATTTATTTAAAAATGAACTCCAAATATATTATTATTAAATTAAATTAATATTATCCTATTCTAAATTTATCTTTGAACTTTAACCTCTAAATTTAATTCTTTTATTTAATTAATTTCTCAATTAATTAAATATTAAAGACATCATATTAATTCTCCATTAAATTAAATCATTAATTAATCTTTTTAATTAGACTTAATTAATAGAAAACACATCAAGGACTCATATAACAACATACGAAAACCCTACATAGAAAAATACATACTAAATCAAACAAAAAGGGTTATAATCACAAAATTACATCCTTTGATGCATTCAGAGGGTACTTAACTCAGATACTTGTCCTAATTATCAATTAGGACAATTGGCTAAAGGGTTTAGGATTTGGACTTAAGAGTTTATCTCCCCTCTCTTACCATTGAGACAATGCGATAGGGTACACTCATCCTGGCAATTCAGAGAAGTCGATACCCGGTACCTACAACCTGCATAAAATCCATGCATGTACAAACACAATATTCTAAGCTAAACAGACAATGGCAGGAAGTGGTGCATCGTGTAGATCCCAACTAGCAGGTGACTACAACTCCCTTCCTTAACCACATCAGAAACACCATACATAAATAAAAAAAACACGCACACCATACACATGCAGTATGGGGTAAGTATCCATAAGAAGGCACATGTGATAATAAACCATCTAACTAATCATCATCGATAATTGAAAACATTGAATAATCATCATACATGCATGAAATATAGAGTACCAAGTAATCTCATCATATAATAAATTGAGTGTAAAACAACATCTGATAATCTCTAAAATAATAATACTAATCATCAAACATAAATTGGCCTAAAAGAGTTTGGCAATGATATCAGGAATGTAACTTAGGGGCAGACACTACATAAATGGCTTTATTAATAAGCACACATCCATCTTTCCATGAAGAGATCAAGAGCATAAGGCATATAAGTGTCCATCAAATACTAATTTTATATTCACTATCTCTCCAAGTGTTTCCAAAGATTAACTACTTCCATGATGACATTTATTAAAGGTTGGCCCTTGCATAGAGGTACATACCAATACCATTGAACCCTGCATTTTCCTGCATCCTCAAGAGATCAAAATCTACCAACTTATTCCAATGCATTGACTTAGTTTCTTGTGCATGAAAATCCTTGTAGTCTTTAACAAATCAAATCAGCACTCAACTTTCATTTCTTCATTTGCATGGTCATACACTCTGAGGCATTTTATTACATTGCCTTTTATTTTTCTAACAATATGACATGATGGAAACTTCTTGAATGTGGAAAAACTCATAATTCAATTTGTTGATGATTCCATTGTTCACATGTATTTACCTGTTTCTTTGATTTTGCATCAAAGATGTGTATTTGTTCGAATGATTCAAATTATCTTAAGTGCCTATGCTTTGATAAATGTGCATAAAGGCACTCCATCACTTTGATGGGTGTTCAACAATTTGTGCATGACTTGATACTTGGCATTTATGGAGGTCATAGCATGGTATTCCACCAATAAATTACATTCAATTTCCCATTGGACCAGCTTATGAAACACTTTGTGCATGCTCAAACTTAATAAAAAAAATTAAGCATGATTACTTTCTTGAGCTTCTGCAAGTGTTATTATTTATAGATGTCATTCAATAACTTCCTAAATACCATTTTAAAGATTTCATCATTTTGGAGCTTGAAGAATGACACATTTATTAAAACTAATCTACGATATACTAATCAATATACATCTTTGAATATCTACTTTCACCATCCACCAAGTTCGATAACTTTTTATTACAAGCACTGGTCATTTCTCATATTTTTCTTAAACTTCAAACCTGAAACATGAAACTTCAAAGGAGATCTAGTATTTTAGTCAAATAATTCACGTGCTTGTCTATTTGGGTGGCTTCATAACAAGTGGCTAGCATTTTTATCTTCATTTGTATTGCTATCCATTATGACCAAATTTGGATCAAAATATCCTAGTGTCCTTCATCATTTGATGATCTTGAATGTAGAAATGTGGGCTTCAAAGCTTCTAACTTTGCCTTTCTTTTGGTTCACTTCCATTTAGTAGAAATATGATGCATCTTATGTTTGGATCTTCAATATTGTAATTATTTGTTAAATTTTATTTGATGCTGATGCTTTGTGTTGGAAAATCAGTGATGTTAGTGAAGAAAGTTTTCCTTTTGATACAACATATACTATGCAAAAGTTAGGTGCCATTCTCTTGAATAGTTCACGGGCCTGCCTATATTACCAATGCATGCCATAATGAAATCCCAAACTTTAATCCCTCTATGAAGCATGATTTAGGGTGTCAAAACCATCATAAGTGAAAATTACCAATTCCTTAACACCATTTAATATTGTTGTGAGTAGGATAGTGGTCATCTTTCAATGATTTCCATTGGGCTAGACTATTATCAAACTAACCCACAGATGGGTTACTTCTTAATACAATTTTTGTGTGCTTTAAAGGAATTCTATCAAATAGTCAACATGCCATGTCCATGCACTTTTTCCAATTTTCGAGTTGATTTACAAAGCCTTAAGTTGAGAAAAATCTGGTATTTGGTGAAACAATTGATGTATCACCAAATAGATATCATGCTATGCATTTTATTCCTTTTCATTTTCTCAATCTTCTTCATCATTATTCTACACATAGAGCTTGTAATGGGTTTTTCCTTCACTATCATTGGGTTGTTTAGGCTCCACCATATCCACATGTTGAATAATTATTTCCTCTTCACTACTCTTCCTAGTATTGATACAAAAGAGTTCGTGACCTCATTTGTCTCCTCTCTATCTTCGCAAGAAGAACATTCTTTGTCAAATATCTTTGCTATTTTCTTCCTTCGATTTCATTTGATTTCTTGGGCTTCTCAATAGGAATCACATGAGTTGCATGCTACTACTCTTCATTTGTTAACATACAGTTGACCTTTTGATCCAATGTGCTGCAGGCTGGAAGTTAAGTTCCTTTCTTTGATAATTATCATGCTCAATATCTCTGTCTTATGTCTCTTGCCAAAGCACCATTACAGAGTGGGAACTCCTCAATATATTTGCAATCAATGATTTGAGAACTTTTTAAAACTTTTGGATGCCTTTTCTTTGATTCCGCATTATACCCATTGTCTCTACCTTTCATTTCCTTCACTTTATCATTTTAAAGGTTAATAACTATCTTAGAAACACGTATTTTGGACTCAAACATTGACCTCTTTATAGAAGGTTAATGGTTAATGATTTGGTTTGGAATACGTGTTTTTACCCCCAAACTTTAACCTTTTAAAAGGTTAATTTTGCAAATGTATCTTAACCTTTTGAGAAAGAGGTTAATGGTTAAGCTTTCAAAATGAAATACATGTTTTGATGATTAATCTTAACCTTATGAGAGGTTAATGGTTAATGATCAAGTTGAAAATATGTATTTTTGGTTCCTTCATTAACCTGCCATAATTTGAGACTCTAATGGTGAAATTTGGAAATTAAAAGTGTAGGGCGGGGTTGGTGATTAGCCGGAGGATTTAAAATCATGAAACTACCTAGAAATGGATAAGTCCTCCTACATATTTAGATTTACAATTTGGGTATAATAAATACAAGGGAAATAGTTGGCTCTAACTGGGGACAAGGACTGAGAAGGATGAAGCTTGAATCCAGAGAAACTAGAACAATGCCTTATTCATTGGGCTATAGAGTCACATGAGGAACCACTTTACAAAAGGGAGGAAACTAGCACCAAAAACCAGACAATTGAAAGAAAAACCTGACACAAAAAAAACTCCTAACTAGACTATATACAAGACAGGTTTCCCTACCTCCAGTGACTCAAGGTATAATCATGTAAATCCATTCATTGGCTGGGGAAAATAAATACCATGGCATGCTAACATGTGGCAACTTTTAGGTTCCCATGTACTCAAGTATAAGTTCACTCTTTGAATTCGAATTTTGAGATTGCTAGTATGCTTCACATCACTTGATAAAGGAATGTATCCAAATAACCATGTCTCATCAAAAATATCTAACTTTAGAATCAACTCTACTTCATGTTGCATGTCATTGATGACTTCATTTTGAAAGAGGCAAAGGATAAGGCTCTCAAATTTCTAAATGCATTTATGATCTTCTCCTCTACTTGGCAAGCCCTCTAGTTGAATTTCTAGTGATTGATCATCATGAAGTCTTGAACTCATTTCTAACACTAGAGACTCTTGCTTTTCCATTGGCATGATCATGGTTGAATCTTCTATAAAATTATTCCAACTAGGATGCACATCCATGTTATATTAAATCTTCTCGTGATCCATTTCTTCTTCCTTATCTTCCAAAAGATCATCTTGAATTTTTAGGCACTTTTGAGTTACATGGGTACCATCTTCAACAATGTGGGCCATAACTCCATTTTTCATCCCATTAATATAAAAAGTTTCTATCTAAAGGGTCTTAACAAGAAGATACCAAATTTCTTATTGGATTTCCTTCATACATTCTATGACACGAAGCAACCTCTGGAGTTATAGCCATTGAACCTTGTCTTTGAACACCTATTTGAGAAGCGTCAATAGAAATACCTTTGTCTAGAAACAAAGGATTAAAGTAAACACTTTCTCCATAGAGGAAATTACCATCCAAACCTTTTGAGCACAAACTTGGAGTAAATACATCATAAGAGCTCCCTTCATCAAATTCCTCCATAAGATTCCCTACTAAATCATTACTTCTTTTATCATGGTTATTCTTCTCATAAAAGATCTTTGACATAGGACTTTTTATTTGATGAGAAGGCTCAAAAAGAGGATTTCTTTGACCTTTGAATGATCCATAGGATTTTAATTCCACTTACATTGGATTAGAGGAACTTGTTGTGATATCCATATAGCTTTCATTTTCGATATGTTCAATGATATCTATGTCTTTTTGAATCATTGATTATTTTCCAAGATATTTTTCATGAAATGTAAAAGTTGGCATGCGTGATAAAGAATAAAGGCTAGATGGTTCATCTTCTTCTCCTTGATTTTGATTTTTAGCTTTTTCATCAACTGGTCTTTTAATCACAAGTTCATCAATTTCATAAAATGTAAATGTCTCCATTTCCATAGGGTAGGTAGATATTTGTAGAGGTTCATTGGTGCTTTCATCTCTATCAATGGTAGTGGTTTCAAATTGTGCCGAAACATCTAAAGTATTGATGTCATCAATAGATTCATCACCTTGAATGATCATGGAAGGATGACTAGGAAGATCTTCTCCACATAGGAAGTCATCACCTAAATCATGGAGGCACCAAGTAGGAATAAAAGCAATATAAAATTCACCTTGATCCACATTTCCCTCTTCTTCAATCGTATGTTGCATAGTTTCTTGAGATTTTGGTATTTCTTCATATTTTGCATAAATTCTTGAGATTTTGATATTTCTTTCTCTTTCTCACTATGGTCATGATGATTGAATAGTTTCTCTTTGGTTTTGAAATTTTCACAGTGATGCTTTGATACATTAGCAAACCCTTCTTCTCCTATAGACTCCATTTCTTGACCCTCTCCTTGATTAGACATAGAATCCACATCTTCTTTCATGCATGAATATTTAGATGAGTCTTTTCTAACATTGGGATTGGGAGATGTCCTGTTACGAAGAAAATAATTCTTGCATGGGTCTTCTTTCTCAAGTTATAATAGTGTTCAAAGTAAAGAAGGATGTACTTTGTCAAGATCTAGGCATGCATTTCCATAGAGGATTTTTAAGAATTCCACCTGGTTAGGATCAATGGAAGCATGATTTTTATGAGAAATAGGTGCAAGTGTTGGGACACTTGTTTGACCACCATTATCCATTATTGAGTCACATGAATCATTTTTCTGATCAAAGTCCTTATAATTGCATATGGAACTTATTTCTAAAAATGATTTTGGCTTGTGAGAGAAAAAATTATAATCGTTACCCTCTTCTTCTTCCATCTTTTGTAAAGTTCGAAGCAAAGATGGATGAACCTTTTCTAGATCTAGTTTATGTCCACCATAAAAACTCTTCAAGAAGCTAGCCTATTTAGGATCAATAAAAATTTGATTTTGTTGAGAGAAAGGTGAATGAGAGACATTCCCATTATTCTTCAATGCTGATTTAGATGAAAGGAATAAAAAAAAAAACCTTTATCTTTATATGTTAAACCTTTTCAAATAAAGCCTCATGATCATGAGAAAGAAATCCATAATCTTTTCCATCATCCTCTTCAATCTTTTGGAAAATTTGTAGCAAGCAAGGATGAACCATTCTAGGATCTAGCCTCCTACTGCCATCAAAATTCTTCAAGAATTCAACTTGTAGAGGATCATCAGGAATTTGTTTCTTGGGATCTGAAAAGTATTCATCATCACTATCACGGTCACTTTCACTTTCCACTTTCTCTTTTTACCAAACCATGTTTCAAATTCGAACCTCAAATAGAATCACCAATATTCAAACTTCAAAATAGAGTCGCCAACCTTGATTCAAGGGAAGGTACCTTCATCAACTGACTTATTGATTATTATTTACTTGACCTTGGATGTGACCAAGATTTTTCCTATTCCTTCCTAGAATAACAACTATTCTTTCAATAATTATAGTGTCTTGACCAATAGGAGCTCTTTGCAAGATTTCCCCAAATTCTTCTTCTTCTTCTAGAACTCAATTTACTTGATGATATTGCTGAGCACATTGTTTACAACTCCAAGCTAGAGTGTTCAAGTCTAAAATAATATCTTCCTGGGTCTCTTGGAAGTTGAGGTTTAGTTGGAGAATTGGAAAAATGCTTTCATGTGGCAATACCATGTTGTTTCATTATAGGTGACTGATTAATCTTTCTTGTTTTGATCCACAATAGAGTTGCCAAAAATCTGTTGGTACACATATTTGTGACTATAAAAATGGCCCAATAGAGTGTATGTGGCAAACTATTCACAACAGTTGGATAGGCCCTTGATATGCAACCTTCCTTTGCATTTAGAGGGGAAGCTCCCTTGTATGATATAATTTTGAAATTTTTCAAATAAAAATGAAATCAAACTTTAAAAGATAAATAGAAAGCCATTGATGATGAATGCACCCCATGACTTCAAAGCTTTCCTGGACTAACTTAAAATTGCTAATAATAGTAATCAAGATTCATGCTTGAGAACTATTACTAGCACAATACTGATCCAAAGATTCATAAACATCTACACCATACTATGAGAATGTTTACTACAAAGAGAATCAACATTTTTAACAATTTAGATTTGGAAGAAGAGAAGTCAAATTGCACGTTCTTTTATTTTATTGCACCAAGAACCTAAGAGGAATTTATGATTACAAAGACAAAATTTGTACATACTTTCCAAATAGCATCTTCTAATCAAAATTTTAGCATAGTGCTCCCTTTTTCTAAAGTCCAAAAGTCCCGCTACAAAGCCAAAAGTGACCCCTTATATAGAGATAGAGGTTAAGAACTACCTCCAAAATACGTAATTTTGGAAAGGTTAATTAACCTTACAAAAATTGACCAAATGTGACTTGAAACTTAGATCTTAACATCTTTGGAGAAGAAGATCGAATAATCAAACCTTGTCGATCTCCTTTTGATCTTCGAATCATTTATTCAAATCAAATGACGTTATTAGTGAGCACACATCCATCTTTCCATGAAGAGATCAAGAGCATAAGGCATATAAGTGTCCATAAAATACTAATTTTATATTCACTATCTCTGCAAGTTTTGCCAAAGATTCACTACTGCCATGATGATGTTTATTAAAGGTTGACCCTTGCATAGAGGTACATACCAATACCATTGAATCCTACATTTTCCTGCATCCTCAAGAGATAAATTTCTACCAATTGATTCCAATGCATTGAATTGGTTTCCTATGCATGAAAGTCCTTGTAGTCTTTAACAAATCAAATCAGCACTCAACTTTCACTTCTTCATTTGTGTGGTCATACACTTTGAGGCATTTTATTACATTGTTTTACATTGCCTTCTATTTTTCTAACAATATGACATGATGGAAACTTCCTTGAATATGGACAAGCTCATAATTCAAATTGCTGATTATTCCATTATTCACATGTATTTACTTGTTTCTTTGATATTGCATTAGAGATGTGTATTCATTCCAATGATTCAAATTATCTTAAGCGCCTATGCTTTGATAAATGTGCATGAAGGCGCTCCACCACTTTGATGTGTGTTCAAAAATTTGTCCATGACTTGATACTTGGCATTTATGGAGGTCATAGCCTGGTATTCCACCAATAATTTACATTCAGTTTCCCATTGCACCAGCTTATGGAACTTAATTAAAAAATTGAGCATGATTACTTTCTCGAGCTGCTGCAAGTGTTATTATTTATCGAAGTCATTCCATAATTTCTTAAATACCATTTTAAAGCTTTCATCATTTTTGAGCTTGAAGAATGGCAAATTTATTAAAACTAATATATGATATACTAATCAATATACATATCTGAATATCTACTTTCACCATCAACCAGGTTTGATAACTTCTTATTGCAGGCACTGGTCATTTCTCATATTTCTCTTAAACTTCAAACCTCAAACATGAAACTTCAATGGCGATCCGATATTTTGGTCAAATGTGCTTGTCTATTTGGGTGGCTTCATAATAGGCAGTTGGCATTTTTATCTTCACTTTTATTGCTATGCATTATGACCAAATTTGGATTGAAATGTCCTAGTGTCCTTCATGATTTGATGATCTTGAATGTAGAAATGTGGGCTTCAAAGCTTTTGACTTTGCCTTTTCTTTTGGTTCACTTCCATTTAGTAGAAATATGATGTCTCTTACGTTTGAATCTTCAAGATTTTGATTATTTATTAAATTTTCTCTAATGCCGATGCATTGTGTTGGAAAATCAGTTGATCTTAGTGAAAAATGTTTTCCTTTTGATACAACATATACTATGCAAAAGTTGGGTGCCATTCTGTTGAACAGTTCACGGGTCTACCTATACTACCGACGCACGCCATAATGAAATACCAAACTTTAATCCCTCTGTATGAAGCATGATTTAGGGTGTCAAAACCATCATAAGCACAAATTACCAATTCCTTAAGACCATTTAATATCATCTTTCAATGATTTCCATTGGGCTGGACTGTTATCAGATTAACCCGCAAATGGCTCGCTTCTGAATACAATTTTTGGGTGCTTTGAAGGAATTCTGTCAAATAGTCAACATGCCATGTTCATGCACTTTTTCCAATTTTTGAGTTGATTTATAGAGCCATGAGTTGAGAGAAATCTGGTATTTGGTGAAATAGTTTATGTATCACCAAATAAATATCATGCTATGCATTTTCTTCCTTTTCATTTTCTCGATCTTCTTCATCATTATCTTGCACACAGAGCTTGTGATGGGTTTCTCCTTCACTATCATTGGGCTATTTAGGCTCCACCATATCCACATGTTGAACAATTGTTTCCTCTTCACTATTCTTCCCATGTAGACTATTAATACCACCACCATTCATAACCTCATTTGTCTCCTCTCTGTCTTCGCATTTAGAACATTCTCCATCAAATCTCTTTTCTATTTGCTTCCTTTGTTTTCATTTGAGTGCACTAAATAACCTAAGACTAAGTAATGGTGTGCACATGTGCACCCCATCAAGATGCATATGTGCACAACTTTAGCATTTTGAAAACTTAAATTTCCCCTATTGCACATGCCTTCTGCAATGTGCACAGTAGTGCACATGTGCACATGCACACCCCATCAGGTGCACACCTATGCTAATGCACAAGTATGCACAAAATGACCATTTAAGGGTCATAAAGCACACTTAGTGTACCTATCAAGGTGTGCACGGTGCTCTAAATTGCATTCTAGAGCTATTAAAGTAGATTTTAAGTAGTTTTACTAGGTTTTGGTGTTCTGGGTTTGATTTTTTGGCAATTAGGTTTTGTTTAGGGTTTAATTTTCACTTCTCTAGACTAATGATTTTCTATTTACTATAGACAAAATGGCTTCCTCATCATCCTTACTTGCTGAAAAGATTTCTCCAAAACCTATTGTCTTAAAGTTTCAAGGTGCACCAAAGAAATCATGTTTTCAAGATGGACATTCGAAGATTAGAGATACTAAGTTGGGACACATAGACTAGAACACATTCCTTGTACTCTGTAATAAGCCTAAAGAGAGGTCCTCGATGGTGTCAACACTTATCAGATCAAGGTTGGTGAATGTCACCTCACATCCCACATCTATGTAGTCTTCTAAGTTTATTATGACTCTGGCTGAAAATTGTGTTCGAAGAAAGAAAACTGTCAAAAATATCATAGGGGAGATAGTCCTAGACCTTAGACCTAGGAATATTGAGAAATTATTCCATCTCCCTAGAGCTAATCAATATACAAAGATAACTTATGATCAAGCAGAAAGATGGTATAGGGAGAATGACAAGAAGACCATAAAGTTCATACAATCATCATTTTTGATTGATAGAACACTAGTGGAATGCAGAGATAGAAAGGTAGACATGACTAGGCGATACATGAAAGATGACATTGGATATGCCATTGTACTTTTGAAAAAAATCATGGGTCTGCAGACAATAGGGAATCTTCACATCTGGATGGTCCATTTCATAGAAACCATCATAACAACTAAAATGTCAAATGATTGGGCCACAATACTAAGTGTAAACATAGATGAACAACTGGTAGGAGTTAAAGTTGACCCCAAGTTTTACATGACATCATATTTGGTATACTTATTGGTGGCAAGGACAATTGACTATCTAGGACTGTACAAGAAGGGAAGCATTCAAGATGCCAATGCTTTTCCCTATGCAATATATCCTCAGTTAGTAAAGAATAAGTTCTTAGATCAAAGCAAGTAAATTTAGATAGTGAATGATGCTTTCATATTTGCAATCATTTGATTCATAGAGGGTGATTATACTAAGAGGATGTCAGTAGAGGTAGCAAAAAGGATCACATAGATTAGTGCCTATACATCCAATCAATTTTTTTTACTTATCTAAGGGTATCTTGTATGATGGTGAATCTGAAGAAACTCCCAAGATATCTATCAGATAGACTCATTCTATTGGAGATTGGAAGACAACTCACATCTACATATGACAGCGTGAGAAAAAAACATAAGAAGACATGGGTATGGCCTATTACTATACGTGCATTTGAGGTAAAGTAGGAACAAGATATTATGAAATTTGATTCAGAGTGAGATCAATATCCCTTGGAAGATTACAACTCCCTTTACCCTTATTTTAATAATACTAGTAGAGCTCAACATTTGGCAAGAAAGTAGTTTGTGTACAAAGATGCCATTGCAGATCATTGGATGAAGGTGATAGATGAGTATGATATTCAAATAAGAGATTATTGTAGGATGAATCTATATCTGGTAGGGAACACCTTAAAGATAAAGGTCCTACTCAAGAGTGTTCAACAAGACACTCAAGATGTCTTGGATCCCTTTTATAACCATGACAAGATATATGATAGGCCAATTCTGAATGCAACAATTGACAGGGATGAGAATGTAGCTATAAATCAAAATAAAAGACACATAATTTAGTTACCAAGGGAATGGATAAAGAATCCTTTTAACCTTGACCTGGTTCCACAGACTATTACCTTTCAAGCCTCAACACTGTTAGAGTAATTATTTGTTCTAACTTATTAATTAAATCACTTTGATTTAATTAATTAAGTTGCCTATTACTCTAGTTTTCTTAAGCTATCTTGTAGGTGCATATAATTAATATTTTATTAATTATATTATGCAACCCTAGCTTTCTTAGGCTTTAGTTTCCCTTTTCGGGTTTCGTGATTCCTTTATAAGGATTCACCTCTTTGTATTTTATTCATTCACTTATTGGATTATATGAGATATTGCTCTTTGCATGTCCATAAGATGGATCTGGCTTTTTGGCCTCCTTGATTTTTCCTTCCCTCTGTTCTTTGCTTCATCCATGTGACAGGTTTATGCATGCAGGTGTTCTTGGGAGATTAGTTTTTCACCTAATTCTAACATGGTATCAGAGCAAGCTTGCGGCTCGCTGTTCATGGTTTGTTGAAGCATTTCAGAGGGTTTCAATTTTTAGAGTTATTTTGTATTGGATTTGGAGGGGTCATTTTTTCGGTGCATTTTGAGCCCAAACGGACCTCACCGTTGGATTCGTAGCACCCAAAAACCCCTGTTTCCATATAAAATTTGTCCAATTTGGACACAGTTGAAATTTGATGCAAAAATTTGTTACCAGATTTGGGCACGCTTTCCGAAGAAAAGATTTTTTTTTATTAAAAAAATAAATCATAAAATCAAAAGGCTTTATTAAAAAAAGGCTCATGAGTTTTTATTAAAAAAAGCGTTTGCTTTTTTTGCAAAAATTCTTCAAAGTTTTTTGTTTTTTGTTTAAAAAAACATTTTCAAAATCTTCCAAAAAAGGATGTTGCATCAGCAAAGTATGACAGAGAAGTGACATCAGCAAGGTACTGAAGTAGGTCTGACAGCCGCAGGTGCTGACGTCATCCATCTTTGGGCTGAAATTTGACGGCTTTCAAATCATCATTTCTATAATTTGTTTTGTTTTAAAAGCTATTTGTGGTTTTTTGGCCATATCTTTGTCATATGGAGGTATTTTTTGATGAATCTTATATTGTCGGAAAGCTCTTTCCGAGCCCGTCATGATGGTGCTAGTTATTTGGACTTTTGATATAGTTTGGTTGCCTATTTTGGCAGTCAAAGCCGGATGTTCTGTTTTGCACTCCGAGAGGCGTATCTTGAGCATCCGATCTCTGATTTTGGACTTCTTTATATCGCTGGAAAGTTCTTTCTGTGCTCTTTCTAGTGATGTTGGTTGTTGTTCCAAATTCTGTTCCAAGCACATCCTATTCAGTCTTTTGCGTTTTAGCATTCTGGTGGATATCCTGTTTGTTTCAGGTCCGGGGATCGATTTTGTTGCTTCAGTTGCTTCGTTTTGGGCTTTACCTTCTATTGTTTCAGTCTTATGTTTTTTTTGATCATTGTTGATATTCATTGTAAGCATCTTTATGCAACGCACTGAGATAAAGTGCCACTCTTGCAATTCGGGATCCTTTTCATCATTGTGATTCGTTGTACTCGCACTATTATATAAAGTGCCATGGGGGGGATAGTTGTTTGCCGCTTATAGGCCCTCTTTCTCTAATTCCTCATGCAGTTTCAATGACACGTGCCTTTGTTTGTGTTTGTACCTCACTCTCGATGTGTTTGGCTCCTGTGTTGTAGGAGATTTTTGGCCCATCTTTTCAGCTGCCTGTCACCTCACCTGCCTTAAGGGGAGGTTATATTGTTGTTCTATGCTTCTTTGGTTGATGGTTCATGCCTTCTATTTCCATGGAGGTTCCTTTGGTTGATGGTTCGTGCCTTCTATTTCCATGGAGGTTCTACAGATCAGCATTTTGACAGAGTTTTGCGGTTCTTCATGCTTCAATGATTCTCTTCTGATCTCTTTGTTCCTTCTTCTGGAACATTCTTTGCTATCTCTTTTTGGAGTAGGGTTTTTTCCATGTGGTTTTCTCTATTTCTCCTCTTTATAGAGATTTTGTTGTGATTGGGTACCTGATCTGGCCTTGTTGCCGAGACCCAATTCTCTTTCATAGCTGTGCTAGGTTAGCTTCCTCCCAAGCTTCGCTTAAGGGGGGGTGTTAGAGTAATTATTTTTTCTAACTTATTAATTAAATCACTTTGATTTAATTAATTAAGTTGCCTATTACTCTAGTTTTCTTAAGCTATCTTGTAGGTGCATATAATTAATATTTTATTAATTATATTATGCAACCCTAGCTTTCTTAGGCTTTAGTTTCCCTTTTCGGATTTCGTGATTCCTTTATAAGGATTCACCTCTTTGTATTTTATTCATTCACTTATTGGATTATATGAGATATTGCTCTTTGCATGTCCATAAGATGGATCTGGCTTTTTGGCCTCCTTGATTTTTCCTTCCCTCTGTTCTTTGCTTCATCCATGTGACAGGTTTATGCATGCAGGTGTTCTTGGGAGATTAGTTTTTCACCTAATTCTAACAAACACGCCCAATCAAGGGTAAAGGTGCAAAAGTTACAGTACCAACTTTCCATGCCCAATCTTCAGTCAGATAGGAAATGGTATATCAACATGATAAGATATTGGGTACTTAAGAGAAGATAAATGCAAGAATAAGAGGAAAAGAGATTCCCAAAGAAAGATAAGAACAAAACTTAAGAGCTTCAAGATGAAGATGTTGATATATGATTGAAAATATTATTTGAGTTAGAAAATTGTTGTAAGAAGTGTTTTCAATCATTATTTTGTCACTAATGTCAAACCTACTATATGTTGGTAAGACAATTGCTTATATATTTCAAGCACTATCAATTAGTTGATTGATGAAGAGGATTTGATCAACAAGATGTAACAAAAGTACCTAGAGGAAAGTTTGAGTTATGATTATGTATTGAAGTGCAAGAATTAGTTAAGATAAAAATAACATAATGTATTGATAATTTACTTGGGGTTACAAAATGATTGGAGACTTTAGAAGAAAAAGGTTGAAAAAGTTCATTTGCTAAGCTTGACCAAGTTGATAGAAGGTGCTGAGTAAAGTTAGTGCAAGCCGAGCAAAAAGTCAGTTGGAGCTAAGTGAAAGTATTTTATAGTAGATGTCGAGCAAACTAATAGATGCCAAGCAAGTTAGTAGATGCTGAGTGATTTTTAGTATGTGCCAAGCACTAGTAAAATTTGGTTGATGTCGACTTATTTTATAGTAGATGCCGAGTAACATAGTATGTGCTGAGCATTAGAAAATTGATAATGTCAAAAATTGATAATGTCGAGCTACTGCATTATGAAAAATATTGTAGAATCGCCAAATAAAAGTTGACAAGTTTGTTTTTTTGGAACTTGTGAATCAGGAGGAAGATAAGAATGATGAACTGGAGGCATAAAATATTATGTAAACTATTTTGGAAGTGAATTCAAATGGATTCTAAGAGAAGTTTCTAGAAAAGACAGGATATGGGTTAGAGACATTGTATCATACCTAATCCATCAAAAACCCTAATTTTGAGATGGATAATGAGCAGGAAAAAGAGCTATAATTCCCTATATGTAGGGATGTCTGGTCATGAAGCAATTTTGAATGGAGCTTAAAAGAGTTTTTGGATGCAAAAATTTGACAAGGTGAAGGAAGAAGGGTTTGCTTCATCAAGTGACTTAAAGTGAAGAAGTCTGCAATGACAAGCTAAGTAAGAAGGCTAGAGAAGGATGAATGCTTGAAGGGTGAACAAGCTATCAGAACTACAAAGATTGGAAGCCAATTAGAGTTGAGGACTAAATAATGATTTGTAATATGCAAGTAAGGTTGTAACAGATCAAACTCTACTATTACTCTAATAATTATATCAGATTAGGGTAAAATCCTTTGGAGAAAGGTTGACTTAATAGTCATTGGTGTGTATGAGCAATGTTAGTATGCTAATAGAAACCAAATTTAAATAAAGCTTCTACAAACTAAACAAAATTCATAAAATTCAAGATAGACTAAGATGAACTCTCAATTGAGAATATGAGCCATTAATGGACTCTCTCAATGAGAAGCTCTCTTGTTGAGTGGCTTTGTCTAAATAGATAGGATGTATGCTCAAGCTTATGCTTCAAAAAGAGCTTCAAATGGAGTTGGAATTTGGATGTGAGTGTATGGTTTTGATGTAAAATGGCTTCTTAAAATGACATTATGACTTTACTTCATGGATTGTGTTGTTTTGCAAAGGGGAAGGATCCAATTTATAGGACAAAGGCTTGAGGGATTGAGGGCTAAGATGCAAGGATGGGAAAAAGCTCATGGAGGGCTCAGATTGCATGAGAGGAGAGCACATGGATTGTGCTTTCTTACAGCCAATCAGGGAGTGACACATGTCACAGGGTGAGAGGATGGAAGAAAGGGGAAGAATGAGTCAACAAAGGAGGCTCAAGGGATAAAATCTTCATAAAGACCCTCATAATCTCTTGTAAGAGCAATAAAAGGGCTTGGAAGAGTCATTTATGGCCTAGTGGGCTTCATAAAGTTTTATGGTTGGGATATTTTGAAGGAGATGAGAGGAATTTCGATTTGGGCTTGATTAGGAAGGTTTTAAGCTTGCTTAAGATTGTGCAAATGATTAGAGGATGGATTAGGATGGTTTAGGATTAGCTGAGGGATAGGCAAGTGGGTGGCATTTAATGAGGGTGGGTGAAGGAGGAGATATTTGTTAACTTTGGCTTGGGTTAGTAAGTCTTAACCCATGTTTAGAGAATGTGACAAGGTTAGGAGGGGATTAGGATTAGGTTTAAAGACATCTTCTAGAAGAGTCTAGACTTTGGATGAGGATAAAGACTTTCTAGAATACTCTAGAACTTCCTAAGATGAGGATGAAGACTTCTTAGAAGAGTCTAGAACTTCTTAGGATGAGGATAAATTAGATTTTTAGAAAATAAATAAAGTTTTATTTATTTCAAGGGTTTGGGTTGAGGAGATATTTATAAAAACCTTTTTAATAAACATGAGGATTAATATTTAATCTTAATTAAATATTTTGAGTTGGGATTAGGGGTAGGAAATGATGGGATTAGCCTTTAATCAAAATTAAAGAAGGATTAGAAGATTTTGGAAGAGGTTAGTGGTCTCAAGGAAATTGGCCAAGTTTTGGGCAAAAAATAATTTTTTTATTTATTTTGGGTTTTTTGGTCAATTTATTAATTAAATAATTAATAAATAAGGAAATAATGTTTAAATAGGATTTAAACATTTTTTGGGAGGGATTCCTTAATTAAATATTTTTAATTAAGATAAAGGGATTTAATGGCATAAAAGTAAATAAATAAATTAATTAAAAAAAATAAATTAATAAATGATGATGTCATCAAGAATTTTTCAGAAAATAAAAATACTTTATTTTCTAAAGGTTTTTAGGTGTCTACATTTTGCCCCTCTTTGATGTGATGTCGCAAGTGGCATGGCATCAAATATAAGAAAATAAGATGCCCAAGGCTAGAGCAGAAGAGGAGAGAATGGATTGCAAGATGCCCCCACAAGAAGGCGGCGGGGAGAGAAAGCGAGGCTCGATGACTTCTTGAAAAGTACAAGAATCCGGGATGAGCAAGAAGACTCAGATTGGCTTAAGAGAAGAGGTTTAGTTAGCTCAAACTCTCACTATGGGAGAATGATAAAGGGAGAATCAAAGGCACAAGAGGAAGCAAGCTTAAGATCTTAGGGATTGCAGAGGATGAAGGAGCGGAGTGCTATAAAAGGAATCCAAGATGGGGAGATGGATGAAGGGATTAAAAAGCTGATGCAACAGGATTTCAAAGAGTCAGATTGGCGGAAGATGGGTTTCAAAGATCCCTAGGACTAGGATTGTGGATCTCGAAAGATGAGGCTTGGTGGATTGATTTGGATTGGTGGATCCCTAAGACTAGGATTGTGGATCCCTAAAGCTAAAGGTGAGGAGTGATTCAAAGAGATATTGATGCATAAGCTGGGGTAGGAGAGACGGATGCTGGATATGGATGGGGATAATGGAGATGAAGGGAAACCATTGAAGCTTTTTTTGGAGCAAGGGGATTCTTCAAAGAGAAGTACCACCAGGTAGTTGAGCACTAGATTTGCTATAGGACTGTTGGTTAATTGCCAAGGTTACCAAGAACATTAAGGCCGTGTCACCAAGTATCCAAAGGACTGATGAACTGACTCAAAACAAACACACAAGGATTGCCCCAGCTCACACATGAAACTCGAAGGAAACAACATGGAATTGATACTGGGTAACCCACAAGCAAAAAAAAAGAAACAAATGAAAGACTTGATCAAAACCGTATGCCCAGAGTGCCCCATTCATAGCATACCATGATATGGAAGATCGTGGCAACCTTGAGGAGGGAACAAAAAGATTTCTTGGAAAAGATACTTCAAGACCCAAAAGGGAAGATTCCAAATCAAAAGAAAGTGAAAATCCAAAAGAGAACCGTTTGCCAACGAGATGGGTAGGACGAGGTACTAACAGACCAAGATCAGACATGAGGAAAGCTATATCCTACAAGGATCTATCGGAGAGCACCTAAGCTGATGGATCTGGGTGAGTGATATGTCTGGCAAGCTGAACTAAGAAGGACAACACTTTGGTGACAGGAGATCTAGTTAAAGGATGCATTGAAATAGCTAACGAAGATGTGCGATGTGTGCAAGATACTGATCAAGAAGGAACTGACACGAAAGCTGGATAGATACAATGGTAATAAGCTAAAGAGGATGTACAAGCTGATGGACCAAGATATTTACAAGCAGGCTAATTAAGATATGGTACAAGCTAACAGACCAATGATAGGTATGATACAGATGGATAAAAAGCTTAGGATGAGAGGATAGCGGGATGGCTCAATTTGGTGCAAGAGGAAGAAGCTAAGGATGAGGTGATAATGAAAGATATGGATTTGACAAGATGCATCCAATGATGATGATGGGGACAATGTTAAGGTTGGTGGTAGCTAAACGGATAGATGGTGCTAGAGTGAATGGCTAATGAGAGGATGACATTGGATATGCATGAGGATAGCCTAGAGTGGGATACTAATGACAAGGGAGGATGGACAAGACAAGATCTCTAAGGAATACAGTGCCCCCAGCCAGAAGATGACATGTGGAAGGAGGTCTTACAATGGATGTGATAGGATTCAAGCTAGGATGGAAAAGCGGAAGGCGCTAGGGAGATGGATGATAGTTGGGATGATTGGCTGAAGCTACATAAGATCAGTGGATGGTGTGAGATGGAAGCTGGAGGATAGAGGATAGGTGTATAGATTGGAAGATGGAGTTAGATGTCAAGAGATGACCAAAAGCATGAGGGTGATAGGCTAAGCTAGGGATGGCGAGATTACGCATGACACTTGTTTGCAAGTTTTCATCATGGTGCTTGTCCAAGGTGCTTGAATTGCCAAGTTTTCACCAGTGGACGCTTTATTTTTCTTTATTATTATTATTTTTGACTTTTTGACTTTGGACTTAGCTGGAATGATTTTGGCTTTCTTAAGCTATTTTGGCTTTTTTGGGATTTTCACTGGCTATTGGAATGTTCAATTTTGTTGCTAGCTGTTGGTACATCGGATGTGTGATTTATGCAATAGATTGGATTAGATGGAATTGATGGTAGGAGATGGAGGGATGAAAAGGTTGGAAAGGAGCATGAGATGGGGATGCTTGCAAGAGCAACATTGGCACATGTTGGGACGGGTGTGAAAAGAGCATATGGGGGATAGATGGTAGATGCGGGCATGATGGAGGATTTGTGGAAGCGTGCTTGGGGATATAGGCTCCCAAGATGGAGTTAGGAGATGGGGGACATGAGTCACTGGATGGAGGATTAACAATGGTGGATGCCATTATGCATTGGGTTTCAACTTTTTTCTTTGGGATCCACATGGTTTTGGATTTTCTTTTCATAGGCGTTTGCATTATTTTGCATTCTTTGATTATATTTTTCTTTTTTGGAGTATGTCTTTTAGAATAGACATATGATTGCCTAGGATGTCGATTTTTAGCTTTATGCATTTTGAAGTTGGTATTTACATTACTATGGTAAGCTTTGGGAAGATGGTTAGGAGAAGCTTTGTGAGATGGAGAGGATATGGGAGAGCGTGTAGGTGGATGATGTGCCTCGATATGTGCCTTTGTTGATCTTGCATAGGAATGGAGGGAATAAGATTTGAATGATGGCTGATAGGAGGATGGAGGATGGTAGATTTTGGGACATAGGGACCCAAAATGGATTTAGCGGATGAAGGGGGGATATGGTAGGTTGTTTTAGGTTGCAAAGATGGTGGAGGGGGGATGACATAAGATTTCTTGAAAGAGTGATGGGAGGCTAGGATGGTGGGCTTGGAGATAGGCTTGGTTTGGGGGTGTGGTGTACCAACACCTTTAGATGGTGAGCCTTTGGATACATATCCAAGACCATGAAATCCTAGATTTTTTTGTGCAATAATAGGCTTTATGATTCCTTGCTCTTGTGGTCCTAAAACTTGACCTTGATAATGCCATCGATTGAGCATTTGAACGAGTTGAGGGAACTTTTTGCTTGTAGAAAATGGTAGAAGTTCTTTATTAGATGTATTGCAATGGGGAGATACTATTCTTAATTCTTCTGCAGAGAGGGGGACACCATGGATGAATGTAAGTGAACCAAGAGGGTAGATTATAGATGGTGGAATGGCTTGGATAGGTGGTAAGGTGGAAGCATGGAGCGGAGGAGATGGTAGGATAGGATCTTGATTTAGCTGATGGGATGAAAAGATATCCTGTAGTAGAGGAGGTATGGCTTGAGGTTTTGGAGATGGAGGGGATGGTGACTGTACTATGGATGGAAGACATGGTACAATGATATCTTCATTTATGCTTTGGGGGATGTCAACATGATTTTGGGCAGGATCTTGATAGGATTGTTTTGGAGTGGATGGTGCGATAGGAGGTGAAGGGATGGACTCTTCAAAGGCAACAGATGGATAGATAGGAGATTCAGTAGTGGAGATGGGTGAGTAGAAGATGGAAGCATAAGGGTCATTATGGGAGATTTGGAAAATGCTTGGAGGTGATGTGGATAGGATTTGGAGAGTTTTGACAGATGGTGGGATTTTGACGCTTGCGGGAAGTGGAAGGATTTTAAGAAATTTGATGGATGGTATGGGGATGATAGCTATGGGAGATGGAGGTGATATCATAGATGGGGAAGCTTCATTACTGACTACTTCACATGGTTGGATTAGATGACATGGCTTATCGACTGCTGGAGGCAACTTTTCTTGTATTGCCTCTAGAAGATTCCTTGGAGACTCGTGTGTCGGAGGTGGAGGTGGATTGATAGGAATAGCTAGTGTGATGGGGGTGGAAGATTGGAAGCTTGGTTGATTAGGTGATGGAGGAGAAGCTGGGATATCAAATGGCATGACTAGATAGTTTGGAAGAATGCATGGGTTTTGTGGGATGCTTGGGGGAATGTTTCTAAGGCTTTCAATATACCTGTCATAGTCAACAAGATTTTCATCATCATTAGAATAGGAGGTGGTGGGAGCAAGGACAATACGACCGAACACATCATGATAGGTTTGGGATTTCATGTTTTGATGATGAGTTGGATGGGGATGGGGTCTTGCATATGGAGGAACACGGAAGCTCATGGTTGGATTTGGATTAAGCGCAAATTTTGGATTGGCTGATGAAGGATTTCCTAGGGAGATTCAAAGCTATATGATAGACCTAAGGAGGATTGGTTGGAGATTTTTGGCTTTCTTGTGGATGGAAGACTTCAAGGGCATGCTATCAAAAAGTGAGAGTTTTGTTTTCCTATGTGCTAGATTGGTGGAGATTGTGTCAACTTAAGGATAGACTAATGATCCTATGGGCATGACACGAGATTGACCACTTGTGGATCCCAACCTTTAGCTCAAGGTGATGAGGGATAACAAGTGACAAAGCTAGATTACCCTAGACAAAGCTCTGTCAAAGGGATAACCTTGGTGAGGCTAGTGGATTGGTCGGATTGATTGGATAGCAAATTCTAGCAGAATGACAACAACTCTCTAAAGGCTTGGGTGTGATTTTGGATTGGGTTGCTAGCTGGCTGGGGGGGATGATTTGGAGAGACTTTGAATTTGGGATTTTTCTAAAGCAAGGAACTAGATAGATTCGATTGCAGCAGGGGAGCTTGGATGATTTTCTGATGAGGCAGTGACTACGCTAAGTATGCCTTGAGCTGGGAGATTTCTACTTTTTTTGGGATTTTGACCAAAGTTGGCAAACATTCATTCAAAAGCTATGAACAAACAAGCAGACAAAATTTTGGAGCAAGCACGTCAAACACACCAACATCCTAGGAAGCTTTCTACAAGGATGAAATTTTTTATAGCTAGGGAGTCCTCGATATACGTAAGGTACGTGAGGCCCAAATCTATAGATGAAACCAAAAAGATGTCACATAGCCGAGGCTTAGCCCGAGTGACAAAATCTTGATTCCAAGAGAGGTGTCTTTGGATTTACCTCCCAATTTTTATACTCTGCCGAAATGCTAGAGTTGAGGTCGTCCCAAGGGGTGATGAAATCCCCAAGTAGGCCTCCTAAAAAGACACAATGTTTTGGATCCTAATCTTATGCACCCAAGATGGCCTTGCCAGACGACAAGGGGAGAGAAGACTTGGATGACCTTGGGCTAAAAAACACGCTTGTTCTTTTACCAACTGACTCTTATGTGTGCTAATCTAGACTTTGCAAACACTCATGTTTAAGAGACAATGTTCAATTCCAACTTTGAAATGCGCCAACAAAGCAAAATCGAGCGAAGAATGAATACAAGAAGAAGAGTTAGGGTCAACAAAAAAGTAAAGCCGCATGCTCAGAGGCCCTCCACGTCAAGTATCAATTAATTTTCTTTAAGGCATTCAAGAGTTGGTGTGATTTTGTTTTTAAGCCCAAAACAAAGATGTGTGAGATTCGATTTCAAGTGCGCGCCCGGAGGTCCTCCACGTCAAGATTTGTCCAATTTTTATGCCCAAATGAAGTGTGAGCGAGATTAATGTGCATTCAAAGAATTTTCTGACTTAGAAAAACCACTAAAGGCCCAAGTGAGTGGAGTTTGATCTTTGTGGAGCACTTAACACCCTCTTAGGTAGACCCATCCCCATAGATGGCACTGAGATTGCAACCAATGGTTAAATTGATGGGTGATTAAAGAGGGTGAGTCCAACTACAAACTTACTCAAAGCGTCTTTTTTAGTTTTAATAACTTAGAAGATTTCAACCATGTGGATTCTTTTAATGCCCCAAAAGATGATTATTTGATCTATGGCATTCAAGATTGGATTTGTTGTTTTAATCATGCATTCATAAAAAAAAAAAACTTGATTTTAATCCATGGCACTCAAGAGTGATTTTAGCAACATGCATTCAAAGACAAGTGATTAAACATTCAAGTTTTTTCCTTTGAGCATTCAAGATTGAGATTTTGTGTGTTATTTTAAGAACTTTGAAGTGCTTTGTATATGAGCAATGTTAGTATGCTAATAGAAACCAAATTTAAATAAAGCTTCTACAAACTAAACAAAATTCATAAACTTCAAGAAAGACTAAGATGAACTCTCAATTGAGAATATGAGCCATTAATGGGCTCTCTCAATGAGAAGCTCTCTTGTTGAGTGGCTTTGTCTTAATAGATAGGATGTATGCTCAAGCTTATGCTTCAAAAAGGGCTTCAAATGGAGTTGGAATTTGGGTGTAAGTGTATGGTTTTGATGTAAAATAGTTTCCTAAAATGGCATTATGACTTTACTTCATGGATTGTGTTGTTTTGCAAAGGGGAAGGATCCAATTTATAGGCAAGAGGCTTGAGGGATTGAGGGCTAAGATGCAAGGATGGGAAAAAGCTCATGGAGGGCTTAGATTGCATGAGAGGAGAGCACATGGATTGTGCTTCCTTACAACCAATCAGGCAGTGACACATGTCACAGGGTGAGAGGATGGAAAAAAGGGGAAGAATGAGTCAACAAAGGAGGATCAAGGGATAAAATCTTCATAAAGACCCTCATAATGGCTTGTAAGAGCAATAAAAGGGCTTGGAAGAGTCATTTATGGCCTAGTGGGCTTCATAAAGTTTTATGGTTGGGATATTTTGAAGGAGATGAGAGGAATTTTGACTTGGGCTTGATTAGGAAGGTTTTAAGCTTGCTTAGGATTGTGCAAATGATTAGAGGATGGATTAGGATGGTTTAGGATTAGCTTAGGGATAGGCAAGTGGATGACATTTAATGAGGGTGGGTGAAGGATGAGATATTTGTTAACTTTGGCTTGGGTTAGTAAGTCTTAATCCATGTTTAGAGAATGTGACAAGGTTAGGAAGGGATTAGGATTAGGTTTAAAGACATCTTCTAGAAGAGTCTAGACTTTGGATGAGGATAAAGACTTTCTAGAATAGTCTAGAACTTCCTAGGATGAGGATGAAGACTTTCTAGAAGAGTCTAGAACTTCTTAGGATGAGGATAAATTAGATTTTTAAGAAATAAATAAAGTTTTATTTATTTCAAGGGTTTGGGTTGAGGAGATATTTATAAAAACCTTTTTAATAAACATGAGGATTAATATTTAATCTTAATTAAATATTTTGAGTTGGGATTAGGGGTAGGAAATGATGGGATTAGCCTTTAATCAAAATTAAAGAAGGATTAGAAGATTTTGGAAGAGGTTAGTGGTCTCAAGGAAATTGGCCAAGTTTTGGGCAAATTTTTTTTTTTAAAATTTATTTTGGGTTTTTTGGTCAATTTATTAATTAAATAATTAATAAATAAGGAAATAATGTTTAAATAGGATTTAAACATCTTTGGGAGGGGTTCCTTAATTAAATATTTTTAATTAAGATAAAGGGATTTAATGGCATAAAAATAAATAAATAAATTAAATAAATAAATAATTAATAAATGATGATGTCATCAGGAATTTTTCAGAAAATAGAAATACTTTATTTTCTAAAGGTTTTTAGGTGTCTACAATTGGAAAATCCTTTAATAGGGTGGCATTCCAAGTGAATGGCCTAAAGTCCTCTAACAAGGCTCACTTTTAACAAGGTGATTGAAATCCCTTAACTAGATCACATTTAACAGTGTGTGTTGTCACCTTTGACAGGGTTGGCCTTTAATAGGGCATCACTTCATAAGAGTGAGAAAGGAGTAGCACATTACTGGTGGTTTTTTCCAAATTGGATTTCTACATTAAATCATTGTGTCATGTGTACTGATGAATGTGTTGTGTTTTATGCTTTACAATTCTGCATGTTAGTTTAACAATAACATATTAGTTTTGGTTAACATATAATGAATGCATGCATGGTTAAGAATATTTTATGAGTTCACTAAATTGTAAAAGTTTTATTTGGATATCTGGACCTTGAATAATTGATTCACACCCCTGCAGTTATTCTAAAGGATTCCAACAATTGTTATCAGAGTGCAGTTGCTTAAGGGGATTAGTTTCAAGGTACTGAAAGCATAAAGATCAAGATGTCAAAGATGGAGCTACCCAAGCTGAATAGAGATAAGTTTCCTGCATGGAAAATTTTTATGAAACTACACCTTGGAGGACTTGGAGATTATGCACAAAATTACATTACAACAGAACATGTTGATCCAGTAGGAGCCCTAACTACTAAAGATTTGAAGAAAAAGAAAGAGCACAATCAAGCGATGTTGGAGATTGCCTCTGCCCTGAGCTATGCTGAGTTTTGTTATCAAAGACCTCAAAAGTGTGAAGTAGATGTAGGATCCCCTAAACAATATTTATGGAGGAGACAAAAATGTTCAAAGAGAAAAGTTAGAGAGCCTCAGAGGTAAGTTTGATGACATGAGAATGGGAGAAGGTGAAAACATTGCTCAATATATTGCTAGAATAAAAGAAGTTGTTAGTGCTATAAAAGGTGCAACTGGTAAAATAAATGATGAAACTATGATAAGTAAAGCCTTGAGAACATTGTTGTCTATGTATGCCTTTAGAGTATCTGTAATTCAAGAGTTAAGATGTATACTAAGAAATGATCTAACCCTTGAAGGAATAATAGGTAGACTCACTAGATTTGAGTTATCTAATTTTGACAACTATAGACCAGAGAGTATTGAATCAGCTTTCAAAGCCAAATAGTTACTGAAGGATTCTGAGGAGGTGAAGCCAAAGAAGAAGAAAAGAAAGATAAAGTATGCATCTAGTGACAATAGTATAGATGAAGAAGACATTGAATAATTGGAAGCATTGCTAGGCAGAAGATTTCACAAAGGAAAAGGTAAATTCAAAGGTAAGCTTCCTATCATTTATTTTAATTGCAATGAAGTTGGTCATATTGCAGCAAGATGTACACAGAAGAAAAACTCCAGAGAAGGGAACAAGTACAAAAATAGAAGAGAAGATGATGGAAGAGACTACAGAGATAAAGGCAAGAAGTCATGCTATAGTGTAGATGAAAACAACTCTGATGAAAATGATGATGAAGTGGTATATGTTGCAATGAAGGATGAATCATATGAGGATGAGGCTACTACACTTATAAATTGTGTGAACAAGAATGACAAATGGATCATTGATAGTGGATGCTCACATCACATGACTAGAGACAAAAGTAAGTTCATTACCTTAACTTGTTATGATGGAAATACTATAAGATTTGGTAATGATGCACCATGTTAAATAAAAGGAAAAGGGTATATTAAACTTATAGACAAGATCTCATGTGACAATTCTTATTATGTTGAAGGATTGAATTATAATTCGTTATGTGTGTCACAATTGTATAATTTGGGGTGCAAAGTTGAGTTTGAAAAAAAAATCAGCCAAGATATATGATACAAATGGAAACCTAATTGGAAAAGGTGATCAAACGAAGAGTAATCTGTTCTATTTGCATATAGAAGATGATACTTGTATTATTGCAAAATTTGATGATGTATGGCTTTGGCACAAGAGATTATGTCATGTTAACTTTGATAATCTGATTAGTATTAGTAACATGAAAAGAGTTAGAGGTTTGTCTAAGTTAAAGAAACTAGAAAACATAATGTGCAAACAATGTCAGGTAGGCAAGATGACAAAGTCAAGCTTTAAAAGTAAAGCTTACACCTCTAAGGAAATACTTGAAATTGTTCATACTAATTTGTGTGGACCTATTGAAGTGCAAAGCTACAAAGGAGACATGTATATAATGCTGCTTGTTGATGATTACTTTAGAATGATGACTGCCATCTTTTTAAACTAGAAATTAGAAGCTTTTCAAATGTTTAAATGGATCTTGGCAAGAGTTGAGAAAGAAATAGGTAAGAGCTTGAAATGCTTGAGATCTTGAAATGCTTGAGATCAAATAGAGGAGGTGAATTCACTTCACATGAATTTGAGGTGTTCTACAATGACAAAGGAATCAAGAGACAAACATTAGCACCAAGGACTCCCCCACAAAATGGAATTATTGAAAGAAGAATAGATTTGTAATCAATTGTGCTAGAACACTAATGATGGAGAAAAATATTTCCCTAAAATATTGGAGAGAATCTATAAGTACGACAGTATACATTTTCGATTATGTGCAAGTAAAGAAAGGTACTCACTCAACACCTTTTGAACTATGGTATGGTCATCCACCTAATCTAAAATGTTTTAAGGTATTTGAAAGAAAATTCTATATTCTCAAAGATGTTAGAAGTGGAAAATTTGATGCAAAGAGTAAAGAAGGTATATTCTTTGGATACTCCACAAGAAGTAAAGCTTACAAGTGTTTAATTACTAACACTAACAAAATTGTGTAAAGTAAAAATGTGAATTTTGATGAGTTTACAGAAGCACATGAAGCTGAACCTACAAAAGAAATAGAAGATTACAAGACATTTGCATACTCCTATGAAGGAATGCCTACTAAAGAAGATGTCATAGATCATGCAGAAAATCAACAGGAAGTTTCAACAACTGCCAAGTCATATCCTATGAATGCCAAGTTGCAAAATGAGGAGAATGCACAATATGACTTTGAGATTAGCATACATGAAAGAGATGTTGAAATAGCTAACATAGATGCACATAGTGATATTGAAGCTGAGAGACAGAATGCAGCCACAAGAACTAAGCCTAGACTATCCAAATATGTCAAAAGACACCATCCTATAGATTAAATCATTAGAGATAAGGATGCAAGGCCAATGACAAGAAATAGGTTGAGAGATGAAGCATGTTTGTTAAGCATGAAAGAACCTAAGATAGTGAGAGATGCATTAGAAGATGATGATTGGTACAAGGCCATGGAAGAAGAAATTTAGCAGATAGAGAAGAACAAGACTTGGAGCCTAGTTCCTAGACTAGAGGACAAGAATGTGATTGGCACAAAATGGGTATTCAGGAACAAGCTAGATGAGAATAGTGAAGTAACAAGAAATAAAACAAGACTAGTTTGCAAAGGGTATGCACAAGAAGAAGGAATTGACTATGGTAAAACATTTGCTCCTATTGCAAGAATGAAATGAGTGAGAATCCTGCTTGCTTATGCTACTTACAAAGCTTTCAAAGTTTACCAAATGGATGCCAAGTTTGCATTTCTGAATGTAATATTAGAAGAAGAGGTCTACATAGAACAACCAAAAGGATTTGTGGAAAAAATAAATAAAAAGCATGGTATGCAAACTGCACAAAGCCCCATATGGATTGAAACAAGCACCAAGAGCATGGTATGAGAGACTTCATACTTATCTTGTTAAGATTGGATTTGAAAGGATAGATGATAACAAAAATTTGTACATGAAAATAGATAAAGAAAAAGGTATACTTTTATCTGAGATATTTGTTGATGACATAATATTTGGAGGACAAGATGCTTTCTGTAAAGATTTTGCAAATTAGATGAAGCAAGAGTTTGAGATGTCAATATTTGGTGACATCAAATTCTTTGTGGGACTATAAGTATATCAAATGAAGTATGGTATATATATTACTCAGTCAAAATATCTCAAGGAGATATTGAAGACATTTGGACTAGAGGATTCAATACTAGTAAGTACACCTATGGTAACAACACTCAAGCTATCAAAGAATGATGAATCAGTTGAGGTCAATCAAACATTGTACAGATCCATGATTAGAAAATTGCAATATGTAGTACACAATAGACTTCATATTGCATTAGCTATGGGGATAGTTGCTAGATTCTTTGCTAATCCCAGAGAGAATCACTTGGTGGCAGAAAAAAGGATAATGAGATACATGAAAGGAACATAAGAGTATGGTTTTGTTGGATACAATTGGTTAATTGAGTGTTGTCTTTGATGTTACACAAATGTCATATCAGTCATCAGACAGAGTCTATCGAGCTCAAAAGGTAAGCATAGTAGTTTACAGAGTCTACCGAGCGTTGCTGTATATTACACTGTAAAGATAGCTTCTACCGAGCTAACTTGGTTAACAAAGGAAGTTCAGTACTTATCGAGCTCACTTGGTGATCGAAGGAAACTGTGACAGAGTATTTACTAAGCTGGGAAGGTAAGAGAAGAAAAGTTAGCGTTTACCGAGCTGGGAAGGTAAGCGAACAAAAGTTAGTATTTACCGAGCTGGGAAGGTAAGCAAAGAAAAGTTAGTGTTTACTGGGCTCAGAAGGTAAGCGAAGGAAAGTCAATGTTTACCGAGTTCACTCAGTGTCCAAAGGATTTTTGGACAATTCACAGTGCTTACCAAGCCTCACTTGGTTAACACTAAAGATCATTATGGTACAGTGTTTACCGAGCTGGGTTGGTTAGCAAAGGATTTTTGAAAATTGTGGAATTAAGGCTAAAATTGATCTATGTGATGAATGTAGCCGACTCACGGTATAATTATTAATAATTTTAACTTGTATTTAAGGCTGACTTGATAATCAGAAAGGTACATATGAAGGATCAAGTTGCAAATTCAAGTGTGCATGTGTGGATAAGATGTATGTGCGAATTGTGAAGGTGCAAGCAAATTTTTGAAGGATCAGATATCCTTGTGGAGCTACAAAGCTTTTATGTGATCAGAGAGGATCTAGTGAAACAAAACAGAGATCTGTATGAGCAAAGATAAGTTGCATTATATTTAGATCATTCATTGTTACTTTCTAACAATTGTAGCTATGATTTCAAATCTCTTAACAGAGTGGGTTTAACAGCCTTATTGTAAATCCTCTAACAAGGTGATAGTTCAGTTGAATTGTTCTAAAGACCTCTAGCAAGGCCACTCCTAACAGGGTGATTAAATCCTCTAATAGGGTCACATCTAACAATGTGTTTTGTAACCTTTAACAGGGTTGGCTCCTAACAGGGCTCACTTCAGAAGAGTGAAAAACAGTATCTAGTTACATTGGTGGTTTTTCCCATATTGGGTTTCCATGTTAAATCTGGCGTCTCTAGTGTTCATGATTGCTGAATTGTTTTGGTTATCAGTTCTTAATAATTATTAGTATTTGCTGCATTATCAAGTTTCAGTAATCTGTAACTAAGATCAAGATTTTAGACATCTAAGGGACTGTGAAATGTTTTTGTGGTAACTGATTCACCCCCTCCCCCTCTTAGTTACTCCATTCTCATTTCCAACAATTGGTATTAGAGCTTTTTGGTGCTTGCAGGAAAGGATTTCAAGGTTCTAAGCCAAAGATCAAGATGTCTTACAAAAGAGAAATTCCAAAACTTAATAGAGATAACTTCTTAGCATGGCAAGAATTGATGAAACTTCATCTGGCTACTGTTGGTGATACTGGACTGAAATACCTTGAAGAAAAATATGAAGAACCTTCTGGCACATTGTCAGTTAATGATATTGCTGAAAAGAAGACTCACAACAATATGATGATAGACATAGCATTTGCTCTCAGCTATGAAGAATTTGATGACATTAAGGACTGCAAAACTGCCTTTGACATGTGGAACAAGCTAAAGGAGATCTATGGAGGGGATGATAATGTGAGAAGAGTAAAAGCAGAAAGTCTAAGAGGACAATTTGATCAAATGAGGATGAGAGAGGATGAAAACATTGCAAAGTATGTTGAAAGAGTTAAAGCATGTGTAAGTGCAATTAGGGTAACTGGAGGTGACATCAAAAGAGAAACAGTTGTAAGAAAAGTTCTCAGAACCTTGCTTCCCATTTATACAATCAGAGTCTCTGCAATACAGGAAAGAAGGTGTGAAGCAAATCATAAGATAAATCTTGAGGCCATAGTCGGAAGACTAACTGCATTTGAACTAGATAACTTTGACAACTATGTTCCAGCCTCCAAAAACATTGAATCAGCATTTCAAGCCAAGCTCTCACTCAAAGAGAAAAGTAAAAAGAAGATAGAATCACAGTCAGAAAGTGAAAATGAATCAAGCCAAAGTTTAGACAGTGATCTCGAAGTGATTGAAGCTCTACTAGCCAGGAAATATTCTAGAGGCAGAGGAAAATACAAAGGTAAAGTTCCTCTAATTTGTTTTTCTTGTGATGAAATTGGTCATATTGCAGCAAGGTGCCCAAACAAGCAAAACAATGATGAAAAGAAAGATCAAAAATGGAATGGCAAGAAAGACTTTAAATCATCCAAGAACAAAGGTAAGAAATCATGTTTCATGGCTGAAAATTCTAAGGATTTTGATAATAGTGAGGATGAAATTGTTTATATTGCTGTTAAAGATGATTCTAATAGTGATGACGAAGATAAAATGGCTCTTATCTCTCATGTAAGTAAGAATGATACATCGATTATAGACAGCGGTTGCTCACATCATATGACTGGTGATAAAACTAAGTTTGATCAGTTTGAAGACTATGATGGTGGCAGTGCGAGGTTTGGTAATAATGAACCTCATTTCATAAAAGGAAGAGGAAGAATCTGTCTATCCAAAGAACTTATATGTAATAATGCCTACTGGGTTGAAGGTCTCAAACATAATTTGCTAAGTGTTGTACAGTTACTAAATACTGGATTCAAGGTAGAATTCATGCATGGAAAGGCGAGACTGTTGAATGAGCAAGGAAAACTGATAGGATCTGGCACCCAAACTAAAGGTAACTTGTTCTATCTAGAACTTGGTGAATGCTCATGTTTTATTGCTCAAATTGAAGAGAGTTGGTTATGGCATAAAAGGTTGTGTCATGTCAATTTTGATGAAGGAATATTTTTGGGTTATTCTTGCAAAAGCAAAGAATATAGATGTTTAAATCTATCCACTCATAAAGTCATAGAAAGTGCACATGTGAAAGTTGATGAGTTTGCAGACAAATCAGAAGAAGAAAGCAAAAAGATACCTGAAGACTACAAGAGATTTGTTTACATTGAACCTGATACTATACCAAGTATACCATTCACTCAAGAATCCTCAACTCCTGAGTCTTCATTAACCGAGTTGCAAATAGTTCAAATCGAGCCATAGCAACATTCAGACACTACTGAGCAAGTGTCTACTGAGTCTGAAGCAACCAAGCCAGAACAACCTAAATATGAAATTGAAGCACAAGCAGATATCAATGAAACTCATTCAAGAGGTAAAGAGCCTGTATTAGCTAAATATGTCAGAAGACATCATACACCAGATCAGATCATTGGAGACAAATATGAAGGAACCCTGACAAGAAGTAAGTTGAAAAATACTTGTTTACTTGTTGATTTTGAACCTAGAAGTATCAAAGACGCATTGGCAAATGATAGTTGGATTGAGGCAATGAATGAGGAAATAGAACAGATAGAGAAGAACAAGACATGGACTCTTGTACCCAGGCCTAAAGATAAGAATATAATAGGAACCAAGTGGGTATTCAGAAACAAGTTGACTGAAGATGGTAAGGTATCCAGAAACAAAGCTAGATTGGTATACAAAGGATACTCTCAAGAAGAAGGCATAGATTATGGACTATGGTACAAATTTGGAGGTAATTTGGATCTGAAAGTTTTTACTGATGCTGATTGGGCAGGGAATCTTGATGACAGGAAAAGCACATGTGGAGGAGCATTCTTTCTTGGAAAGAGATTGGTTTCTTGGACAAGCAAAAAGCAGAATTGTACATCCCAATCTACAGCAAAGGCAGAGTATGTTGCTGCAGTAGTAAACTGTTCCAACATTGTTTGGTTTAAGCAGTTATTACAATGAATGAAGATGGAAATCAAAGAACCAATTGTTATGTTCTGTGACAATACTAGTGCAATCAATATATCTAAGAATCCAGTGATGCATTCCAAAACCAAGCACATAGCAATAAAATATCATTTTGTCAGAGAATTGGTGTAGGACAAGGAGATCAGACTGGAATATGTGCATACAAAAGAACAAATTGCTGACATATTCACAAAGCCATTACCTAAGGATACATTCTTGTATCTCAGAGGTAAGTTAGGGGTCACTCCCCTATCTGAAGTTCACTAAAATAAAGTTTTAAGTGATGCATCAACCTATGACAAGTTGAAAATCTATCAAGTTGATTCAGCAGAGTATTGAAGTCATTGCATATGAATCTGTACATAAGGTACATTGTAATCCAGTTGAGAGTACTTTTGGCATACGAAAAGAGCTTTTACTGTGTTGTATTGTCTTTGGCATGTGTTGTCAAAGAGAGAGAGTAAAACTATAATATCTATTCTGAAATTTGTAAGCATTTGTAAAGGGAGAATAAAACTGTCATATCTTTTTGTTATACAATTCCTTCATAGAGGGAGATTACTAAAAGAGGGAGAAGTTTCTATCTAAGAGGGAGAAGTATTATGTTGACATATTGTGCTGCACTATAAGATAAAGACTTGTTTTCAAATTTCATTCTGCTATGACATCTTGTGTTGCCATCAATGCCAAAGAGGGAGATTGTTGGATACAATTGGTTAATTGAGTGTTGTCTTTGATGTTACACAAATGTCATATCAGTCATCAGACAGAGTCTACTGAGCTCAGAAGGTAAGCATAGTAGTTTACAGAGTCTACCGAGCGTTGCTATGTATTACATTGTAAAGATAGCTTCTACCAAGCTAACTTGGTTAACAAAGGAAGTTCAGTACTTACCGAGCTCACTCGGTGATCGAAGGAAACTGTGATAGAGTATTTACTAAGTTGGGAAGGTAAGCGAAGAAAAGTTAGTGTTTGCCGAGCTGGGAAGGTAAGTGTAGAAAAGTTAGTATTTACCGAGCTGGGAAGGTAAGCGAAGAAAACTTAGTGTTTACCAAGCTGGGAAGGTAAGCAAAGAAAAGTTAGTGTTTACCGGGCTGGGAAGGTAAGCGAAGGAAAGTCAGTGTCTACTGAGTTCACTCGGTGTCCAAAGGATTTTTGCACAATTTGCAGTGCTTACCAAGCCTCACTTGGTTAACACTAAAGATCATTATGGTACAGTGTTTACCAAGCTGGGTTGGTTAGCGAAGGATTTTTGAAAATTGTGGAATTAAGGCTAAAATTGATCTATGTGATGAATGTAGCCGACTCACGGTATAATTATTAATAATTTTAACTTGTATTTAAGGCTGACTTGATAATTAGAAAGGTATATATGAAGGATCAAGTTGCGAATTCAAGTGTGCATGTGTGGATAAGATGTATGTGCGAATTGTGAAGGTGCAAGCAAATTTTTGAAGGATCAGATACCCTTGTGGAGCTACAAAGCTTTTATGTGATCAGAGAGGATCTAGTGAAATAGAATAGAGATCTGTATGAGCAAAGATAAGTTGCATTATATTCAGATCATTCATTGTTACTTTCTAACAATTGTAGCTGTGATTTCAAATCTCTTAAAAAAGTGGGTTTAATAGCCTTATTGTAAATCCTCTAACAAGGTGATAGTTCAGTTGAATTGTTCTAAAGACCTCTAGCAAGGCCACTCCTAACAGGGTGATTAAATCCTCTAACAAGGTCACACCTAACAGTGTGTTTTGTAACCTTTAACAGGGTTGGCTCCTAACAGGGCTCACTTCAGAAGAGTGAAAAATAGTAACTAGTTACATTGGTGGTTTTTCCCATATTGGGTTTACACGTTAAATCTGGTGTCTCTAGTGTTCATGATTGCTGAATTGTTTTGGTTATCAGTTCTTAATAATTATTAGTATTTTCTGCATTATCAAGTTTCAGTTTTTTGTAACTAAGATCAAGAGTTTAGACATCTAAGGGACTGTGAAATGTTTTTGTGGTAACTGATTCACCCCCTCCCCCTCTCAGTTACTCCATTCTCATTTCCAACAGGTTTATACTATAAGAAGAATGAAAAGTTTGAACTGAAAGCCTACACTGATGTTGATTGGGCTGAAAATATTGATGAGAAAAATAGCATTAGTGGAGGAGCATTTTTCTTAGGCAGAAGACTTGTTACATGGACAAGCAAGAAGTAGAGTTGTACTTCTCAATCTACTGCTAAAGCAAAGTATGTAGCTATTGCTATCAATTGTACAAAAATTGTATGGATCAAACAATTGCTAAAGGGAATGAAGGAAAAAATCACTAAACCAATGAAACTTTATTATGATAATACAAGTGCTATAAACATATCAAAGAATCTTGTTATGCATACAAGGATAAATCACATTGCAATAAAGTATCATTATGTAAGGGAGTTGGTTCAAGACAAAGAGGTGAAGATGAAATATATCAACACAAAGGAGAAAAGTTGATATCTTCACCAAAGCATTACCTAAGGATGCTTATGAGTATCTAAGAGGTAAATTAGGGGTGATACCCCTATCAAAGGCTATATAAAAGATAGAGGGAGTATCCTGTATCAAACAAACTAACATTTATTTCATACAAATTGATGCAGTGGATCTTATTTTAGCAAGTTGTCTAAAGTAATTACAGAGCTGGAATTTCAAAATAGTCACAAGCAAGGTGATAGAGGGAGAAAATTGAAGAGCCTACAAAAAATTTATACCTGCATATGCAAAGATGCCAAGTGTTGAAGTACATGTCTTTGGCATTTTTGTCAAAGAGGGAGAATGTTCAAAAAACTGATCAAGTGTTTACTGATCAAGAGGGAAGATGATCAAAGTAGAAGATCAAGTTAGAGGGAGAAAGTACATTGGATGAAAGTACAATACAAAAGAAGTAGTGAAGGTACATCATCAGAAGATCAGAAGACTAGAAGCAGAAAAACAAAAGAGGGAGATATTATGATATTCTGCTAATCAATGAAAAAAAAGAATCGGATAAGTGAGATTTTGTAACCTAAGAAGGAGTTGCTAAAAAAGGGAGACATTTCATTCACAAGCTTTCTTTTTTCATATTGCCTTACTATTTAACCTAGTTAGTTTGATGTTTGACTAGTTGATCAGTTTAATTTGCCATCAATGCCAAAGAGAGAGATTGTTGATATATGATTGAAAAGATCATTTGAGTTAGAAAATTGTTGTAAGAAGTGTTTTAAATCATTTTTTTGTCACTAATGTAAAACCTACTATATGTTGGTAAGAAAATTTCTTATATGTTTCAAGCACTATCACTTAGTTGATTGATGAGGATGATTTGATCAACAAGATGTAGCAAAAGTACCTAGAGGAAAGGTTGAGTTATGATTATGTATTGAAGTGCAAGAATCAGTTAAGATAGTGATAACATAATGTATTGATAATCTACTTGGGGTTACAAAATGATTGGAAAGTTTAGAAGAAAAAGGTTGGACAAAGTTCATTTGCTACGCTTGACCAAGTTGATAGAAGGTGCCAAGTAAAGTTAGTGCAAGCCAAGCAAAAAGTCAGTTGGAGCCAAGTGAAAGTGTTTTCTAGTAGATGTCGAGCAAGCTAATAGATGTCAAGCAAGTTAGTAGATGCCGAATGATTTTTAGTATGTGTCGAGCACCAGTACAATCTAGTTGATGTCAAGTGATTTTATAGTAGATGTCGAGTAACACAGTATGTGCGGAGCATAAGAAAATTGATAATGTCGAGTTATTGCATTATGAAAAATATCAAAGAATCACCAAATCAAAGTCAACAAGTTTGTTTTAGAACTTGTGAACTAGGAGGAAGATAAGATTGATGAGCTAGAGGCACACAATTCTATATAAACCATTTTGGAGGTGAATTCAAATGGATTCTAGGAGAAGTTTCTAGAAAAGACAAGATATGGGGTAGATACATTGTATTCTACCTAATCCATTGAAAACCCTAATTTTTGAGATGGATAATGAGTGGGAAAAAGAGCCCTAATTCCCTATATGTAGGGATGTCTGGTCATGAAGGAATGTTAGATGGAGCTTAGAGAGTTTTTGGATGCAAAAATTTAACAAGGTGAAGGAAGAAGGATTTGCTTTATCAAGTGACCTAAAGTGAAGAAGTTTGCAATGGAAAGCTAAGCAAGAAAGCTAGAGAAGGATGAATACTTGAAGGGTGAACAAGTTGTTATAGCTACAAATATTGGAAGCCAAGTAGAGTTGAGGACTGAATAGTGATCTGTAATTTGCAAGTAAGGTTGTAAGCTGTATTAGATCAAACTCTACTATTACTCTCTAACAATTGTATTAGATTAGGGTAAAATCCTTTGGAGAAAGGTTGACTTAATATTCATTGAAAAATCCTTTAATAGGGTGGCATTCCTAGCAAATGGCCTAAAGTCCTCTAACAAGGCTCAGTTTTAACAAGGTGATTGAAATCCCTTAACTATGTCACATTTAACAGTGTGTGTTGTAACCTTTAACATGGCATAACTTCAGAAGAGTGAGAAAGGAGTAGCATGTTACTGGTGGTTTTTCATAAATTGGGTTTCCACGTTAAATAATTGTGTCATGTGTACTGATGGATGTGTTTTGTTTTATGCTTTACAATTCTACATGTTAGTTTAACAATAAAATATCAATTTTGGTTAACACACAATGAATGCATGCATGGTTAAGAAAGTTTTATGAGGTCACTGAATTGTAAAAGTATTATTTGCATATTTGGACCTTAAATAACTGATTCACCCCCCCTCTTAGTTATTCTAAAGAATTCCAACAGAAGAGGCATCTCAAGCCTAAGATACTACACAAGTGCCCCCACAAGAATAAGAATAGGAGCATGAACTGGAGCATTAAGCACAAGAGGTGTCACCATTTTCTTAAGAGGAAGTGGCCACTCCTTCACTTGTTAAGAAGGCTAAGGTTGGGCCTATTTTGAAAAGAACATGAAGGGGGAGATTACAAAAGAAAGTTATTCCCATTCCTTTAGTTCCTAAACCCATCCCTGAGGTGGACAATGAAGAAGAAGATAATCTCCCCTTGAGTCAAAGGACTTGTTTAGCCAGGGATGCTCAAGAAGAGAGGAGAAGAAGCTTGACTATAATGCCACCATCCATTCCTAAGGAACCTATTCAAGTTACCATTTCTAAAGATGAGGAGCTGTAGTGGATTGATGCTTAGAAAGGGAAAGAGACATATATTTTTAACATTTCTGATTTCAATTTTATGCCTATTAGAACTAAAATGGTGGGTGACAAGGTTTGAGATACACCAACGAACTAACATTTTGGAGAGGATTGGGACCAAATTCTACCTCTACCACAAGGGTCTTAGGTACATCACCACCACTATTTCAAGACTTATCTTTCTTGGATAAAGGTTTAGTCACTCTGCTCCCTCTTGTTGCTGAAGAACAAGAAGAAGCAATGCATCAAGAAGAGCCAGAATAGAGGCTAGTTGATGAAGTATCAAAGGAGGGACAAATACGTAAAGAACCTCAACAAACTTCTCAAGATACAGAGGTAAGGAATTAGGCTACAACAGATACATGGACTCTGTCGACATATTAGTCAAAGTTTGTTATTAGTGACATATACTTATTCAAATTGTAAATAGCTACTGAGCTTATTGTATAGTTAACAATGTTTGCAAGGCATTTTAGTTGTTGCCGAGCTTTACAGTTGCTATCGAGTCCTTTGGAGAAATTCTAGTGTTTATTGATTAGTTACAATTATAGTGAAGATCAACAGTGTAAACCATGCATCTCAGTGTATGCCAAGTTTAGTAGTGCAAATTGAGCTATTCAGTGTTACTGAGTTCATAGTTTGTGTGATGTGAGTCCAATGTTAACCAAGTGACTTAGTTTATACTGAGCTCAAGGAGATAGTGTTTACCATGTTACATAATGTAAACCAAGAGACTTAGTTTATATGACAAGTTTCACAATATCTACCATGTCACCAGTGTAGACTGAGTTCAAGACTACTTGGAAATGATTAGTATGGACTGAGTTTCTATGTCTATTGAGTGCATGACGATGCTGCACATTAACAATGGATGCTGAGTATTAGAACCTTATTCAAGACAATCTTTAAAACTTGAGTTTCTTCGTTTGGGACAACTTTGTAATATTTGTGTAAACTTGTATTGCAACCAACTTTGTAATTGTATAATTAGATTGGTATATATGTAATGTATTATATCATATCCAAGTGTGAAAGTGTGTGAATATCAATGCAATGTAATTGAATGCAATCTTAAGAGAAGAGTAGAAAGAGAAAATTACAAAGGCTACAATAGTATAAGGAGCAACAAAGACATATCTATCACACCAAGGTGATTAGTACATAAAGGAATCTCATTTAGCAAATGAAGGTAAAGATCAGAGATTAGCTATTGCTTCATCCTAATAGGTGGATCAATCAAATCCTTTAACAAGGTAGACCTAACAATCTTTTGTAAATCGCTTTACCAAGTGCATACTTCATTGTATGTTTGTAAATCCTTTCACAAGGTGGACCTAGTAGTCCTCATTGTTTATATTATGGTAGATCATCAAAAGTGATCAATGTAAGCCTTAACAGGCCAACTTTATACTGCAATACTAAAGCTTGTGGGCATCATCCCCACCCTAGCTTTACTTTCTATTTGGAAAGTTTTTGAGTTACCAAATCTTTGTGTGAAAGTGTTATGAATTCTTTCATGTTTCTTATACATACAATCAAATTAGTTCATATGTGAAGAATTAAACGCTAATTGAACTATTGTATTAAGAGTTAAAATTGCATAAGTTTTAGAAGTTACTGATTCACCCCTCCCCTCTTAGTAACTTAGCATAGTCTAGAATATTTCCAACAACTAGTATCAGAGCATTGTGGTTCTCAGGAGAAAGTTTAACAACTTGAGAAAAGATCAAAGCCACAGAGATATTTAGACTTGACAAAGCTATTGATAATGAAAAACTAGATTTGGTAATGGCCATTTCCCAACTCAAGAAAGCAAAGGAGCAACTCTCTTAATCCTTGAAAAGAAGAAAAGCACTTGGAATTCAAATGAATGATGATCTCTACATTAAACAAAAAGTTGAAGATCTTCATTCAAGTAATCGAGATGAAGCCAATGAAGCAATCAAAGAACTCCTAGAAAGGAATGGTTCTCTACAAGAAAAAGTAAGAAAACTAAGAAGAGAACATGAAATTTAGTTAGTAAGGCTATGTGATGTCATGGAGTAGAAGAACAAGATAAAAGAAGAGATAGAAGGAAGGAAAAATGAAATCCATAACCAATCCCTTCAACAAGTAGACCTTATTGATCATCTCTCTAGTGCAAATGAAGAAATCATGAGCCTAAGATCTAAAAATGAAAGATTGCAAAATGATTTAAACTCTAAAAGGCAAGTTAATGAAAGAATAATGAAATCCCAAGTAGACATGAATCAATTGAATGAACAAAATCTCTATAGAAAAAAGGGAAAAGTACAAATTGGATATACAAAAGAAGGAGAATCATCCAAGCAAGGAGCTTAAAATAATCAAAGACCTACTTGCAATCACTATGGTAAGATATGTCATACTTCAAACAAATGTTGGAGCAATGGGAAAACAAAATTTAATGGAAAGTGCTGCAATTGCAATCAACATGGTCATAAGGATAATGAATGCAAAGAAAAACCAAGATTTGAAGGCAAATGTCACAAATGCAAGAAGCGTGGGCACAAATCATCAGAATGCAAAACCAAGATATTAAATCCAACAAAATAGATTGTGAAAGCCATATTTGGTTGGGACTACAACACCTGGTACAAATGTCATTATTGTGGAGAATTTGGACACATTGGAATGAATTGTGTAAAGAATCATTTGAGGAAAAGAGATACTACTAAAAGATGTTTCATTTGTATAGAATTTGGTCATCTTGCCAAGAACTTCATGAATACTAGTAGAATTGAAGATGGGAAGAAGGAAAAAGCTAATAACATCCAAAAATAGATGAGATAGCAATGGATTCCAAAGTCTACAAGGAATGAAAGTCCAAGAAATGGTGATCAAGTCACTCAAGAACTGGGCGACTCTACCATTTCTACTAAAGTTCTCAAAGAGAATTGGAACTAGGTTATCAAAGAAGACATCCAAAATAGTTCTAGATTGAAAGAATAAAATGATCCAAATATGTATTCATGATACAAAGGGATTGTCAAGTAAACGGGTACTAGTGTCTACCGAGTTCCCTTCTCTACCAAGTGAGGTTGGGTCATAGACTTTATTGAGCGAGGTCAAGAGTAATGAAGATGCATATGATTACCAAGTCACAAAGACTTCACCTAGTGTTCAATGCAAAGAAGTGAATGAAAGTCTATCAACATGATGTCAATTGATCTACCTTTTGTATTGAGCATTTATTGAATTTTTTTGATAAAAGGCATGGAATGAAAGTCATTCTTAACTTGAAATTTTTGAGAGCTATTGCAAAGTATGATCTTCAGAGCATCCAAGTGATTTCAGCGAATTGTCAGTGAAAGATTTCAAATTCTCTCAAACCCTATTGAGTGAAGATGACATCCAATAGCAACAAGGCTAAATGAGGTTCAGAAATGTTGGTTCATGGAGCAGAATAGAAGGTACCAAACTTCAATGTCACTCCTACAATTGCCAAAACCCTAGATCTGAATGGAGCATAGTAAAAAATCCCCCCAAAGGTACTATTGATCAATGATATTTGAACTCATTTTAAATGTGCTATTTTAAAAGATTGGCACTTTGGAAATTGATGATGCTCTAGGTAAACTTTGTGTAAATGGAGTTTTGAAACTTGAGCACCAACACCTGGAAACTAAAGGGTTAACTCACATCCCTCACATGCCCCTCTGAATTTCAAGTAAAATAGATCAGGTTTATCCTTAGTCGGGTGCATAATGGATAGTTGTGGTTGGAGCAACTAGTATTGATCACAAAGAAGATGATTCATCAAATCACTAGTCTCCCCAATGTTAGCTAGAGCTAAAATGACCAAAACCCTAGGTCAGGTAAAACTTGAAAAGAAAACCCTAGTAGAATGGGATGACAAAGGAATGAAAATTAGTAGTGTCACAGACATGGAGTTGAAATTTGGAATCCATATTATTGAACACAAGATTTATAGCTCAAGAAGGTTAAACAGTATGTCGTGTGAAGCAATTAACCTTGCATACAAGGTAGTAAAGAATAATCTCTCTTACGACATTGTCGAGCTACTATTGAAACAATTCAACAAGGATATGGAAAGCATTAGTACATCAAAGAATAATCCATGTAAGTTTGGTTCCCTATTTACCTATTTATTCTTCTATCTTCAAAAATTCTTCCCATCAAAAGACACTGTTGTGTTTAGAAAAGATGTGCTTGTGCTATATCAGATTAATGAATTTAATGCTGAGATGGGTGAAAATTACAATAGTATTATGGATAAATATTTTGATGCATTCAAGGATAAAATGAATAATAGATACTAAATCACCAAGAAACTTGTTGAAGATTATAAGGATGATGTGTGTTTCATTGTGGATTGTGAAAAAGTATATATCCATATAGTTAAGCCTAGAATAGCATGGGTTAAACCTCTTGGATATGAGGTTAATATTGATGAAACCAAAGACATCATTGAGGCACTTGTAAATGAACTAGTTGATCCTAAGGTTGCATATTTCAATACATATGATGAAGCAAAAGCTAGTATAGAACTATAAATAAGGCTCCCTCAAGCAGTTGACACGGGAACAAAAAGAATTGCAAATCTGAAAACAAGTTCTACCATGTTGTTGACCGAAGGTAAAGGTGAGGATGAGGAAGAATCTGATGAAGAAGAACTAGTAAGGAAAAAGGGCAAGGTAATCATTACCAAGCTAGCCAAGCCATCCATTGCAGTATTTACAAGGAAATCCTCCAGGAAGAAATTTGACAAGGAAGGAGGAGACATTATAATAAAAAAAACCTCCACCCAACTCCCAAGATAAATTGAAAGATCTGGAAGCTAGAGTCAGTATAACAAAATTTAAGCCATTAAAGTATGAAATTAGAACAACTAAAGAGCACAAGAAGATAGAAGATCTGGTGATGAACAAAATGGGTAAATGGAAATACTTACCAAACCAGCTTGCTTCTTAGATTCCTAGTGATTTGTTGGAGAAAATCAATCCAAGATGGGAATTTTCCATGCAAACTATCAAAGACATATATGGGAAAAATCTAAGATAGCTTATACTGAGCATATTAGATGCAGAGGTAAAAGAGTCACTGAAGAAAAATGAAGAAAAATTGACTCTAAAATTCAACACTTGCTTGATTCTAATGAAAGATATTGAACATGTTGTAAGGAATGCAACAAAAACTTGGGAGAATATCTATTTGTTACATAAACAAATTGATTTTCCTACTAATGTAAAAGATGATGATGATGATAAAGAAGAAAAAGATGAAGAGGAAAATGTTGAAGAAGCAACTCATTTTGATAAAATTAATGATGAAGAGGAACAAGGGCAAGAGGCTACCGAGGAAGCAACACAAGATGATGAGAAAATTGATCCAATTAAGATAATTGTATTAGTTATTTCCTCACTTCCTCACTCTCCAAGCAAACCAGTAACAACATCAAGTGCAGAGATAGCCCCAACAAGATTGATTATGACCACTAGTGACAACCCAAATGTCCAATCACTCTTTGCCCTAGTTTAGCTCAACACATCATTCACTAAAGTGACTTCCACTTCATCTACTAAGCTATAGATTCCTCTCACTTCTACTGAGTTGGCTACATTAGTTTTGAGAACATCAACTGTGAATACATCAATTTTGGATTCTTTAGGTATTTTTATTAATATTCCTTCAATAAGTGTAGTATCAATTTTTACAGCTTGTCCTAATATTTCTATAATTATTTCTATTATGGGCATACAAGAAATAAGTGCAAGGACAATTGAGACCAAGCCTCAACTGAGTACAAAATTTTTGGGAAAAGAAAAAGAGATGGAGGAAGAAATAGACCTAGATGAGGAAATTGTAATCCCAAATTTGGACATTTCCAAGCTCACTCTAGACCAAATGCAGGCATTTGGTGAACTCCTCTAGAAGAAAGCCAAACAACAAAATTTAAGAGAGGAAAGAGATAAGGAATTTAAAATTATTGAGGATGCAAAGAACATTTTGGAAAATGCTATAGGTATAAACATTGATTCATTATAGGCAATTTTGTATCAGCTAATAGAGGTAGTTCAAAAGTTCAATGAAGATACTGATGGGTAGGATAAGCTAGTGCAGAAGGCGGAAAAGAAGTTTGAAAATAAAGTGTTGGATCACATTGCTCAACAAATTGCAATTTATCAAGTAGAACTTTCTACAATTTTGGGTTCTTTGGAAACATCTTGTACAAATGTATCATCACTTTTTGGTAAGTGTAAGAATTTTCCTAAGGGAAAAATTCACCCAAGAACTAAGAACTCAAACACAAGCACACAATAGACCAAAAAGAGAGAGAGTATGATCAAAATGACAATGTATTCAATATGCCATAATTCATAAAATGTAAAAGTACACTAGGACTACCTATATATAAAGGCCTCCTAGATACATCTAGAATGCCTCATAATCAGCTACATGATATGTCATACAACCAAGCACATGTCAACCAGATATGGGTTATCCTCCATTAAGCACGAAAGTAAGTGCGGTGATGAGAGGATAAGCCTACAAGGGTGTGACATGCAAAATAGTGTTGTAGACACCATGTACTAAAATAGAGTTGCATACTTTTGTGTTGTCTACATGACAACTCATAAAGGTACACAAAATCCTAAGTGTCTCATAAATAATAATAATAAAATAATGAAAAATAATAAAATAATGTATTAACCTAAGTAAACTTAAGTAAGTGTAACAAGTAAATACTTATTTATACCAACACCCCCCCTTAAGTGCAACTTAGGGGAATGCCCTTAAGCTTACAAACTAGGATGAAGATGCATAATGGGTCCTGGCTACTAGGCCATGTTAGGTACCCATGTACATAATGAAAATGCAATCTCCCATAAAGTAGAGAAAGAGGAAAAACCTCATGGGAAAAAGCCTCCCTCAAAAAGAGAGATAAATAAGGATGTATCCATGGATGGAGTAATCAAAACCCCCCCATTATGACATACATTCAGTATATACATAAGAGAATGAGAGAAGGAAGAGAGACATAATAGGCTCCCCCCCCAAAAGAAGAATGTTGACAAGTGAAAGGCACTCCGATGAAGAAGCTGGTCCAACAATGCAAAAAGGTGTTCCTCCCCTTAGGAAGAAAAAATGGTAAAGGTACACTCCTAAATATGTATGTTGGCCCTAAAACTTGCTCAAGTATCCCTGTGCTAATGTTGAAGTTCACTATTTCCAACTGTGCTGAAAAGAATGAATGCAGATCGGTCTGTTGAACCTGTTCCACTAAACCATCTGTCTCCTCAACTGACAAAGAGACCTCCACTAATTTTTGTTCATAAGGATCCAGAATCATGCCAACCTATGAAGATTGATCATGTAGAGAATGGACATGAGGGTCAGAGTGAGTCCTCGCAACAACTATAGAATGATCACCTTCATCAATGAGAAGATGTAAGTCCTCAAGTTTGTCTCCCAAGTCAAATAAAGCTGGAGCTGGAAGACGAGATGTACCATGATGTGTTGGACCTTTCATTGTGGCAATATAAGCATGTGGACTAGACTGATGTGACCTCTCACTGCAACTATCGATAGAACCCCACATGTCTAAACCTGTTGAAGCACTATCGCTAGAGTCACTATCAGTTTCCACTATGTATGATGTACGGAGAGGAGTAGAGGATAAGCTCGATGAACTTTCCTCAAAATGTACATCCTTCTCCACAAAGATCTCATGAGTCTTTGGATCCATCAATATACAAGCCTTCACACTATCTTCATACCCAATGAAGGTACAAGGCCTTGGTGTTGGTGCCTTGCAATTCTTGGAAGATAGGTTTGTCCATCCTGGACAACCGAAGACTCAGGTGCCTCCTATCATATGGGTTCTTCAAAGGAAGACTTTTCTGATACCATGTAAGAATTTTCCTAAGGGAAAAATTCACCCAGGAACTAAGAACTCAAACACATGCGCACATTAGACCAAAAAGAGAGAGAGTATGATCAAAATGACAATGCATTCAATATGCCATAATTCATGCAATGTAAAAGTACACTAGGAGTGCCTGTATATAAAGGCCTCTAAGATACATCTAGAATGCCTCATAATCAACTACATGATATGTCATACAACCAAGCACATGTCCATCAGATATGGGTTATCATCCATTAAGCACATAAGTAAGTGTGGTGATGAGAGGATAAGCCTACAAGGGTGTGACATGCAAAACAATGTTGTAGACACCATGTGCTATGCGTACTCCTATGTTGTCTACATGACAACTCATAAAAGTGCACAAACTCCTAAGTGTCTCACAAATAATAATAATAAAATAATGCAAACTAATAAACTAATGTATTAACCTAAGTAAACTTAAGTAAGTGTAATAAGTAAATACTTATTTACACCAACAGTAAGCTATGTAATATTTCTAATTTTACCAAGGAAATAAAGGACATATTGTTCGAGATAGATGAAGATCTTAAGGCAAGTGCTCAGTAGCTGCAACTTGACCCTAGTTCAACTTCTGTACACTTCAAGAGGATAAGCTTTTTGACAGATATGCAAGTAGAATTTCTTAAAGAAGAGGCAAGGATCAGATCTACATTGGTAGATATACAACATGTGATTCTTCCCAACATGGATGCACTGCAGAAACACATTGTACATTCTAAAACTCTTATCCATGACAACACTTTTTCCATAGCAGGCCATATGATAGAGTTGTCTGTAGAAGTACAAATTGTACTACATAAAAGTAAGGTCTTGCAAGAGGATTGGGATAAGACATTGGCAATCAAACTCAAGGTACATTCAATTTTTTTTATCTCATTTTGGCATTAACATGTAAATAAATAGAATAAATATTTTGCATTAATCTCAAAAAGGGGGAGAAAGATATATGTATAGGGAGTGCATACTGTGGATAAAAAGATATGAGAAAAATGTATAGAAGGAGACATGTAGGCAAAGATGTAAAAGGTTATGGGGGAGAAAATGTAATAAGTTGTAAAAGAAATGGGGGAGAAAGATATGTATAGTAAGTATATGTTGTATACAGAAAAAGGATATATAGTATACTAAATGAAAGAACCTTACCATGTACATATATATATCTTACAAAATCAATTTTCAAAAATTTCAAAAACAGTATACTCTACCAAGCTAAGAATCACTAGGTAATGGATAAAGATTTGAAGGAAACTTTTTGAATTTTTTTTTGGCTAATAAGTGTTTTTGTCACTAATGTCAATGGGGGAGATTGTTGACATATTATTCAAAGTTTACTATTAGTGACATACACTTATTCAGATTGTAAATAGCTACTGATCTTATTCTATAGTTAATAGTGCTTGTTAAGAATTTCAGTTGTTTCCAAGTTCTATAGTTGCTACCAAGTCATTTAGACAAATTCTAGTGTTTATTAAGCAGTTACAATTATAATGAAAATTGGTAATGTAAATTGTGCATCTTAGTGTATGCTGAGTTTACCAGTGCAAATTGAGTTGTTCAATACTTACTGAGTTCTCAGTTTATACGATGTGAGTCTAGTGCTAACTGAGCTATTCAGTGTTAACTGATGGAATTAAAAGTGGGAACATACACTTTTGAAAGGGGGGGCTGAATCAGAAGTTCAAACTTTAACAACTAAAACTTTTACCATTTCATTAGATGCATATAATATCTGAACTATAAATAACAAGTAAAGTAAATGCATCCAAACATGTAAACACACACACACACACACACACACACACACACACACACACTTTAAACTTGATATGATTACCCAAAAACCCTCCAAATGAGAAGGTAAAACTTTGGTGGGAATGACACCCACAATTCTTCATTGTTCCAACAATATAGTGTCACCAATTATGGTTACAAAGTGTTGACCATGATACATAATCTACCCTATGAAAGGCCTGCCCTATTAAAGGCTTACAAGGACTATTAAGTCCCACCTTGTTAGAGGATTTCAACACCTAGTTAGAAGTGTGCCTAGCTAAAGGACTTTCAAAAAATCTACTTGGAATGTCACCCTGTTAAAGGATTTTCAACAATTTGTTAGGACTATTCCACTTAGGAGATTTAACTAGAATCACCTATTAGGATGCTTCAGCATAGATCTTGTGATTAGCTCTAGTAGCCTGATCAAATATCAAATTTGTAATGTGTCCTTCTTGATCCTCTCTGATATGATATGTCAATTCTGTATCCTCTATCCTTTGTTCTTCTCAAATGCTCTACTTTTCACATGTAAACTTCACTTATTCTTCTCCTTCAATTCCTTACATGCTTGCTATGAAGTTTAGGGTTTCATCCTCCTTAAGAAGACTAGAAGACTTAGGGCTAGGTATGAATCTATAGCTAAGATTCATCCTTTTTGATGCTTAATCCTTCCCTTTTTCTAATTGGCTACATGTAATTTCATAGGGAATCTGCATATAGATTCATCCTTATCTTCAAAAGATCATATTTTATCCTTAGGTCGGATGAAAAATGATTTACATAGTTGTTTATGCAATCACAAACAAATATGTCAAATCTATGTTGCTCGGCACTTGAGGTTGCTAATGCTTGGTACATACTATAATTTTGTCTTTGACTCAGCACTTGAATTTCTTGACATCTACTATTTTCTTGGCACTTGAATCACTTGGCATGTATTGTCTGCTCAGCACTTGAGTGACTCGGCATATGAGTGATTCGTCACTCATTACAACTCAGCACAGTCTATATTTACATATCACACTCGATATACATTACTAGTTCAATATGAACTTAGTGAATGTCTTAAGTGTCTTGACACTCAATTGTCAAAACCAATTTGAGATCAACAATCTCCCATTTGACATGAGTGTCAAAAACACTTAACTTTACATATTTAATCTAACCTTCTCAAGTATAATATATTCACAAGTCAGCTTGTATACAAAACTTTAAAATTTTCAAAATTTTGTAATAGACTATATATCTCAAAATGTATAACTCCCCCTGAGTTAATATGCTTGTAGTGTATCCAAAAATCTATTCTCCATTTTGAGTAATTTTTTCTCTTGCTGATACTCTTTGTCTTCAAATACACTGATACTCTTTATTTGATATGCTCTATTTTTGCTCTTATGTTTGCTCCCTTTGTGTTTTCTCCCCTTGTGGTTTACCTTTATCTCCCCCTTGGTTATTTATCTTCCTCTTCTTTCTATCTCCCTCTTTGCACATTTATCTCTCCCTTTTTTTACACTTATGTCAAAGAGTCTATACACTGATTGTGTATTTGTCCAACAAGGACTTGTGGACCTCCATGATTATTTTTAGAGCAGCATCATAGTTTTCACATGCAACATTTAATGACTTTATTTGGATTGCTATCTCTTGTGAAAGGTGAACTAGTCCATCTAATATTGAAAGATTTGGATCTTTCTTCATCAAAGTCTCTACATATCCTAGTTCCTTGTGGAGTATCTCCATATGAGGGGTTAGGGAGGCTTGAATGTTAGTCAACTTGGCTCTTATATTAGCCTCTTCTACTGTTAGCACAACTAGTTGACTTTGTTTTTGAAGCAATGAATGGAAATGCTTCTCACTTTGAGCTGGGTTTTGAGGTAGTTACATACCTAAGATTTTCAATTTTCTCTCTAGACTCAGAATTTTATGGCTTGTTTCTTGTGTGAAGAGTGTGGGTTCACACAGTTTTGTGTACAATGAGAATATGTTCTCAAGTACCTTCTTCACTATCTCAATTTTTGTAGCCAATTGTACTTGTGCCAGTGCTATATCACCAAATATTTTATCATTGACTTTCTCTTGAAATTTCCTTTCTGACCATTCCATAAATTTTGCATTTGTATTTTGGTCTTCATTATTCACCTATTCCACAATATCTAATAGCTATTCTAATATTGGCTTTGATTCTTTAGGTGTAGGCAAATTGAAAGCATCTAATAAGATATCTTTGATTTCTTGCAATTCTTGGCTCTGTTTATACTCCTTTCTGAGTATTTCCTAAATTTTCTTCTTTTCCAAGGCTTGTTGCATTATTCCTATCTATTCTAATGTCATGGTTGCATAATCATACTTAGGTATCACTATTTATTCATCTAGATTTGCATCTCCATAGTGAATTACCTTGGCAACTTTGGATGAACTAGAGCTTGGTGTTGAAATTTGTAGTGGTACAACTTCAGTGCTCGGCTCCTAAAGGAATTTTATAGGAGAGCTAGATGTTGGTAGATTTACCAATGCTTGTACGGCTTCTTGCTCCTTTTCCTTTGGAATGTCCTTTCCTTCATATTTGCCTTGACCAATTACTATTATCTAACTTTCACCTTGTGTCTATGCATTAGGTTGAACATTGGCCATTTCTTCTTCTTTTTCTTCTATTGCAGTCTGTGTTTGTTCAACTCTAATAGTAGTGTCATCCTTTGTAGATATTTCTTCTAATGTTTGCACCAAAGGTTGAGCACTAGTAGCTAAAGGGATAGTAGAAGGTGGTTCTTGTGTGTTTACCTTATTCCTTGTAATGGTAGCTACTACCTTTTGAAGTTCATCAACACTAACCAGTACTGGATTCTCACACAATTTGGCTTGCAGTGTGGATTGGTCATGGATCTTCTTCAGGTCTTCTATAGTTAAGGGGTTGATGTTTTGAGCTGAGCTATTGGGAACATCCTTTACAATTATAGTGTCTGAAGGTATGCTTGTGTCATGTGGAGGGGTCATGTTCGACATTTGTGTGTCTTGCACACTCTGTTGTTCCTACTAATCTTTAGCTATAGCCATCTCATTTGTCTTCTTTTGTGTCTCCTCCATGGTAGTATCATCTTTTCCTCTTACTGTTTCATCTTCCTTGTCTTCCTCTTCATCTCCATTGTTTCTTCCCTCAAAGGGATCCTCTTCTCCTTCTTTAACTATTGTCAAATAATATATTAACTTCCACATTTGAGTGGATTTCTTCACAACATCCTTAATATTATTTTGGAGTATATTGAATGCCTTGTATTTAGGGGAAAATCTGCTACCATACTTCTTATTTGCCTTGACAATTTGACCTTTTATCAAATCTGGCATTACTTGTGCTAGTGTTGATTCCCTTATTTGTTTCATTGGGTTTAAGTAGTAATACCACTTATTTTCAACAATTGTATACAACTCCTTTGGCATTGTATTGTCTAGTTCAAGTGGAGTATTCTTGAACTTAAACATTATTGCATAAATTGATTATTCAATCAGATTTTTCTCTATTCTACCAAGTTTTCCAAAATCAATATTATTTAAGCTGGTCATATCTACATTATCCTTAACATTATCACATATATTTTCAAGATCAGATTTAGTTGTATGACTTACCACTCTAAATTGACTTGTATCTTTAGACTCTATCTTTTCATCATCCATTTCTAGTTGTGAAATGTATTTTCTCCTCTATTTATTTTGCACTTGGCCCTTTTGTTCAGTAGCCTTTGTTTTCTCTTTTGCCTTCTCTATGGCCTTTTGAGTAGTAGGCCTTGTACTTGCCTTGGTTGTTGGTGCTGTTGGCTTTTTTGGGATGGGCTTCAAAGTTTTCTTTGCCTTTGGTTGAGCCACAGGCTGAGCCTTGGCCTTTCCAATGGCATTGGTGTCTCTTTGGTTTCCTCTTCCTCAATGCCTTCTTCTTCTTGGTCCTCACCCATGCCTTGGGTCAAAGCTAGAGGTTCTTGAGCTTGTATCTCTTCTTCTTCTTCATTCTCTTCATCATCATCTTCTTCCTCATCACATACTTCCTCACCAAATTTTTCTTTCAATTTTTGTACTAATTTATCTTTCTTCTTCAATGTAGAAGTTGTATTCAATTCCATTTCAACTTTAGACTTCATTACAACATAGTTACCAAATATCTTTGCTATTTTGTCAATCTGCTCTATTAGGAGTGCAGTAATGGCAACTGAGGCTTCATCAACATTAATCTTATATCCTAGGGGTCTTAGCCATCTAACCCTAGGTATAATAGCCTGTATATAAGTGTAATCAATATCTAAAAGGAAACACATGTCATTATAGTGTTGTTCTACTAGTGAAATAGGTATCATCAATCTCTACTTCATGAACTTGTTGAAGTCTTCAAAATAGCTTGTCATAACTAACTCAAAGTTTTCTCCCATTTTCTTAGTATACTCATTAATTTGGACATCCACTGATCTATTTGTCTTCCATCCAACTTTGCCAAAAGATGGTAATTCATTTTGTACATAGAAGAATATGCATGCAAGTATTGATCCAAATTTAATTGTGCACTTTTTGTCTTCCTAATGGCACCTAGGTTCTCATTTATTTGTTGTAATTGAAGTTTTGCAAGATTATAGGTATGATATTTCTTGAAATTTTTTTAACCAACATCAACTACTATGCAGGGTACATTGTTTAACCTGCTTGATTGATAGAACTTGTGGGAAATAACCCTTATTGCAAAGTCAAGTAAATGATCTATAATGGTATCTATGGTCATTTCACACTTATTCCATTTAGCACTTCTATTTTTCTCAATTACCTCTCTGGAGTCATTACATAGGGTCTTTGGCCGATCTAGGGTTGGATAACTAGTCACCCTATGAACAATTCTTTTTGAAATCTTGATAGGTCCACCTTCTAACCACAGACATCCATCATGGATTTTGCTCAGAACTATTTTTATCCATTTAGTTTTAAAAACTATGGGAAAATCTAGGGCATGAGTCAAACCCTTTCTCTCCACAATCTTAAATTCTTCCTCCAAGACTCCATTTTTGTTCAATTTATAATATGCTTGTCTTATCTCCATGTCACCTATGCCTCCTACTTTGTAGTTGTAACATTTTCTCACATCTTTTACCATTATGACTTTAGGCAGAATCATGGATAATGTAGTTGAAGAATCTTGTCTATAGGAAATGTCTGGGATGACCTTGAAATTGGGTTGTTTGACTCATTTCTAACTAATTGAACCTCAAAATCTTCTTTCTCCTTTGCATTCTTTGAACTAGAGGACATTTTGTCAAACTAGGGTTTACCAAATTTAAATTGTGCAACTTGGCTTATGAAGAATACCTTTAAAATTTGATGAACTAGTGTTTGATCATTTCTATAATCCTTACAAATGCTTCAAATTGGTTTGTGAATCACCTCTTCACTTTTCTTGTTCTTGCTTTGAATTCATAATGATGAAAAATAGGTGAAAATTGACCTTATACCCTTGAAAATTTTGCAATTAATGCTTGGTATGTGTACAACTATAAAACTCGACATCAACACAATTAATGCTTCATTTGGCATCTATAGAAAATTCTTTCACTTAGTAGCTACTACAGACTTAACTTTAACTATTTTTGACTACAAGCTTGACACTAACTAGTTCTTTTTTTTACTCGACATGCACAAAAGACTTTTCATGTTCGGCAACAACATGAAAACTTGAAGATTTAATCTTGAATTTTCCACAACTTACATCTTAAGTCATGCTCATGTAATCATTTTAGTTTTAATTTCTTTTGGAACTAATGTATAATGCAACACACTTTAAGTATCAGGCCCACATACCTCTTATTTACTTAATTTGATGTAGTGTGACCACTTGACCCATTGGGTGAAGTGATCCCTTCTCCATTTGATGTACTGCCAACATCTTTCTTCTTCCATGTCTTGTTCATCTCATTACTGATATGTTAACATCTACCTTTCCTTTACCTTTATCAAATTCACAACTTGGTGCCTTGGACTTAGTTGGACAATGCTTGCTGATGTGACCAGTCTTGTGATAGCTAAAACATGTGGTTTGACTCAATCATCTCTTGTAGTTACCACTAAAGTGAGTCCTAATGCAATTTTCAAGTACATGTCCATATTCCTGACAATAATGATATCTATATCTTGTATTGTAATCCTAGTTATAGGAGTTTTCATAGCTTCTTACCTTTTTTTGGCTTACTTTATGACCACGTGGACTTGGATCTGCATTCAAAGGCTCTATGTCCATACTTTTGACAATTCTAGTAGTGTCTTTCAAATTTTGGTGCATGCATGGTTCTGGTTCTGCATTCATGTGCCTGATGACCTTGTTTGTTGCACTTGTGACAATGAGTCACATTCGTAGGCTTAGCATTCTAATTTTCTTTCTTTCTCCTGCACACATTAGTTGTATGTCTTTTCTTACCACAATTATGACAAGTAGGTTTGGAATTCTTACCTTTATTGTTCCTTTCCTCAACAGCTTTAGATGATTCTTCTTCTTCAGTACTGGTTTAGCCCAATCTTGATGTATCTCTACTGGATCTAGGGGATTTTAGTAGTTGCTCAAAATACTTGATGACTTCATTTGGCTTGTTGAAACTTTCAACAAATTCCTTTTCTCTTTTCAAGTCATTCTATAGTTGTTCATTCTACAACTTGAAAGTAGTTATTTCAATGTCCTTAGCATTCAACTCATGATGAGCATTTATTATTTTGCTTAAGGTATCTAATTGCATGTTTGAGATCCTAGATAGCTCTATTGACTTTTCTTCCAATCTGTTTGCCAAAATTCTTTTGCCTTCTTCAATCATGGCCTTGTCTTCTATAGCTTTCTTCTTTTGTTTAGTCAACTCACATAGTAGTATAGCTTGTAATTCTTGCTCCAACTTGAGATTTATGATCTCTTTAGCTCTTGCTCTATTCTTTTCTATTAGATCATAGCAATTCACTAGAGTTACCATCTACAAATAGCTTTGTGGTGTCAATATTTTTGTGTTGTGTGTCATTTTGTGCTATAGAAATCTCTTTCCTTCTCTTTAGGAAACTCTTCAAAGCATCTCTGGCTTCATTTAGTTGATGCAATATGAGATGTATCTCAATCATTCTGGTTCTCAGTGGTCTTTCCCAACTTGTAGACTTCCATTTCAAGAACTTTCCTCTAAGCTGCAAAGCTTCTTCTTTTGAGAACTTAGCTCTAATACCAATTGATGGAATTACAAATGAGAACATACACTTCTGGGGGGGGGGGGGGGTGAATCAGAAGTTCAAACTTTAGAAACTAAAACTTTCACCATTTCATTAGATGCATATAATATCTAAACTGTAAATAACATCTAAGCTAAATGCATCCAAACATGTAAACACACACACACACACACACACACACACACACACACACACACACTTTACACCTGATATGATTACCCAGTAACCCTCCAAATGATAAGGTAAAATTGGGGTGGGAATGATACCCACAATTTTTCATTACTGCAATAATAAAGTGTTACCGGTTATGGTTATAAAGTGTTGATCATGGTATATGATCTACCCTGTTAAGGGCTTATAAGGACTGTTAAGTCCCACCTTGTTAGAGGATTTCAATACCCTGTTAGAAGTGTGCCTAGCTAAATGACTTTTAGAACATCCACTTGGAATGTTACCTTGTTAAAGGATTTACAACAGTTTATTAGGACTAGTCTACTTAGGAGATTTAACTAAAATCACCTGTTAGAATGTTTCAACATAGATCTTGTGATTAGCTCTAGTAGCTTGATTAAAGATCAAATCTGTACTATGTCCTTCTTGATCCTCTCTAATCTGATATGTCAATGCTGTATCCTCTATCCTTTGTTCTTCTCAAACTAATTTTGCAATTTTTTCTCTACAACTTCTAAGCCTTCATTAATGCTCTACTTTTTGCATACAAACTTCACGTATTCTTCTCCTTCAATTCCTTAGATGCTTGCTATGAAGTTTATGGTTTCATCCTCCTTAAGAAGACTAGAAGACCTAGGGTTAGGTATGAATCTATGGCCAAGATTCATCCTTTTTCCCCTTAATCTTTCCATTTTTTTGATTGGCTGCATGTAATTTCATAGGGAATCTGCATATAGATTTGTCCTTATCTTCAAAAGATCGTATTATATCCTTAGGTCAGCTGAAAAATTGTTTACATAGTTGTTTGTGCAATCAAAAAAAAAATGTCAAATCTATGTTGTTTGGCACTTGAGGCTGCTAATGCTTGGCACATACTATAATTCTGTCTCTGACTTGACACCTAAACTTTTTAGCATCTACTGTTTTCTCAGCACTTGAATCACTCAGCATGTATTGTTTGCTTAATACTTGAGTGACTCAGAACTCGTTGAAACTGGACACAATTTGTATTTACATATCATACTTGGCATACATTCTTAGTGAATGTCTTAAGTGTGTTGACACTCAATTTTCATAACCAATCTAAGATCAATATTAACCAAGTGACTCAATTTATACCAAATTTGAGGAGATAGTGTTTACCAAGTCATACAATGTAAACCAAGAGAGTTAGTTTATATGACGAGTTTCACAGTATCTACCAAGTCACTAGTGCAGATCGAGTTCAAGACTACTTGAAAGTGATCAGTATGGATAGAGCTTTTAGGTCTACCAAGTGCATGATGATTCTGAGCATTGATAGTGGATGCCAAGTATCAAAACCTCACTCGAGTTAGTCTTTAGAACTTGAGTGTCTTTATTTGCACCGACTTTGTAATATTTGTGTAAACTTGTATTGTGGCCAACTTTGTAATTGCATAATTGGATTGTTATATATGTATTGTATTGTATCATATCCAAGTGTGGAAATGTGTGAATATCAATGCAATGCAATCAAATATAATCTTAAGAGAAGAGTAGAAAGAGAAAATTACAAAGGCTACAACAATATAAGGAGTAGCAAAGACATATCTATCACACCAAGGTGATTAGTACATAAAGGAATCTCATTCAATGAACCAAGTTATAGAGCAAAGATTAGCTACTTCTTTATCCTAACAAGTGGATCAGTGAAATCCTTTAACAAGGTAGACCTAATAGGCTTTTGTAAATCTCTTTATCAAGTGCATACTTCATTGTATGTTTGTAAATCCTTTCACAAGGTGCACCTAGTAGTCCTTATTACTCCTAACAGGGTAGATCATTATAAGTGATCAATGTAACCCTTAATAGGCCAACTTTATACTGCAACACTAAAGCTTGTGGGTATCATCCCCACCCTAGTTTTACTTTCTATTTGGAAGGTTTCCAAGTCACCAAATCTTTGTGTCAAATTTTTATGAATTCTTTCATGTTTCTTATGCATGCAATTAGATTAGATCATATGTGAAGAATTAAATGCTAATTAAACCATTGTATTAAGAGTTAAAATTGTAGACATTTTAGAAGTTAATGATTCACCCCTCCCCTTTCAGTAACTTGGCATAGTCTATTATATTTTCAATAGTCTGTTAATACAAATCTCTCTCAAAAGGAGAAGACTTCAGAAAGGAGTGATATGGATAAAGGGCCAGCAATGAAAACCTCCTTTTTAGCTAAATATATGTCTCCCATGAGCACTATACCAATATGGTTGAAGAGGGAGGTTATGATTCACAAAAGAGGTAGTTGGATATAACTCGCGAGGAGAGTATGGATGAGCTGGTAAAAGCAATCAAGAAGCCTGAGCCACCTATGAGTGGTGCATAACAATTGGCCTTCATAATGAAGAATAAAGACTAGGACTTACTTGGCCATATAGCCATCCCTCCTCTACATGTGGATACCAAAGATTTGACTCCTAAGGACTCTCATATTAAAGAAGTCCTGTTAGGAAACCCCATAGTAGACATAGCTAAAGTAACGATCACTATGGGTGTTAAGGAGGTGTTTAGGCAATTAGATGGAAATGGGTCTAAATTGGTGATGTTGTACAAATGGAGAAAAAAGATAAAGGGAATGTACAAGTTGATTAATTTTTGGGAGCATGTCAATAATGGTGTAACCATTTCGAGCAAAAAAGTATATAGATAATACAAGGTAATTTGAACCTATTACATTACATTTAGTCTAGTGCAGAGAAACTAGCATCTATAGTGAACTGGGAATTTGGTTTGATGGAAGAAGTAAAGACCTGGGCTAAGGACCCTAAAATTTTGACAACAATAAAGGGTCAAATATATCACACTCTCATGGATGTATATACAATGGAAGAGTTGGATAAACTAGAAGATTGGATTGAGAAGATAGAGGTAAGAAATATGGTCATAGAAGGAATTCATGAAGATATTCATAAGTTAAAAGACCAAACTTAAGAGACAATTTTGGAAGCAGAGAAGTATTATGATGCCATTACCCTTGAGATTTTTGAATATGAGTAAAAAATAAAGCTCAATTTAGTTCAATTAGTGGTCAAACAATTAGAAAGAACTTTTGAGGATGCTTCGTCTGATGAAGAAATTAGGCACACATTTAAGACTGAAGAGGTATTGTTAGAACTGGACACTAGACAATTTTGCGAAGACTCAAATGGATCTCAATAATTATCGACCAACAACCTAGCATAAATATGAGGCTTTATATTTTCTAGATGTTACCCAAGTGATAAAGATTATAGATAAATTCAAGATAAAACATGTAGACATAGCTTTGGCATAAAGGGGAAGAAAATCTGGAAGTTAGAATTTCAGTTTTGACACTTGGGGAAATTTTGGATTTTTTGAACCTACCACTAAGGTGCGCAAGGTGTGCAAGGTTCACTATTCTAGAGATGCACCAATAGTTAACTACAAGTTTCTAATTTAGAACTTTCCATACATTGGAAATGCATTCTAATGATAATTCAACTCCTACAAACACTTATAGAAGGTTGAGCTTCCATTTTTAGAGTGTCCAGTGACTTAGACTCTTTGATAGCTTCCTTCTTCTTAGCTACTTCTTCTTAATTTATTTTAAGACATGTAAAGGCTCATGGACCCATTAATTGTTATAAACAAGGGTGGAGTCCTACTTAGCATCATTTAGAGATTTAGTTTGTATATAATTAGATTTGTTTTATTACTTCAGAAGCATATGTTTGCATTAAAAGATCTCTAACTCCCAACACAAATTGAGGAGATGATTTCTTATAAATTCAAGAATATAACATGTATTCTAGGCCGTTATTTTGATACAATAATATATGCTATTGGTACTCTCATTCTGAGTGTAGTTATTCTTGCAAGAGTGTGTTATTTTTGTGAATTATTATTAATGATAATAATGGAGCCAATAGTTTTGTTGTGCAATATTTTTATTTTGGTGTTTTCCATGTGTTGATGAACTCTACTGATGTACCAAGTTGGAGAAGAGGTCATCCTATTGGTCCTACATAACTTCTTGTCTCGCATGAGTGCACTTTCTGTGGCTTTGTGGTTCAATGAGAAGTGAAATATCTTTTGGTGTTTACTAAATTTCCATTAATGATTGTATCAGTAGATTTGAGGAAGCACTACTCCTATTTTCATTGGTTTCCTACCTGATCTTTTCAATGATTTAACTAACAGACATGTTACCATGATGTTCATTAGGAATTTCCCTTTCATGCTAGTTTCTTTCATCTCTCGTTACCTTATCTTTGTTATTTTCTTTGCTAACACTTGGTTAAATTAGGCATTCATATAGTTACATTATTAGATTTAATTCATTATAAAAACATAAAATACCAAAAATATATCTCTTTTGTGTTTTCTTTTGAAACAACAAGCAGATTGAATATCTTATCTAAAATTGGTCAAAACTAGCAAAGGCCTCCCTGTGAACAAACACATTTGTCTTCAATTGAGCAGATTTCAGTAGGTTGCAAGATCACTTGGAACCTTGGAGTTGATCCTAGATTAGCTTTTCAAGTGAGGAATTTGAAAGGATTCCTACTGTTAAGCATCATGCACAATGACAACTCAATAGAACCCAGTGACCGTTGTAGGGATCAAATCTTTCAACAGATTTGAAGGAAATGAGTTAAATTAGATTTAAATAATAAACAAGTGTTCCATCCAATATCTTCACTAGTTGTAGAATGAAATTCATGAACAAATTAGAATGATCCACCTCAAAAATAAAAAGGAACTTAAATATCATTTTGATGATTGCTCACTAATCTATTTGTTCTTGCAAGATGAGTAGATGGAGACAATGCAATTCAAAAATGGATGCAAAAATCTATTTTTCTTAGTTAAATATTATCCATAAATGAATTAGGATGATCCAAACAATACAATCCCATGGCTCTCCATACCCAAGATATGCAAAAACCTGATAGTTGTATTGCTAAAAAAGTAACTTGGTGTTCACCAAAAGGAAGGAAACTAGCAAACATTAACATACAACCCACAATAGGCATTGAGTTTAAAAAATGCTCCAAAAAATATATGGCCTCTTCAACTCATATCAATTAGTATAGAAGATAGAAGACTAGAGTGCTTGTGTCATATTATCAAAACTAGAGTGCTTGTTTAATATCACTAAAACTAGAGTGCTTTTTTCATATTATCAAAAGAAAATAATTATTTGAATCTTTTATATTAAAATATTAAAATAAATTGTATTGATGTATTCGAACCAACTTTCCAAGTATAAGCCAATATCACCTCTTTCACATATACTGATGTCTCCTATTATTCTCACTTCCATACTAGGATCTTTGTTATAAAAACTTATGTACTTAGAGGTTTTTCAGTGTTTCCTATGTCCTAATTGATTTAAGGATCTAATTGTGTTGATTTGGTATCCCTAGTGGTTAAAAGGAATTGTTAACATATATTACCACTTTGTGTGAGGAAATGAGAGTCCAAAGGAACTAATTTAACACTTCACATACTCAAAAACACAAACTAATGAAATGCTCTAGATTAGGCCAAAAGAGGTTGATGCATTCAATAAGAGAATACTTACACAAAATGAAGCCAAATCATGCTAGAAAAATAGGGTATTGGCCCTTCTAGTTTGCTATTTGATAGTTTCCTAAAAATGACACATTCAAAATGCACTTATGAGAAAAGACCTAGAATGAATGAAATTGATTAAATAATGATGGTAAGTTAGTTTGAATTTCACTTGGTTTCGAGAATACTTTAATATTCTCTACTTAACAAGGCCAACTACATAAAGTGGAAGCTCATTTGGCCTCACCCCCTCCTCCTAACATCAATCTAATTTCCCCATTAATATCTCATTACACACTTCATTCATTCATTCATCCATTTATGAACCATAACATCCAATCAATACAATCAAATAACATTCATTAATATTATATAACCTTCCTTAATACACACCACTAATCAAGAATTTATTTACACATAAAAATATTCATTAACATGACATAAAATTCAATGTTAATACACATCATTTATAGATAATTACTTATAACAACATTCTTTCATTATCCAACAAAAAGAACATCAAGATCTTTTCTGCTGCAATAACAAGTAAATGGGTTAAATTATTGCATACATTTTTTTACGTTACAAGTATTTCATTAATCAGTAGAACATAACATGAATTTTTCTTCATCTGACAATGCCACATCATGTACAATAACATTTTAATCTACCACCACCTCAACATGTTGAACACTTCGAACATGCTCCACTCATTCACCATGATGTTCAACATGCTCTAAAATATTCAAAAAAATGTTACACAATCAATTGTAATTAAAGATGTTAATTCTATTAATAATTACATAATTTATTTCCAATAGAAAATTAATACCTCCACCACTACCATGCACATCATAGCCTTCGTCACACCTAGGTTTTGTGATAGGATTTGAAGGCTGCAGTGAAATGTCATGCACATTGTTTAATATATAAAACTAAAATAGTCAATTTATGTTGAAAATTAACACCAAACATGAAATTTCTCAACTATTCAATTTGATTTAATTTTCATTTTACCAATTTACCTATGTCTCATCTGGTGCACCAGATTATTCAATATGGACTTTGGATTCTTGGCATATGCACGCAGCCACAACTTTATAGCCTTCATTTAAGGCCATTTTTTTGTCTTCATCCATGGGCTCTACATTGAATTCTATGCCCTAATTTTTTTTCTTAATATCATATGTTTTGCATGCATGATTTGATGAAACCTTATATAAAAAAAAATTGACATGAACAAAACTATTTGCAACCTTATATAAAAATAATTGATATGAAATTACATTGCTTCTACTTACAAGTTGAGAGTGAAGGTTCAAATAGCCACCAGAGCCAAGTTTGTGTTGGCCAACCTTTTGTACTCTCACTTCTGTAGCTTTTGATGTATCCTACAGTTTATGAAAAGTTTGAAACATGTTAGGTTATATATTTATAAAGATCACTAATTAGTGCATGATTACATTCTACTTAATACCATTATGCCATACCTTCTTTTTACCTCTTCTAGTTCAATTCCTTTACCATGTATCCTTTTTCCTTTTGCATCTTCTATTATTTCATTCCACTCTATTGGTGGAATCATAGGAGGATGCTCATACTTTGGGTTATCCTTTATACCCCTTCTATATTGGTCCCTCACAATCTTTATATGTTTGGATGTTCTTTTAAGAAGTAGGGCACTGTAAAAAATGTTTTTTCCAAAGAGATCCTCTAAAGATGTATCGAGCTGATTTTTTAATTCAAGATCTTGTTCATTCTGCCTTTTTTGAAAAACCAAAATTGTTAGACGCATAACTTTGATATAATGAAATAAATGGAAGAAATGAAAAAATATTGTACCAATGATATGAAGCTACACACCTTTTACATATGGTGGGCTCAAATAGCTTCAATATCATAAAAAAAAACATTTCCTACAAAAACATCATGGGATTATTAGTCTAAAATGAGTTATGTATAAGAAAACTACAATTACAATGTAAATAATTACAAATTTAAAGCACCTAGAAGCTTTGGTACTTTTAATGGAGACATAATTTTCTTGTTCAACAACAATGACCTAACACATGAACTAGTACTAATAACACGAGCTAATCCAGGAAATGGTTTAGCTTCAGTAGTAGTGGTCTTTGTTCTTGTATCAGCTGTAGGTGTATATATTAGTGCACAAAATAGGTCCATGAGTATAAAATGCACCCAACAAAAAAATATCAATTCATGATTAGCACATAACAAAACATAGCAAAACATAACAAAATAAGGTTTTACCAATTGTATTTGGTACATATGAAGACATCTGCAAGCTCCTTGTTGCTAACATTGCAGTCGATAATATCAGAGTGATGATTGAAGGAGGTGTCCACACTTCATCATGAGATGAAGAATACATTTTTAGAAAGGATATTCTCAATGAATAAATAACAAATGGGGTACTAGAGGCATCCCTAACATAAGTTGAGTCGATATTGCATTCAAAGGTTAAATGAATGGTTAAAGGTTAAAGGAATATTGACATGAAGGATGTATGCTACAATCCTCACCATCTTGACCATGTTTCACAGGTGTCAAAAATTCCTATAAGAACACATCATATTTTAGATAATGATCCATAAGATAGTATTAAATATAAACATCTATTTAACTTTTATTATTACTTAAGATTAATTACTTCTTACCTTCATACAATTGACTCTATGTATCAATACATCTTTGAGTGCCTCTGTCTCCTCACTTTTTTTTTGTTCTAGGACAAGGGTAGAAATTTCTTTACTATATCTATTTATCATTTGAGTAGCCATGAAATCAGGGTTAGTGGTACATGTGATGTCATCTTAAAATGCTGACTCAATTTCAGATCACATTTGATATGTTATCATTTTTTAATTTTCCCTATCAATAATTATCAAGTTGTGACATCAATATTAGTAAAATTCTATCAAAATAACTCCAAAGACATAAAGAAAAGAACATAATAATATGACATTTATTTCTATATAATTTGTACAATTACACTAATTAAGGTTTACATTTCCTAAAGAAGGTGTGAGAGGTACATCCTTGCCTATGCCTTTTGGTGGATCCATGTCGCCATGTGAAAAAGATTAGTAATTCTTAGCAACTAGGAGCGAAATGAAAGTAATAGACTTACCAAAAAAAATTATTAATAAAATAGTAGATTTTAAATTGGAATCAATATTAATTGGAGGCAATTGGTAACGAGGTCCTACATTCTCCATCAATTCAACAACTTTATTATAATTGACCTTTATGCCATCCATAGAAAATAAGCCCAAACCATGTAACGAAGATAGAGCTATGCAATATATCCTAACTTTAATAGAAAAATTAGTGTTAAGTAGAGGTAGTAACTTAGGTACCCATTATTTTTGAAGATGTGTGTACCTTAAGGGAACCTGCCTATCATCTTTGGTCTCATTATCATAAGAACATGACCCTCAGTCAGAAAGGAAAAAATCAATTCATTTATTGAATTTTCTTGTAATCTTTTGACCTCTAAGTAATCTCCCTATTTTAGACCTACTAGATATCTCACTTTTGTCTTATATTCCCAATTTTTTCTCACTTGAGGAAGATAGGTCAGACAAATGAATATTTGGTGATACCTGCAATCCATCAAATGAGAGACATAGTAGGATCTATATATTTTTTTGAATAAAGAGAAGGAAACCAAATAATAAATTTGATGTCCAACTAAAGTTTATGTGGTCAGTAAAGAGAAGACACAAATAATAAATTATATCTATAGGGTTTATTGAATTATACCTATCGATCCATGTCATTGTGCATGATCCTAGTCAAAGGCATTAATTTTTTTGCATATTTAAATCATTTATCTTAAGTTATCCAAGAATTACATGATATGTAAGCCACACATTATGTAGAAGACAAAATTTACATGATGCAAAATTATGTGTATATACTAAATGACATTAGAGTTCAACAAATAATAACTTAATTATAAAAAAATACAATTCAAAAAATTTTTTGTGAATAAATCATTACCTCATACATGACATTGATCATACCTTAACATACATTTCATTGATCATATTTTTGATCATCCTCGTCATCCATATCATCATCATCATCATCACCATCATCTCAATTTTCACCTTGATCATCATAATCTCTATCATCATCATCATGGCCAACACCACCATTGTCTTCATCACCATTATCATGACCATCATCACCTTAATCAACACCATCATAATCACCATGATCATGATAATGATCATCATCACCATCACCATCAACATCACCAAAATTATCATCATTTTCTTCTTCTTCGTTGTGTAGTAGTCATTCATGATCATCATTTACTCTATCTTCTGATTCTTCAGTATCTTCTTCTTCCATCAAATTATACTTTATTGACCTTCCTCTTCAATCATGTCTAACAACAAATGACCAACCCTGTTTATGTGGAATGCCAAAGTAAAACAATTTTCGTAGTGCCTACCATGTTTGCAGTCTATACCTTGTTATATTTTGATTTGAGAGATACTTATTACTCATTTTATATTTACATTTGAGATGACCTAAGGGTTAGATGTAACACCTTGATTTCAGTGTCATAGATGTTAAACTACTATGTTGTCCAGTTTATCATATTCACATAATGATTCCATTTTGAGATCACAGTATGTTTTGTGATGATATTTCGTTATCCAAAATCTGGACATATCTTTGATTATGTTATGTGATGGATTTAATGCTATGGTTATTTACTTAATTCTTGCTTCATTATACTTTATGCGAATGTGAGTGATGTAAATGGATTATTTTAGTATAATTGAATAAATGGTTAAATTAGGTATTTAATGCATTTATTTATTTGGCTATGTTATTATATGAAATTGCACTTGATCATGTGTTTTAGTATGCAGGATTTATATACCTGGCAGTGGCACATGGAGTTAGTTATTCAAATGTTCATTTTACAAATGTGATCCTTGTATGGTTGACGTATCTTATTTAAATGTTAAATTAAACCTTTTGGTGACTTGATAAATCTAGACTCATTTGCATTATGTGATTAGACTAGTGAATGTGTCTGTGCATTTATAGTTTTGCATTGTTGTGAAGTTGTTATGGGTTTTTGTGATTTTGGTTTCAAGGCTTTTAGGTTTTATTTAATTGATTTTTAATTTTTGGTAGCTTTTCCATAGATGAATTCCAATTACTTGGAATAACCTATTTTTGTTTGCATGGATTCAGGGTCTAACTAGTTTAACTGGTTATTTACCCTAATTGATTATTCACTTGAAAAGTGAATAAGTATTGAAAGAGAAAATTAATTCGTCACTTTTCACTTTTGGAAAATGAGAATTTGAGAGCTTTTCTCAAATCCTCTTATGGAGGATTGCATCTTTGTTCATTGTAAGAACTGTAGGCATGAGATCTTCACAAGATCGGTCCCGTTGGATCTAGCTTAGAGAGATGTTATTTTGCCATGATTTTTGGTAAGTTCTAAGGGTTATTTATTTTATTGTGATGATTCTTGTTTTTTCCCTTTTGGCTATCAGGTAGGGCTCTCCCATTTTTGTGTTTCAACTCCATTTATGGTTATGCTTCTAGTAGGTATTTGTTGGGAGGTTGAGAAATAGTGTTCCTCTCCATTTTTGTTTGTTGGTTTTGCCCGATTGGTCAGGTATGAACACTTTCTCAATTTTTAGGATGAGGGTTTGGGGTTTTGCACCATTCTACTAGCCATTTTTGCATACGGTGTTCGAACCTAAATGTTACTCAATTTTCATGGCTTTTGTGCCCTAAGACTAGATGAGTTTTATTTTTGAAATTTTTTAGTTTTGGGGTTTTTACCTTGATTTGCATTCTACCCAATTTTCTTAGACTTTCTTGGCATGATGTTGGTCATGGATTTGGATCATCCATTTGGATGTCAGTTAGAGCATTTTTGTACTTTTATGTTGCATGGTGATGCATGTCGCATTTTTCCTCTCAAGCTATTAATCACTTGAGTATTTTATTACTTATTTTCTCATCCAACCCTTGTATTTTGATATTCATGATGGTGGCCCACTCATGAGCACATGCACGTGCATTTATCAGGTGACTTATGAGGCCTGAACTCCCGGTGGTAATTCGATTGAGTTGTGTATTTTGGGTTAGGTTGGGAATATGCATGCCTACGGGCACTCATCATGGGATGAGTATGGGTAGGGTAGGGTAGCTTCATGGAGGGGCTTCAACCGCAATTTTGGTGACTTTTCCCAAGTTGACAAGTAGAAGGCTTAATTAGTGATAACTAAATAAAATATTAGGTTGTAATAAAACTTAAGATAATTAAAATATGTGAGCACCCGATTAAGTATGAGGACACAATTCATGAGCCTTCCATTGGGAAGTTGACTTCAGCAACCCACTCACTTGGGCTACTGGATGCCATGCTATTTCCCCTCTAGGAAAGTCCCTACATAGTAACCCATTGAGTGTCTAAGAAGGACCTATTGTACTTGCATTGTTTGATGATCTTGCTTTCAATTATTTTACTGTCTGGCATGAGTGTTAGCCATGGATGTTTGTTTCATGTGTGTTTGTGGTTGGATCATTATCTATGTACAAAGATAGTCTATGATCCCTAGTAGTTTGATATAGATAATGATCCATAGATAAAGATACCTTCACCACTACTGGGGATCGATGTAAAAAGATAGTCTATTGTTCTAGTGTGACCATTGCTTGATGTCTTCACTTGATACTTTAGATTCTAGAGTATACTTTCTTATGATTTATATTTTCATTGGAATACTTGGATATCATATTTAGATGATATTAGTTTATTTGGCATATTCCCTTGTTATGATGTTTAGCATATGATTAGATGATGTGATTTGATTAGTTGAAATCTATTGCTTTACTAGTTAGCATGTTAGATTTTGTATGCTTATGATGTTATTATGCTTTAGTAATGACATCCTCATAAGAAAACTATGACTATCTAGTTAGCAGTTTGGGATGTTATACATGGGGGATGGCTAGGACCTTCGAGGTCTCATGATGCTATTATGGTTGGGAAGAACCGCACATTTAGTTTTGTTGTTTTCTTGTACATTGTGATCTTGCTTTCAGTTCCTTCCCTTAGTGCTATGTTTTAGATGGTTAGATGTAGTTTCTATCTTGTAGTTATTGTGTTGGAGTGCCTAAGCCTCAATTTATGGATATGATACTCCCCATTGTGGAGGAATAGTTTTACCTTACTTTTGTATTTAGTTTCCTTGCTTGCTATTATGATTCCTTGCGCGAGAGTGTGAAGTTTTGTGTATCTCTCTATGTTTCTTCACGTGGTTCTCTATGTTTCTTCATGTGGCTCTTTGGGTTTATTCATGTGAATTTTTGTGTTTCTTCACATGGCTCTTTGCACTTCTTCATGTGGTTCTTTGTACTTCCTCATGCGGGCCTTGACATAAGTTCTATGAGTTTTGTGGCCGGGCTAGGTATTCCTTTGTATAGGAGGGTAGTTTCTCACAGGGTATGGTGTATTTCCTCATGTGAAACTGTCATTTGTGTTTTCTTGCATGAAAAATAGGGGGAATCTCCACTAGTTTATGGAGAATGCAATTAGGTGATTTGAGTACCCTTTAGGATTACTTGAAATACCATGCTTGAATAGATCAGAGGTTTTTTGTTCTATTGTCATCTTTGGTTTGTTGTCACATAGTTGTCATTTTGTTCCATTGGTTTGGATAGTTGGTTAAGTCTTCTATTGGGATCTTATTGATCCTCGTATGTTGTATGTCATGCGCATCCATACTTATTTAAAAAAAAAATATCTTGGCTTGTATTGAATCTTTATTTTAAGGATATCTGGAAGGGGCATTACACTTTCTCACATTGGCTTGGAAGAGCATAAGGCTTATCTCTAACTGGCTCAAATGACCTTGTATTAATCATTGTAAATTCATTATTATATTCAATAATAATTCTATCAAGATCATTTTGATTCAACCGTAGCTTATACCATTTGACAACAAATAGAACTAATTTGAATGAATTAAAGTTGCACTCAAGTATATCATAAAAAATGCCATAGTATTAATTTTTAAATTATTTCAGATGCATGTCATTTCTAGATGGAATATTAGTGACCTCGAAGACTACATTTATCTAAGAATCACAATTTTTTTTCGTATTTTCATAAATTTTTATGCAAAATTTATGACCATGGTAGTACATAGCTTTTTGGTGTTTGATATGCAATTATTCAAATAGTTCAATATTATTTGCATTGATCTGTAAGTT